>OW679203.1:13037355-13134074 GCA_940337035.1 Agriotes lineatus | reverse complement strand
AAACTTCTTATTTATTTCTTAATGAAATAAAATAAATACGGACTAACCTTCTTGAAGTATCGCTTGTACCTGAGCGTATTTTCTATCAGCTCCTAACTGAATGGCAGCCTGTAAACACCTCTTTTGGGTGATTCACGACCAAAATAGCTCGTTGCAGCTCTATGACCCCTTAAGATCTGGATATCTCGTAGCACAGCATGTCATAAACACAAACATTTGCACCTTTTACTGGTTGAAGCAAAAATTGCCACTTCAAATGGCTTCAAACAATCTTGAAGTTCTAATCTGAATAATAGTTGTGATATTTAGTCAAATTTGATCGTAAAGAAGGTTGTCTTGCTCTTACTTATCAAATATACAATTCTTACTTTCACAGTTAAAGAAAATCCAGCCGTGATTATTTTAACGTAGATTATTATTTTCAAGATACTTTTCACTTCATGTAAACAACCACACTGGTTGCCCATTACTACTACCACCAGTTATCTACACACAACTGTTATCACATGATACCCATTAGATATCTGGATATTATTACTGAATTAATTATGCATCCACACAGCATGCTGCATTACAATGTGTACCCTGTATCTGTTGAATAAAAAATTTAAATAATCAATAATAGAAGCGTAAGCTATATGCAAAATATAATTTTTCTCTAACAGGTTTGGGGATAAAACAAAAACAGACAGAACCTGTTAGGTCTAAAATATTCCTACTCTCGTCAATGATAAAAACCTCAGCTATATGCAAAATGTTATTTTTCTACGACCACTACTAAAAGTAGGCCTTTTAGCGCTAGCTTGTTTCACTAAAAGAAATGTTTTATAATTTAGCGTGTTAAAAGTGAAATCAGCTGTTTACTTTTAGCCCATGTGCTAAAAGTAAACAGCCGGTGTGGAATTTAGAATTTTGAACGGAAAGTGATGTTATAAAGTTATTCTAGTTACTTCGTTCGTTAGAGGTAAAGTGTTTTTTATAAAATTAAAGCATTATGTAATGAATAAGGTCAGATGTGTACTATTATAACTACCTATAATAACTGACTTTGACAGCTACTGGCTGCAGAAACATTCACCTGCGCGTCAAGACCATTTCTTTATTATGACATAAATTATAACTGTCATAAATGCAAACCTTTGTTAAATCGACATTTATGGATTAATAACAGTAAATTTAAGGCCGTAGAAAAAATACTGTGTGTAAACTTGAGCTAAAAGTGTTTATGCACGAGACATGTTATGAAGCTCAGCTTCGTTTCATAATTTGCATGTCTCGTGCATAAACGTCCACTTTTAGCACTTGTTGTACAAATAGCTATTTTATCTAACCAATAGTTCTAGAGTTGCAAAGAAAAGCATAAAAAAATACTTTAAGATGTACATATTTAATCGAGCCAGGTAAACATCGAATCTGTATACAAAAATCATTATTCCTCCAACAATCTATACTGCCAACTGACGAACACACAGACGGATAGACAGATGGACAGACAGACAGGCAGAAAGAGTTATAACGTTATAAGGTTCATTGTACTTTTAGTTTTCCCAATCGGGGCGGGGGGGGGGGGTTGCTATAGGGTCCTTGCGTCCGTCTTTAGCCAAGAATGGAAATTAAAAGTTGAGTGAAAAAAGAGAGGGTAGAGAATGGAAGAAGCGTCAGGGAGGGTGGAGAATTACTGCCCCGATGTTCGTCTCAGAGAAAGTACTCTGTTGACTCCGGGAAATCGCCTAAAAACCTACGTTAGAGCAGACCGCCATGGGAATAGAACCCATGGCCGTCCGAATGTTAAGTATGCGTGTTAATCACTAACCCACAGAGGTCGGTAAACAGACAGACGGAAGTGGAAAAACATGTTTTCGTCATCTAGGGACCCTGAAACGTGAATATCGGAAGAAATCTCGGAAAGTGATTTTTTCACAAATACAATATGTCTCTCGCCTAAGGCGAGGTAAGTAAAAATCATGAAATATACAACATAAATAAAAAGCATAAGAGATTTAATTTTTAAATGAGTCCTTATTCAGTTTCAACAATAATTTTCGAAACTCGACCTGTTTTTGTGGCTCCGTACAAAAGTCTTCTGTTCGATAAGTCTTTAAATCATTTTAAGTAGGTAGCTGAAATATTATCAACTTTAAAATAACAAAAGAATGTTGCATCGTTTATTATAATTTTGATTTACACATTTTTTTGGAAAATTATCTTAACACCTTTACTCCACATGAAAATTACCAACAAAAATATAAGATAGTGATGTCTATACTACTACAGCAATGCAGGAAATAAGCAATCATATAACTAATCTCGTATATGTATTTTGTAGCCGATGCTAGTGGGCGCCCAATTACCAATTTTATAGTTGATATTGTAGATGAGGCAAATCTGCGTAAAGGTTATCTGACTAGTTGTTGAGTGGAAGTTGTGCTATTTGTGCAAATGAAGTTTTTTCGTACTCGAAGTGAGAACGATTAATCGTTGTTTTCCGTTTTAGTAAATTTTAATTGGTTATGCTAAAAAAATATTCTCATTTCGATACTACAGATTCATTTCATGGATACTGATTTTGTGTGAAAATTACGCTTAATTATGTAACATAACTCTTCGAAATGATGCATGTGTGCTTTAGCTGGAGAAATACAACGGAAAATTAGAGTAACACGTCTTCTATACGCTGAAACAATCGTCAACGTTCCAGTTTGATCATTACTAGAAGTAAAATAGAAGTGCTTATTCCAAATTGAGGCCAGATGAAGAAGCATTACCAGCACGGTATGGACAAAATTCAAGGGACCTCAACAGCTCCCCGTTGTTGCGTTTATTGAAAACTGAGAACGTAGAAAAGGTGATCGTTGTGGTCAGAAGGTGACATATCCTAGAGAAGAATTTGCTTTTCTTCGCTTTCAAAGATTAAAGATACAGAGAATTTGTAAAATTCAGATGAACACATTGAAGGATTTGATATTGTTCAAATCTTGAGAAAGTGCTTCCCTCTTTTTCTATTATCAATTGCAAACACAAGATTTTTTATGAACATTGAAGTAGAAAATATACAAAATGATACGTGGGTATAAATAGCATTGAAAGCTCATCCAAAAAAAGATTTTTTTAAATTTCCGAACACTTTAAGCTACACCTTATATTGCTTTAGAAGAAGACCATGTGCTATGTTACTGATAGAACATCAAACACTATCACTCCTAAATAGCACATATATCTGAAGCTATCTTCGCGTGCCAATTCTCAATCCTTTATGATCGTATTCATCGCCATCCGCCAGTTTCTTCTTTCCTTGAATTTACTAATTCATTTGTGCTATGACCGTCTACGTAGTGAGTAGTGAGAGCCATTCCAATATCTGTTTCGACCATCTTAATTGATCCATCCAAGTAAGAAGTCGTAGCATTTGAGTCCTTTTATTTTCACTCCATCTATGATATTATCTTCTGCTTTCGTCTTTGTTCGGGTTTTTTTCGTTTGTAATATGTTCCGTTCTTGATACAGCAGTACTGCTTCTTTGATAATCTATTGCTAGAGGATTATTTCTTTTTTGTATTCGGTGATCAGTGTCTAGTTTTGGCTCGACAGCATAGAACGGATTTTATGCCTTTCTTTCGGCTGTTACGTATTTATCCCACGATATAGAGTTCAGGCACTTTAGAGTCTTTTTAATTTTTTGTACTTCTGATAGCAACATTAAATGAAGCGTGACCGCCATCCTGGCTAGCTCAAATTTTCGCTAGTGAATGGCTTGGATAAGAACTAGGCGGTGATTCTTGAGATTATCAAAATGCATATAATAATTTGAAAATATAAACGGGCGCCAGTTGTTCACCATCACAAAAACAGACCTAGCTAACAGCCCCAAACGCATTTACCTTTTGTAGCTTCTCCCTTAACAATCCCAAACTTAAAAAAAACTAAGCTTTTATTGTCCTCAAATATAATATTATTGCAATCAACAACAATAACAGTTGTTCACCATCACAAAAACAGACCTAGCTAACAGCCCCAAACGCATTTACCTTTTGTAGCTTCTCCCTTAACAATCCCAAACTTAAAAAAAACTAAGCTTTTATTGTCCTCAAATATAATATTATTGCAATCAACAACAATAACAAAATTATTCCTGGTGTTATGAATATCCAGCCTCAAAATTAAAAAGCTAGTTGGTGTTAACCAAGAAATAAATTGAAAGTAAAAAATAATGACGCGCAGAGGTTTATTTTAAACAAGCTAAAAACTTGGATGATACCTTAAAATTTCCAAGATATGTTTGATAAACGAATCTTTAATAATTGTACAAATAAAATATTCAGCTGACATATGAGCAGAAAAACAAGCATGTGCTAGTACTTACAGTATTACACAGCATAAAACACCAAAAGCTCCTGCCCGAAACTGCAATGTTTTAGGCATTCAAGCAGAAAAAGACCTAGTCACCGAGATTGCCAAGACCAGACGTCTTCAGGCTGGTGATGTGTAACCACGTCGAAGGCATCTTTGCGCATCTACTTCGCTTACTCATGTTTGAACGTCCAGAGCGTACGACAGCTTAATTCCATATAATTAGCACGGCAATTTAAAATATACTTACCTAAGTTAAAGGACGACCCAGATTTATAATGCCGCAAAAAGCTATTAAATCGAGCACGCTGACTTAATGGGTGTAAAGGAAAATTGCCATGCTCTTCTACGCCTAATAGAAATTTTGAGTTGGCACATGGGTTTTAAATCCCCAGAAAGGCTAAGTAATTGATATTACTGCGTGGTCGCCGAAAGAGACCGTGATTTTAAATTCGACCTGCGGCGCTTAAAACTCAGCGTGAAGTTAGCTCTACTCCCAACAAAATTATGTAGAATAATCGGATAAATGAGGCAGACTTATTTGCCTCACAATTGGAAATATCTTCCATATTGGCGCCCCATATATAACAACCGATGCCAATACTCAACTTATGCTGCCTTTGGTTCCACTTATGATTGGTATAATTTCTGATAAAGCTATCACTGCGTAACCTGTTGTTCTTAACACTTTTATTACATATCTTATATCATGTTGAAATTTATACCGAGGCATGTCAAGGCATCTATTGTTTTAATTTCTATACTTTTCATTTCTATGGTGAGTTGTTTAATAGTTCTTCTTCCCACCTGTACCACCGCTTCGGTTTTTTGTAGTGCTGGTGTGAGTCGTCTTTAACTCATCCATCTGCGTACTATTTCTGCTGTTCTTTTAATCCTTGGCGTCAGATCCTCAGCTATTGAGAGGTCGTCGGCGTAAGCTACAAGTTTTATGTCTGCCTTCATGGCAGAATTGTAATAGATATTCCACAGTGTCCATCCGACAACCGATTTCTACAAAACTCTACTCATTTGGTCGATCTTCGCTGATTGATAGCCTCCTATCAGGTAAATAGCTGCACACCATCGTTATCAAGTACTTGCTTATGTTTTCTCTGGTGAGTTTTACTTTCCATGTGCGAATATTTGTACTTCACTTATTACATCTATTGAAGATTCTATCTTCGTGAATCCACACTGGTTCTCAGTCAAGTTTCCTTTTACATCGAGTTCTTTAACTGGCCCATCACATATCAATCTTTCCAGGACCTTTCACCATGCACAAGGTGGTATGTTTTCATGCTTTCCCTTCTCCAGCAGTACTAATCTAGTTTGGACAATTCTCCCTTTTTGAGTATCTTATTATACATCTTCAGATGAGCGCATGGCACAGCAAGCAAATGCTCGCCTCTCAAGCGGTCGTATTAGGTTCGG
The DNA here is from genome assembly GCA_940337035.1 of Agriotes lineatus. NCBI lineage: Eukaryota > Metazoa > Arthropoda > Insecta > Coleoptera > Elateridae > Agriotes > Agriotes lineatus. The sequence continues at coordinate 13,128,296 of OW679203.1, read as the reverse complement.
ATGCCGGCGCCTATAAAATTTAAAATCGTACGCTCCACGGCTACCACGCTAACAGCTGTGATAGTTGTTAACCCCTAACAAGGAAACTCTTTCTCACTTTCATAGGGCAAAGCTAGCCACCTAACTGCTGTAAGGGCAAAGAGGGCTCATAGAACCACTTTGTGGTTAAAACTATAAGAAGAGGACGAAGAAGATGTTATTCTATTCGTTCTTTGTTGATTTTTTCAGTTTTTCGTCTGGGAGTGGCGGTATCTTCTTACCTTCTTCTGCCTGTACCAGTGGATGACACATCACGGTCTTATTTTTTGAGAACAGCCTTTCCATTTCTCTTATTCCTTCTTCTTTGATCATCCTTTGTTTGGGAATTATTCTTGGTTTTTTACATGAAATTCGTTATCCACCCTTCTTACATACTCTCTTTCACACCATTTCTTACGCCTTCCACATTACTTGCTCAGTCACTCTCTCTCACCTTGCCGAATGGTTGTTTTCGAATTTGCCTGTCTTATTAGAGCTATTTTAATTGACCACCACTTCCTATTTTCAATTTTACATAATATCTATTGTCTATAATGTCTATATGACCCACTTTGTTTTCTGTTTGTTCTCATAACATGGTAGGTAGTTCGACGAAATAGAAAAGGTATGTACAAGCAGATGTGCTGTACATTTAACAAAAAAATGGTACAACTAAATTAAATATAGAGAAATCGAAATAAGCACTTGGAATATGCGAAGCAGCTGATTATGAACAGTAGCAGCTCAATGCGGGAAGATGACAATGGTAGTGACTGTTAGCAGAACATGTTTGTTTGGATACCTCCCAAATTATAGAAACTTAAAATTGTGGTGCTTAAACTATAATTAAGATGGTGTAAATGTAGAATTTGGTCAAAGAACTTAAAAACGGACATAAAGAAGTGCTACGTTTAAAATTAAACGTGACAGATAGCCAAGCTTGTATACTGAAATTGTGATGCTAGCTGTAAGGAAAATTTAGGTTTATAGTATGTAATAATTTAACTTAGGTTTTTCAAATGTCAAATTGATATTTTTAAACCTCCAAAATCGTGGTAGGCTGATTGCGTAGAAGTTTGTTTATTTTACTCCAGAAAATACCCTGTATACGATCATAAATTGTGAAGTGTTTGCAAATAATCTGAAAATTTCAACAATATTATGTGTGGGAGACCGGTTTAAAAATTACCTTAATGGCAAAATTAATGAAAAAAAATTCAAATATAACTCATAATAATTAATTACTCGAGAGAAGCTGATAATTAATCTCTCAAGGTGTTATCGAATTCAGAGGTTAACTAATCTGTCTACTTACAATTCGTAGTAAAAAAGTCTACCTTGCTAGAAAACTTGAGCTTGAACAGAAAGAGTCGTAACAAATTTATTTCAAGCATACAAATGCATGTTCCAACCTGAATCAGAGTTCTGCTGTATAAAAAATATTACTGAGCTAGTATAACAGTAGATTATGCAATGAGGGAGAGAAATGCGTTATTTTGCTGAGGTGCAATTTCTGACTCGAGGGCGACGCTTGAGGGTGACATAGCACTGAAATAAAATAGCAGTCTCTCCGATTTGCATATACTATTTTTTCACGTTGCAGGAAGATTTAAAACTACAAACCTGATTTTTTAAACGTAATTTATTGACATTTTTAAATTTGAAGTTGGTCTATGTCAAATTTGAAGTTATCAGGTTAAGTTTTCCGTCAGTTTTGATACAGACTGACGCAAAACCTAACCTGATAACCTAGAATTTGACATAACTGTTGTTTCAGTTATAATGAAAACTCCCTACATTTTGCTTCTCTAGGGAATAATCATTTAAATTATTTCTGTGACGATTTTGGTATTGTAGAAACCGTGTTTTTTCCTAGACTTGAAAAAAAAATAATGAACAAAACATAATTGATACACAGCGCAATATAATAAAGGTAATACCATATAGTCATCTAGAGGTTAAGTCAAGCTGAAGTTTAAGAGAGTCCATACTTGAGTAAGGATATGTGAAAAGCAATCTTGATAAAAAAATTCGTGTACCGACAGATCATGTTAATTGATTAGATTTATAAATGAGAATTTGATCGAATTTTTCTTCCCCAACATATGTTAATCAGAGGTTTGTCCCTTTTAACGACGAAGGTAGTAGAAAATTAAAAATGCTTTAGAAATATTGCCCGTGTTGTTCAATAGCGCTTTTTGCAAATGTTTATTTTTTTTCGAACTGTTATGTAATTGGGTTTGTGGTTGGACAGTTGGCTGTTCGACAGCGACCCGAATCGCTAACCCCATTAACGCAAAGGCAATTATTCGAACGGTTCCGAAAACGAGTACTACACAAACAAGTGCAAGTTCATTAACTCATCCTGGTAGGAGCGCAGTGGTATAGATGTAATAATTAGTAGTGATTAGTTAGTTGGCTGTGCTACAGACGGCAGCTGTCAATGATGACATCATATCCTGCCAATGATCCGCTTATTGACGCCCGCTCGGTTAACGCCCGTTAACACATGCAAGTATCGGCGCATTATCTACTTACGCCTCATTATACGAAACGCAGACGTACACAATACCGTTAATCATTTTCGCGTGGAGGCAACCTTTGTTACTGGGACTCGTAGCCAGGAGCGCCGACTGATGCAAAGCGAGGGGGCACTAAAAGCTATTTCCTAATGCTTCTTTTTTACTTAGAAAGATTTTCACTAGTTTGTAATTCATGTTATTTGTGTATCATACAAGAGTTTTTATGCAGATTTCTATACTGTTAATAATGTTCAAGAAATTTAGCAACATCAACCGTCTCTTACCAGGCGCGTAGGAGCCGCGGGGGCCACGGGGGCCAATGGCCCCCTCAAATAATTTTCAGAGGGGCCTGGCCCCCTCAAAAATATCTGTTTCGAGTTTCATCATAATTTATAATTTTACGTATTTCTTCCAACCACTAACATGAACATATATGAACTTGAATTGTAATTTAAACCCGCGTCTGTAAATTGCCTTATTTTTTATTGCCGCTGAGTGAACGATATTAAATTTCACTATTCCAGAAAGTAATCGGTGTGGTCGGATATAATTGAAATTGGGACTACTATAACACCACTTTTCTTATCGGGTATTTGCCGTGCAACTGCAAGGTTGTTTCCAAAAGATGCCTACTATTAAGATTTTAACCGCCTTTTTGAACAACCGATTGGCGCGGGTTTGATAATAGTTATTTACTATACAAGTGGGATAACAGCATCATTAATATACGTGTGTGTAAGTTACAAACGAGTGCGTAGCACGAGTTATGTAAGGTAGGCACACAAGTATAATTATTAATGATGCATTATCAATTATCACACATGTATTGTACAAAATTTTATCTACGACTGCCTAAAATTGAAAAAAGTGCATTAAGAGAAATGTCAGATGTCATTTTCAAAAATATTTTAGTAGGCAAATGTCATTATGTCATTCATTTGACACTATTTCAGTTACGTAATGAAGTCATTACACAACTCAGTTGCGTAATGAAACCATTACATAACTGAGTGGTGTAATGAGGTTCATTACCTAACTGAAATAGTGTCAAATGAGTGACGTAATGCGTTACTTATCCCGCTGGAGTAGATAATAGTAATTTATTATACAAGACGATAAAGTTAAATTTTATCCACGAGTGAATCGTTTAACGTCGAGACGTTAATGATTCAAGAGTGGATAGAAATAACTTTATCGTCGTGTATAATACAATATTTTTTTGCACTACTAGTCTCAGAACGCACCGTTATTGGCCTATTTTGAGGTTGTGAAGTTGATTTTCTCCACCAAGGGAGAGAAAGTAAAATAAACAATTTTCACCGTGGTAACTAATAAATTGCTAAGTTACCAAATATGACTATTTTAATTTTGACGTTTTAAAGAGCTGTATTGTCAGGTTGACAGTTAAAATATTTTCGAAATTTGTTGGGAATTTAGGTATTAAGCCGTTTGGTAGTGCAAAAAATAGTATATACACCACGGTAGCGAATCGTCTTATAACCTTCGCGGTTTAGATACTTCGCGCTGCGCGCTCAGTATCTAATATGCGCTCAGGTTATAATACTGCGCTTCGCTACCTTGATGTATAATATACTATTTCTATAGCAAGAACTTTAACAATTTCAAAAGAAAATAATGACAGTCAATCACATTTCAAAATGTCAGTAGCTAGATTGGGTTGCTACGATAATACGCAGCTGTCATATTTAATTTAAACAAAAGTTAGAAAATTAAATTACTTTATCTATCCTTGATGTTAAAGTGCTACTTTATCTACCCTTGCTGTTAAAGTAAAACTTGACCTTTTGTTTTGAGTTGATAAAAGCACACTTTAACATGTGCTGTAGAAAAAAATACATTTATTGATTTATTATCTGGAACATTAGTAGGTGCTTTACCAACTAAAATTTCTGATTTTGGTTTCGAAATGATAGTTTCTTAATTGAATTTATTTTTGTATTTGTGTTTTATTATTTTTAATCTTTATTTATACTCTTTTTATTTTTCGGAAACCTCGTTTCTATATTTATTTAAGTTTGCTTATTCATGTGTATTCTTTGCTTATGTGAAAATCTGATAATAAACATTGTTCATTGTTTAATTAATTTTTTTTATGGTACAGTGTTTTTTTTAAATAAAATAGCACTTATTAAGTAACCAGTGACTACAATATACTATTATATCAAGAGATCCAAAAAAACTGTTCCTCAGCGGGCTGTGGAAATTCAACGTATGAATAATATGTTGGTGACACTGTACGTCAATGTCAAATTCGAGGTTAGCAGGTTAGGTTTTCCGTCAGTTATGACACAAAATGACACAAATCCTAACCTGCTAACCTCGAATTTGGCATTGACGTACAGTGTCACCAACATATTATTCATACGTTGAATTTCCACAGCCCGCTGAGGAACAGCTTTTTTTTGGATCTCTTGATAGTATAAAACTAAAAATTGATAATCAGGAAATCAGAAATATTATAGCTCGTATTAATGGATCAAGTTAGAAGTATGTCTTTATTGAAAATAGAATGGCCCCCGCAGTCTAGAAAACGCTCCTACGCGCCTGTCTCTTACTACCTATCACGGTATAAGGCAATGAGTTGACTTGTCCTTAGGATGGTGGGGATATTTTTCCAGGTCAATAATGTTTTCTTTGAAGTTATGTTTATACTTTAGAAGAAATTCCACATATTTGAATGCAGTGCAAGTTCTAATGTCTTTGTTTTGTATTCTTATACTTTAGGCCTCTCTCCCTATGGACATTTATACTCTGTTTTCAGGTAATTGAGTTTCAATCCCATCTCTAAAATTCTTCATTTAGTTTTCTAGGGATGTTCTTTCCTTCTTAAACATTATTTGTTTCTTTTGTTTGCTATTTTGAGGTGATGAGGCATCACATCTTTTCTTTAATTATGAATATTGCCTCGCCCTGCAAAATTCTTAAGTGTGACTGACTTACTTGGCAATTCCAGATTCCGAATTATGCGCTCTAGTTGCGTTAATGCAATTATAAAATGTGACTTTTGCCAGTTAGTTGCATCCCTTCTTCTTTACCCGGGCTTGTGACCAACAAGAATAACTGATGAGCTACTAAGTTTATCCACGAACCCTCCCAGGCAATTTTAATTAGCTCTGTTACTTTTACTTGCTTTAGTTGCTAGGTTCCTACCTGAAATTGTTCAGTTTTTACTTAACATTTTATTATTGCTTCATCGATAACCACTGAGAATTCATTGTTGCCTGGAGAGAGTCTTCATTTCTAACTCCCTCCATATTGCTGTTTTTGCTAGTTTAGTTACTTCCATCACATACATTAAATTTTTGCTTTCAAGTTCGTCTACAAACCATTATACAATTCTCATCCTTTCTCAAGTACCTCTTAGCTTATTTGCCATAATATAGATATCAAACCGTACACTTCTCTTCCTTTCTGAAGCCATACTACGATACATTTGATGAAGGTTTCCTTTGGTGGTATTACCACTAGGTGGTAATTAATACCGATGGTAGTCCACTCGGTGGTTATTTAGAATTGGATTTAGAAAATAACAAATATGTACTGAAGAAGTTAAAAGTAAGAATCTACAAATAAATAGTAAGGCGTATCATGACGTACGCAGCTGAGACAAGAGCAGACACGGTATAAACAAGACAAATATTGGAGACTACAGAAATTTAAAAGTTCCAGAAACTAGCAGGACTTAACCGACGTAATTTCATAAGAAGAGAAGAAATTCTAAAAGCTGAAACTGAAGAAATAAATAAGTGGGTCTAACACGGTCTTTTACCTTACCGTATACTATACTGTACTGTACTGTACTGTACTGATTTATATTGCCCTGGGTCGCTAGCTTATTCAGTCGGAGAGGTATAAGACCCTATTAATATCGTCAGTGTGGCTAAGGGCAAGCTAATATTGTTTAGGTGGCTCGTTATCACCTGGAATTCTGAACTTACACATGTACACACTACCAGCAATAAAAACCCAACAGTTTACATAAACAACATATAATCTGTTAGAAAAACACAAACACAAGAAAACACATATAAAAAAATACACAATAAAAAGGTGATGCCCTACATGTATGGACACACCTTAAATAGGTCGCTAAAGTTCAGCTATCAAAGCAAAGTCAAATGTCACTAGCGCGAAATAGAATTGAATTGCGCGCACAAATAAACTCACGCGAAGCTGTCTATTCTTGAAATGCGCTTTTAGTAGAAGCGCTGGAATACGAGCTAAGGTGGGCGCGTTCAAATGACGTAACCGCGAGGATCTGGTTGCATGGGATTTCCCGTGCTCTCAAACACGAGAACTATGGCCTCAGATATTGCAATAATATCTCACCTTGCACCTGGCTTTTGATTATTTCCAAATGTTTTCGTAATAGCACAAGAAAGGCGTTACTTCTATGGCGTCGAAATTATAGCTACCTTCTTGCAGCGGCGACAGCCTTTGGCGATGGTGCACCAGTATATCGCTGCTTTCAGAAGCTGGGTTTACACTCAGAGTTCCCTGTGTGACGGTGGCGAATAATACAGGTCACAACACACTGCCCAGCCCACTTTTAGTGCAGTTATTAGCACGCTTAGCACCTCTGTTAATTGTTACGCACGAGTCGCTTGTCTGCTTACGACCCGCACCTTTTACTGGTTTGGGTGCGAATGAATCTTCCACGGGCCCTCACGGCATTGTTGCAATTTTACTTATAACTCAGCTACCCGGAATTATACTGCTGCAGACGCAAATTCAGTCACGTTCGCACTCGTAGTCTCGCGTACAAATAAATATAATACGTGGTGGCTTATCATATTACACGACATATAACGAATACGGTTAGGCTTATTGCTGGCAATATATATAAGAAAAAATTATAAAATATATGAATACAGGTTGCACGAATTGGCCCGTTTCATGGGTCACAAGAAGACGAAATTGGTGGAATAGCCACTTATTTAGAATGACAAAGAACAGGCTAATGGAAAGTGTAAAGTCACTGGAATAAACAGGCTATCAATCTGAAGACAAGCAGGAGAGGAAAAGGAATTTAAAGTCAATCGGTGGTAAACCACAAGTTCTAGGGTAATTATGTGTGTCTCATTGTCTGCCCCTCCGAAATTTGGTAATATTTCAATTGCTTGGTTTTCCACACAATTGGCAGTTTCGGAAGCCGACATTCTTTGAGGGATAACGATGCCAGTGAGCTCTTTGTAAATCTCTTGCTACAGGATTTTAGTTATAAGAAACTCGAGTTAGGCAAATTCTTCGCTTACCTAAGAACTTCGGTATGAGGAAAATTCGAGTTAAAGGCATTCGCTGGCACTGAAACCATTATACAGAGCGTTCAGGTTTTTTCTGCAACTTTTTAAGATAACAAATGTCAGACAATAAATTAATCTATAGTTAAAACAGCAATAAATTTTGTTACGTTTCCTCTGTTGGTTACACTTTCTAGAATAAATAAAGTTAATGGCAGCTATTAGACGGTTTGCAAGAGGTGTAGTTGATTTTTCTTTTAAACATAGAGAATTTTTGTTCGAAAAGAAAGAATTCTAAACTACAAGGAGTTTCTTAAAAAATTCCAATGTACAACACAAGAGTCTCTACGATCGGTGCACTACGGTGCTGTTCTAGGAAATTCTTTGTAGGCATTATGACATTACCGCTACTATTCGTTGTTTCAAAATATCCAAATCGTTTTCGAAGTGCAGCTGTTGATAAACCCTTTGATTGAGATAGCTCCAAGGACAAAACACAATTTTGTAAGGTCCGGAGGCTTGTTGTCCAATGTATTGTTTGGCTGTTACATTAAATATTAAATAATATAGAGCATCGTATAAATAACAGTACGTCTGGTAGTGACAGTAAAATTGAAATGTTTTCTCGACCAAAACCTGCAATGTTGAGAAGACATGACGCCATTGGTTGGGAAACTAGCTTCATCTGTAAACATTAAGTTTCGATAAAAATATCTGCTACCCATATTTACTTACCCTACTCATAAACAAAACTCTAGTCTAAATGCAGGATCTTGCTGTTCCAAGGTATGTTTATATTTTGATTTATATGGATGAGCCTTACCTTCTTCAAAATTTTATAGTAGCAAGCCGAGGCCAACATTTTGATTTACTGTGCTTTAGAGGTTGCTTGGAATCTTCTTCCACATATTCTAGAGTCATAATAGTAATAGCATCGTTGGAGTGGAGAAACATTAATCCCACATTTGTTCACAGTCGTTATGGATGGGGTAAGAAAAGTATGTAAAAACAAAACTAAGGAAACTACATTGAATTTGGAAAATATTATAACACACCAAATAGCATCTTCACATGATTTAGTCGTGTTGAAAACAAGAAATAAGACATACCATACAACCTACCATTTTGGAATGAAGAAAGAAACAACGACTGAAAAAATATGGACAGAACAAGAACAATGACGATAGCGATATACCCTCAAAATATCGATGTTACTCTAGAGCAAGAAAAAAAGCAACAAGTAACGTAGTTTAAATAACTAGCAATAATCCTAACAGACCATAGAAGAATACAAGGTATCATATTGGCCATGACGACTCTCCACCACCGATAAAAACAGTGAACAAGTTGACTCTCCATACCACTGGCGCAGATTTTCAACCGCAAGTTCACCTTTCGTCAGAATCACGTTTCTCGATGATTTTCCTTGGATGATATAGTGAAATGCAGCGTACGTTTCTAGATAACTCACGATGTGTACGAAGTATGAAAGTTTTTCTATTTTAATCGCTTTGACGATTTTTTATTGCTCAATCTTTCTATCCACGAAATTCTCAGGATTCGGAAATAGGTTTATAACTCGAATGCTGCCAGCCTTTTGAGAAACGTATCGGCGAGGTTCAGGCTTCAAAACCATAGTCAATCACTGAAAAGACAGACGAACCTAAGCTATAGGTTTACATCATGGCCACACAGGACTTTCTTCATTTGGAGGAATGTACAACTCGTTGAATTTACCAACACTGGGATACATGGCCTTCGTCTTCCAATAATGTTTTCCTGGATGAGGAAATGGAATATTGAGTACGTCCCGGGATGTCCCGCTTTCTTTTGTTTAATTGCTTCAACGACGCATTTCGAAGAATGCACTGGGATACATAGACTACGTCATCCAACAATGTTTCCCTGTAGGATAAAATGGAGTATGGAGTATGTCTCTGGATGTTTCATAACGTGTATACGATACTTTCTATGCAGAAACTCCCACCATTCGACGATATGTCCACAACTCAAATGCTGCCAACATTTTGAGGACATTGCCGATGAATGTCTAAGCTTCAACACCATATAGACTTGCTGAATAAGCAAACATATCCTAAGCTATCGTTTCAGATTATAACTAATCATAGCAATTAAAAGAAGATATGAATCGCTGCATACACGGACATTGAGATATGACTCGAATTCATGGACCACGTTTTCTAATAATTTTTCTTGGATGATTATGTAGAGTAGGAAGTGCGTCTCGGGACTCTTGTGATGTGTCGAAAAGATAAACGTTTCCTTGCTTCCTTTGTTTTAATTGCTTCGACTACGTATCTATTTTTCCCCCTGCGAGACAGGATAGTGTGTTCCTCACTGTTTCCATCCAAAAGACCTTTGGCATTTGATGACAGGTCAAAAATTCGATTGCTTCCAACTGTTTGAGAATTGTGTCGTCGAGGGTTCAAACTTCAATATCATAGAGAATTCCTGAATAGGCAGATGCAGAGCATTTACTGTAGGTTCAGATCATGACCATACAAGACCTCCTCGTGCAACTCGTTGTATATACCTACATTGGGAGACAATGACTACGTCTTCCAATAATTTTTGCCTGGATGCTAAAATGCAGTATGGAGTACGTCTCTAGGTATCTCATGATGTGTCCACAGAGTAAATTTTTCCTTGCTTTTTTTGTTTCAGTGCTTCAACGACGTATCTCTTCTTTTTCATAGGAGCCAGGATAGCTTCGTTCCTCAATATTTTCATCCAAGGCTTTATAACTCGCTGAATATACTAACAATGGGACGCATAACCCACCTACCACAATAACTTTTTCCTGGATGATGTAATGGAGTATGGAGTACGTTTCTGGGTGTCATGATGTGTCCAAAGGAGAAACTTTCGTTCTTTCTTTGTTTTAATTGCTTCAACGACGTTTTTCTTCTTTCTCATTCGAACCAGCATCGTGTGTTTCTCAATCTTTCCATCCAAAAGACTTTCAGAATTCCGTGACAGGGGGACAACTCGATTGCTTCCAACCTATTGACTGTGTCGGTGATAGTTCAAGTTTCAACACCAGAGACAATTACTGAATTTACAAACGTACTCTAAGCTGTAGGTTTATATCATGGCTATACAGGACCTCTTTCATTTGGAAGAATGTACAACTCGTAGAATATATCAACACTGGCGCACATGGACTACGTCTTCCAATACTTTTTCTCTGGATGATGATATACGTATGGAGTTCGTTTCTGGGTGTCTCGTGATGTGTCGAAGCAATATACTTTTTTCTTCCTTTGTTTTAATTGGATTTTACGACATATTTCTTCTTTTCCAGGCGAGCCAGGAGAATTTTGTTCCTCAATCTTTCCATACAGAAGACTTTTAGCGTTTTGGGATAAGTCGACAACTCAACTAATTCCAACCTCTTTAGAACTGTGTCGGTGAGAGTCCAAGCTTCAACACCATGGACAATTACTGAATCGACAGAGCTGTAGGTTCATATCAGGACCATATAAGATCTGCTTCATTTGGAAAAACGTACAACTCGTTATAATAAGAACACTGGAATTCATGGGTTACATTTTCTAATAATTTTTTTCTAAATGGTAAAATAAAGTATAAATTGCGTCTCGGGATGTCTCATGACGTGTATGAAGTATAAAATTTTTGCTTGTTTTAATGTTGTTCTAACGATTTCTCTCTCCTCTTCCTTGCAAACTAGGATAGTTTTTATCAAAGAGACTCTCAGCATTCGACACCAAGTGTACAATTCGAATGCTGGCAACATTTTGAGAACTATGTTGACGAAGGTTCTAGCTTCGGCACCATCTAGATTCCTGAATAATCACACTCACCCTAAGCTGTACTGGACTTTCATTTGGAAGAATGCATAATTCGTTGCATATACCAACATCGAGATATGCCTCGAATACATGGACTACATTCAGATTTTTTTATGGGATATATCGAGACGTTGCCAAAAAATAAACTTGTTCTTTCTTCCTTCGTTATAATTGTTCCAACTATGTATTTCTTCTTTTCAGTGGGAGCTATGGTAGCTTCTCTGCTCAATCTTTCCGTCCAGGAGACTCTGGGAATTTGATGATTGGCCCATAAATCGACTGCTTCCAACATTGTAAGAACTGGAGAACTGTGTCGGTAAGGATACAAGCTTCAACACCATATACACGCATACCCTGAGCTATAAATGTCGATCATGGCTACCGAAGACCTTCTTCATTTGGAAGAATGCAGAACCAACTGCATATACCAATATTGGCATATGATTCTCACCCATGGACCACATCTTTCACCTTGCATAAATGAGCTAGGGTATGGAGTACGTCTCACGACATGCCCTACGTATGAAATTTTTCTTGTTTTGATCATTTCCTTCTTCTACATGTGAGCTAGCATAGATTGATTGCTTCAGAACACTTTCAACATTCGGTGATAGGTCCACAATTTTCTGAAAATTCTGTGGGTGAGCTTCAATATCCTATATAATTATTGAATAGAGATAACACCTTAGCAGACACACCCGACTTAGATGCATGGATACTAATCAAAAATGGAAAGGAAGGCTACCTGTAAGTGAGGCTAAGATGCTAAGAAGAATGATAAACCAAGAAATTGCGTCAATTCCATGCGATGTTTGGGATATATGTCAACCAGAAAAATATAAGAAATGAGAAAGGCCAAAAATACAACTAATAGAACACGCCAATCGAAAGACAACATAGGGAGGCACTTGAAGCATATGCAACTTTATTGAAATTGAAGAAAAAATGACAAGAGACCGGTAGATGCGAAAAAAACACTAATGAAGAAGGTAAGTAGAAAAGTTAACCTGAATTCTGGCCCGGAACTGTGTAAAGGTAGAATTTAGAAAACTAATGTTGAAGTGTATCTTTTGTTCTAAACACATCCCTGATCATCAGTGAAATGAAGGTAATATGATTTATTAAAAAAAAATCATTTTAATCAACCCACCGAGCAGCGCCGCCCATGGCCGCCGGTGTGTTGGTATCGCCTTCCTTTAATCTCAAGACAGCTGATCTAATTTTGCGGCGTCTTCGTCGTGAATAACCCCAATTATTCGAACGTTTATATTACTTCCTAATTTTGCAAAACGCGACGCACCTCCAACTTGCCAAGTGTGGGGTGATAAGGAAATCTTGGAACAATTGAATTGTCAACTTCAAAGCTATACTTGATATGAGTTTAGATTTGGCGCTATAGCATATTGAATAGTGGATGACAATACATGTCTATTCCATGTGTATGATTCCTGAATCCGGGTCCATTGTTCATACATCCGTTTAATCAAGAAACCTTCCGTACAATTTACCCTTCACGGCGCATCCCGACGCTGTGCGAAGTATTGCCATAATTGTATTTGTCTTAAGTAAACCTACAGACGCTTCGCTCCCCAATCGATCACCTAAAAAGAATCTAATAACGCGGAAATTCGGGGTCACACGCGACAAAGAAGGTTTTATTTGAAAAACGCCGGCTCGGAATCAAAGCCCAATTTCGGGGAGTCGCAAAGCCGCAGATGTGGGGATTAGCGACATCTTCAAATATAGATCCATATACTTTCTACGTCTTCCTATACGACCTCATAAGATCGGGTCAGAAAGGGAATCTAGTGATCTTTGATTTGATATATCGGATTAACGAAGCCCTCCACACATCCGCGCGGAATGCATTATTCTTTCTTTCGGTATCAACACTTTGGGTTCTGCTCGCCCCGAACTGGCAACGGCACTTCGTCTTAAACACCCACACGCCACGATATGTGCGAAAATAAGTATCATTTAATTCTACATTTTACTTACGTGTACGCCAATAGCTTTTTTTAAGAGCCGACCTTGTCTATTCTTCTACTATTCTCAATATTTCTAACACTTTATCATTACTTACAATTTAGACTTTAAGTCTATTAACGCTTTAGACAATTGCACTATTATAAAACATTTAATTGTAGGTGAAACTGAATATTGATCTGACAGCAAAGACAAGAACGACTTGATCAACTATACAGGCCGTATAGAAAGTAAGAATCATTGAAAGCACAGGCTTAAAAATTAACATCAATAAAGAAGTTTCTACTACGTAACGAACTACTTCTGGAATCGAACCGTGTCAGTATTGAGATTGAAATACTCAACGTCAACTACTATTATCTGCAAATCCCCATTCTGTTTTAGCAGAAAAAATCGCAAAGCTATTGATATTTACAAACACCCTAGCAATCTCACTCGAAATAAAGGATTTTCCCTCCTCTTTTTGTATAGAAAGCACAAATTTATAAAACCCTCTCACCGCCATCTTCTTCCAACCGCGACGACTTGCCTATAAATTTTCGCCTTCCTTCTTCCGACAGTTAAAAGAGTTTCGCCTCTGGCGTGGTTTACACGTTGAGTTACCGTATTTTTATTATCACCTGATGAAGCTCCTTATGAAAGCAGGGAAAGGTTAAGTTCTACAATCTCAATAATGACACGGTCCAATCAAAGAAGACCATCGTTACATTGACAATCGCCCTGAAAGGCTCCGAAATCAAGGTCAGATAACAATATTTTAATTATTAGTTGAGAAGCTATTTTAAATCTTCAGATGTGTTATGCGGCATTACATGATGTAGCTATGACGTAAACGCCAACTTAACTTTAACGACACCATTTACTTAAATTCTAATTGTTAAACCTTGTATCTAGTAAAGGCATAGGTATAGTTTTCAAGTTTTTCATGGATAATCTCCTTTGTCCCTGTAATTACGACATTATGCATAATGAGTACCACAAATAACGAAAATTTTTGTGTTAGATTAAGAGTTATTACACTCCAAGACAAATTTTGCTGTAATGGTGGCGTAGCGTTACGTGCCGTTGTCAGCGTAGGGTAGCAGGCGCTAAATATGACAGTCGAAGTGCGTTTGAAGTAGTTACTGACAAAGACGTATCGAGCTTCTTACACCAAAGAGAATGAAAAACACTGTCACTGCAATACCAACATGATGTAATGCCAACTTAAAGATCTGGAAAGCGATTCGTCTAATAAATTTTCGTGCATTAGATTGTCACTTTAATTTCTTCTATTTTAATTTTTATCGCTGTTAGTCTTACTTACGTATTATGTATCTATAGTAAATCAACGAGGCTCGCAACCTTACCCGAATGACGTGGGACACAATTGTGAAAAAGTTACGTTGGTTATTTTTTAAATCGTTATTTGTATCATTCAACATTAGCTAACTAATTTAGATTAAATTTATATTACAGTGACCTAAACAAAATGCTTGGGACACAATTGTACCCCACTTCGTCATACATATGACGTCTTCCTCCCACCCTATAATGTATTTTCATTATTACTAACTTATTATTGCATGATTTGAAAACGCAAAGATCACAACGCGCCAAGATTAAATCTACGACACAAACCGCTCTTGAGCCAAAGCAGCACATTTCCGGACGTAGGTTTATATGCAGAATTTTAATGTTTCAACTTCCCCTACAACCTGTTTAGGTTTGACATCATGCCTTGAAACGCCCTATTTAAGAAATATATTGGTGCATGCTAAACTTTTTTTTTAGTTCTTGCAATAATATGTACTATATATACCATACATCTACAGAATTCGATTCAATGGAAATTGTCTATTTATAGAACTACTGAAAGTATGAGTAAATAGAATTTTACTTAGTATAGAAACATCACCAGAGCTGTCGTCAATTGACGGTTACGTAAAATGTGCTGCAGCAGCTTCTGTTGGATGCGGTAGCAGATGTTCCTAATCGGTGGTAAACCCAGGCGGAGGTAATCTACGTCTGTGGAAGTTCCAGTCGGATGTAAATCCACATCGGTAGTACTCCAAGTAGATGGCATTTCTCATCGGTGGTAGTCCACATCATTAGTAATTTTAATAGGATCTTGTAGTATGTGTTCATCATTGGGGCATATGCATATTTCTTTTTTTTTGTCCTTATCTGTACATTAAAATTGTACCGCTATTTTCCTAGAATTTTGGCTGGCTTTTTTTTGCTATATGTTATACAACTGCCCTTTGGACGAAATAACTTGCTCGCCAAGTAAGTAAAGCTGCCCTTGCAGCGATAGGGAAATATTGTTATGGTATATTGAGAGCAGTTTTGGCTGAAGATTAAATGTAAAAATATAATTTGTAAGATCAATACGATCAATTTAGAAAATATTAAAAAGAATGGCTGTTTGAATAAAGTTCGTTAAAATAATTCGAATTTGAGGCAATTTAAGATGAAAGGGATAACATTTGAGTATTCTGTAGGGGTTTTGAAAATTATAAAGTAAATACATGCTCATATCACACATGACAAATGTAATTCCTATTAAAATAATATAGTAAAGTAGGTAAGACCCAAATACATTTAATTTATAGATGGCAGGAATAATTACAACACAGTAGTTAAGCAGATTTTGTTACGAATATTAGAATAACAACTCATAGAAAAATAGAATATACCTTTTGATATAATTTATCGGTCTGAATAAAAACATAGAAATTACCCTATTTTTTAATATGTTAGTGTGTGAAAATATTTAAAATGGGTTTAACAAAATCTACGAGGTAAAAATTAAGAGAAATATAAAGAAGATTATTATTAATGAAGTAACAGTTATTGAAGAGAATTGGAAGGTTGTAAAACTAGATAGAAGCAAGCAGAAGAAGCAAGAAGAAAATAAGATTTGGATGGAATTAGTTTATTTTGAATAATACAATTGATAAGAAGTTACATTGGTTTGAGAATTGTCAAGTGCTGGGTTTGTAGAGGGCGTGCTGAGGGCACATGGATCTGTTGACGGAGGATAGCAGAGGGACTGCTGGATTCGAGCTATTCTTGTTACTGATGACAGAGGTTGCTGAAGTTTGGATCTAAAGAAGAAGAATATTAATTGGGGATCATCTGTGATAACAAACTGGCTGTGAAGCTGTCGGAAGGAGAGAGTCTCTGGAAGGTAGTAGTGTCACTAGTGAAGTAGAATGGGGTCTTTCCTGCTAGCAGCCAAGGGTTTGACAAGTTGACAGCTGTTATCAATAAGCAGTCCATCACAGCGGGACTAAATGGGAATCCGGGATGGTGACATCAGGAGGAGTGCTGTCTTGAAGGTGATATTGGAACAGAGAGAGTGAAAGCAGTTCAAGGTGGGTTATAGTTTTGTCCTATCGAAGCTATAGTAAATAAAAGACAATTTAAAAAGTGCAATTAACTATAATCAAGTACTTACCGTATAATATTGAGTCAATAGGATGTGAGTAGAATAAACATTTGTCATATTTGATTGAGATTATTAATAGCACATTCTTTGACGTGAAAGGTGACAGTTAATGTCATTGCACAATTCAAAGTCATTGTTAAAATAAAATTTAATTAAAAAGCAACTAGATAATCGAACCACCCTGAAAGAGTCTCAAGGCGCTATCAGTTTTAATAATTATAATTTGGATATTCAAAGATATAATTCAATCTATAAATAAGAGCAGCCAGCATAATATATGTTGTCGTTACACAGTGCTTACGTTTCAATAATCTGAAATTACTATACTTTTTATTACTTTTATCATTTTCTGAGCGCTGAAGGCGTTGCTGCGCTACTAGCATGGATATGCCCAACAATTTTTTTTACAATAGCAAGCCTGCCTGGTTATAAACACATACAACATTGATGGTAATTTACGAATGCAAACTTAGCTTAGGCACACTGATGGTAAATCGTTCCGCAAAATCTTGACTGTCCGATGGTTCGATCAATTCCAGAGGTTGAGCGATTAAGGCGAGCTCGCAAATGGGTTAACAAGCAATAAATATTTGAATTCTGTAGACACTGCAACAAAATGCAGCCTGATGCAAATAACGATTCAAAGAAAGATGCAAGGCAAATGAAGTGATGGACGTCGCACAGTACCATGGTTTAAAAACTTAAGACAGCGGCAAGCTTAAACTTTTTTGTCAATAACCAACCATTAAACGTTAAATAAATAACCACAACTGGATTTTACCATTACCTTTGTCCGATTGTGCATCTAATAGACAATTACAAGCTTCTCCATTTTATATTCTACTCATATCTTCATTATGATTTAAAATTATATTAGGTTGTAGTATATTTCATTTGTTTTTGGCGATTGTCTACTAAAATTCGGTGATAGAATAACATTGTGTTTTCATAGAGTTAGAGTGATGTAGTGTTTTTTACAACGCTGAGTCACAAAATGTTCATTCAGGTCACTGTTTGAGCATATCGTAGAATTTTTATACCGGAAACGAATGTGTTATCTATATATAGCATAAAAGTAGATTATAGTTCACTTACAGATATCAGATATGCGATTTCATATATAGCCTTGCATTCTTCAAGATATAATGTTACAGTGGAATCTCCGTTTACATGCTAGAAGCGTAAAGAGTTCGAGTAGTTCAGCGTGAGGGGTGGGTCTTAGACTGACAAGAAAAAAAGCTCGCTCGAGACAGTCACAGCAATAGTAGATACAGCGACAAATTCTTATCATTGTTATATGCGTCATCGGATGTTCATTGGCAGGTTGTGATGAGGGATTTCACTAGGAAAGCCGTCTTCGGTGTCGGTAGGTACGCGAGCTCAACGTGCAGATTCAACTTATCTTGGCTAGTAGTTTTCCTGAAAAGGAGCTTATCCTACTTCAATGAGAACGCGTACTGCATTTTTCTTCACAAGAAAACAAGCAGTATGATATATGGGAAAACCAGTCAAATGTTTGCGACATTCTACACAAAACCCCAGCGAGCCTTGGTTTGCACTTCAAAGATAAAGTTTCTAAATCCTATTAAGTTGCCAAAATAGTATTAATGGCAGTAAACCCTTAAATTCCGAAAACGAGGGTGTTCGCTTGCCGGCAAGTAAACCTCGCGCTAGCATTCGCCTGAAAAAAAAAATCAACAAAATTCCCCCCATTTGCGGCATAGAATCAGTGGCAGCGGCAATCCTTCAAACCAACCTAACAATGAGAACTATTGTGAAAATGTAAAGATTTAGATTTTGTAAGCTTAATCAATATTTACTTGGCCCATATATTTTTCAAGTTGATAGTTTGAACACCCCGTCATCAGCAGTGAAGAAAATAAAAGACAAGGCGATTTTAAGCTTGAGTTACTTTGAAGAGTGCCTTAGGACAATTTTTAGTCTCAATATTGAACGTGCAAACCTTATTCGCCAATTTTTCTAACAATATATTACTGTTTTTCTTTCCTTTTATTGTCAGCAGCTGGAAAATACCCTGCACCCTGCGTTTTAAACAAATATTTTTATTTCGCATTAATTCAGGTAAACAATTCGTTGCCCTCGTGTTCATAATCAGATGCATGATTGTCATCACTAATTTATCCTAGGGTAACCTTATACAGACGTTGGACGTATAAATACTTTTTTTACTTATGCGCCTTATGCATAGTCTTCTGACGACCACATTTTCCAAAGAAGTCTTCGGCACAAAATATTGAACCGTATTCGTCTCATGATCTAAGCTGTGATGAAGTAACCACGTTTATTCCTTAAGGTTTACGTACAAACATTTATCGCTCTTTTATTACTTCACCTGATAGCGTTATGATCAGATCTGAACACGAAGTGAGAATAATGAGAGAAGAAGAGATAGAGAATAACTATCTCCTCTTCTTAAGGTGAAGGTGAAGGATTATCAGCCTTGTTTACGTAATGCACTTACTAACATCTGAACCATTGTGGATCGGTTATTTCCAGTTTACACCCATTGCTATTAGAATTGTTCTTTCACATTTCTTCCATCTTTTCTTCATATGACAATTTTCGATGGGTTTCTTCAAAGGGAAACTGTTAATTAATAGGTTCAAAATAACAAAAATGTCAGTATAGAGTTTAGTAACACTTTTATGTCGACTAGCTGAAACTATCTCTGTAAATCCCGTATAAATTTACAGGTGGTGCTACATATATGTTACATATTGCTATGAACGCAATTTTAAGTTTCCATAATTATTACTGTAATTAATAACATTTCATGAATGTCAAAAAAGATCTAAAAATATTCCAAAATATGCTGATTTATAATTTCATCTTTCTACAATATTGCTATGGATGTGACAATGATTTTGCTAAAAACTGTATTGAAATCATATTAGCTTTGAAATGAACAAATGTAATCAGAGTAGGCTTTGGATTCTCATGACAAATATGTAAACAAAACAATTGGGGGGGAGGAAGCCAAGCTTGGTGGCTGTGTTCTGTTTGGCTTCCCCAATTAAAACTAAAATTATCAATAAATAAATACCCCAGTTTTCATTCAAAGTATAATTTATTGGGAGTTGTGTAAACTGTGGAAATTTGGTTGGTGTTGATAGTGCTACCGCCTAGGTAAAATAGTGCTTCGAAGTTGGTCGACCAGTAGTTAGTGTTTTGCGAGGCAGGCCGCGTTATTTAAACATGAAGCTAGTGTGAACGAGACGGCGGGTGTCCAGGAGCAGTTTGGGGTTCTAGTTCGAAGCAAAAAACCGAGTGGTGCAGAGTAGCAACCGAGAAACTTCTGGAGGCAATAAAGCGAGGTATGTGGACCATTACAGCCATATTGATCAGCGCAGGGGCCTACAGCGACGTGGGATTTACTGCGGGTTCTTTGCAGTCCTACTATCCATCGCAGGAGCAGTAGAACAGGTCAGGAAAGTGATTCTAGATAGCATTATTCTTAAATTCTGAAGTAGCGCCTATTTTATATCAACTTTCGGCAAAAGAGTCCCTTAAGTGTTTCGTTTTGGAGCATTTATTTACTTACGCTTTTGTTGTCGCCAAGGAAACGTGTGATGACGTAGAAGCGTAGAACTAAACTATTTCTTGAGCAAAAGCAAATTTGTTGGGCACAATTTGTTAGGTTGGAACGCCATATTTTCTAGTTGAGCTCCCATGAGCTATATATCCCAGTAGTTAAATGCGTATAATTCAAAGCTTTTAGTTTTAAAATGATTATAAAAGGATCAAAGTATTGAATTTGATAGCAAATGTATGTGAATTAGTTTCTATAATTTAATAATACTAGCTGGGATGTCGAGACCCGCCTCATGAGATAAGAGTCATAAGAATCATTTTAGTCATTTTATTACATTTTTTTATTACAGCCAAATCAATTATATAATACATAACAATATATAGGGATCCTATATGTACTAAGAGATGAGCCATGTGATTTTAGCAAAAATATATTTCTTTTGTTTTATTTAAAAGAAATATGCATAAAGTTAAAATGACAAAAATCATGTCCTCCTTGGATTATGGACCAAAACAAATCACCTACATGTCGAAACTCTTACATACAGGGTCTCTATACATATAAAGTATACTGCGTCCTCAACTGTTGAAGCATGAACTAAAATAGTTTCTGTGCTCATTTCTAGGTGAGATAGGAGATAGATACAAACTCATTGACTTTTTCATTCAATCAAACTACCAACATACCGTAACCGTTAAAGGAAATAAACTATTAACTCACCATATTTCATCTGGCTGCTGAAAAGCCTTTTCCTCTCCGAAAGCGACCTTTAGGAAATTCCAACCGCACTTGAAGTTTTAATGAAATGAAAATAGAGGCCGAAATAATCTCGGAATAATATTGAAATACAATAGGAATAATAATCAAATCAATTATTCCATACAAATTGGAATTCAAATTCGCAAACAACAAATACTAATTAATTGAAAAAGCAAATATTGAATCCATTCTGTCTACAAGTTTTTGAAAATCAGTTTTGATGCTCCGCTCGCGGCGCCGCCTCGCGGGCCAGCTCGGGGCTCGCTTTTTGGAAATTGCTCCGAGGCCTCCCTTTGGACGAAGGCAATTTTTGCTTCACTTCGCCCCAAATCCGCGAATTCGGCGATCTCAGTTTTTGCGGCACCTTCGGGAAGCAAATGGAGTTACTCAAAACCGCATTCCGATGCTCGTTTGCGACTCTTGTGTTAGAGCTATTGAATATTCATTGACTCTAGTCTATTCCTGCGCGCTCTTTCTCAAACCACCCACTTATATACAGGTTTCCATAAGCTTGACTTAACACACGAGATCAGAGAGCACTGCGGTGCAGAAAATTCAAATGCGCGTCCCGGCGCAAACTTCGGAGGAGCTTTGCGGCGAAAAAGCTCTTTTTGGCCGAGCCTCGTAGAAAAGCGTTGTTTGACTAGCGGCTAGGGTTATATTTGCTCAAATTAGCAAGCGGCAGTGGCGTCGGTAGTTTTCATATATGATAAAGGTGGGAATTGAACACTTCAAATTAACTTCTAAAATATTTGTTGGAGAAAGAATTAAAAGTTGAAGTCAACTTATGCTTTGTGACAATTATTAAGTAGCTACCTGGCAGATAATCTAACAATAATAATTTCTGTACAAACGTGAAATGAGAGAATGTTAGATTTTCTTGGAGCTGGATCAAAATTTTAACTGGGAAGTGAGCTGTAGCTAACCCTACTCGAATGAAAGAATTAGATTAATAATAAGAGAAATTTGCACGTATCATACACTTAAAACAATTGAAAATTGTGTATAAGGTGGTGCAAATATAAGAGAGCACGGTACAGATAATTTCTGGGAAGAACACAACTATTGGTCCAGGTTATAAAGTCAGATCTCTCAGTCGATACTTTGTTTAAAAAAATGGCAATGGACTGGAGCATTTACAGGCGATGACCCTCATTGTCGGGATTTCACGGAGAAAGCCAAATCACTGCCCGCAAAAAACATTAATGCAAAGAAATCAACGTGCCATTCATAAGTGCTTCATAGGGCTTATATGCTATATTAAGACAGGACAATAAACCTATTTATTTAAATAGAGTCTTCATGATGTTATGGTGGATTTACTACAGCAATATATCAACAAGTTGTAAAAGCCGCAATATACCAACAGCTACTTGAAAATCAGAAAGTTGTTTTTGCAAAAAGCTTGTTACGTCACTCAATCAAAATTAGGGCTTCTTAAATAAAAGCATTATATTATTAATGCGACACGTAAACATAACTAAATAACTAATATTATATGTAATATGCGCATAAAACATTTGAAGAGTGTCTATAAGAAGGTGGCAAACCTATATCAACACGGGACAGTTAACTTGTTGTGTATGCCTATCTGGTTGTAACTAAAAAGAAGGTACTAGATCACAGCTGGCTGAAAGGAAATTATTTCCCCAAATCATAAAATCATCGAGCCCAGCCCATAATTCGACAAATTGAATAGTTATGGACTGCAGCAACTTTAAGCAATGGCCACCATTGTCAAGATCAAACCACAGTGCTCAAAAATAACATAAATACACAGAAATGTACCTAGCATCTATAATTGCGTTATACTCTATGTTATGGACTCTATGTCGTCACGATGGGTTAACTACAGCAGTATATCAACAAATTATAAAATATGAATTTAATCAGATGGTAAACAGCGAGTTGCCTTTACAAAAAGTTGCCACGTCGCTGAATCACAATTGATACTTAGAAGTGAGCTGTAGCTAATCTTCTTTGAATAAACGACATATTGTTAATACGGGATTAAACATCCCCAAATAACTAAATTTGAAGATAATATGCTCTTAAGAGGTTGAAGAGTGTGTATAAGAAGATGATACAAACCTATAAGGACACGGATACACAGATAATTTGTTGTGGAAAACATAATATAATGTCTACCAACAAGAAGGTACTGGATAACAGCCTAATGAAAGCACGTTACAAAGTAATAGGTCCCAGTCCACACTTTGACTAGATAACATTATCTTGGACTGCAGCAGCTTTAGTTGATGGCCCTCGTTGTCGAAGTTTCACGGACTATGTTAAATCACTGCAGTAAAAATAACAGAAATACAAATAAACGTACGTACCATTTATAAGTGCTTAAATAAAGCATACAGCAATACCACTAGAAATTATGAAAGCCACAATATACAAACAGTCACTTGAGAAACAGCAAGTTGCCCTTACCAAAAAGTTACCACGTCACTGAATTAAAATTCTGAGTAGAAATGCGTCTGAAACAGTTGAAGAGTGTATATGCAAGGTGTGTCTAGAAAGTTTTGTGAATGCTCCGATATCTCAACCGAAATGGGCCAGACGTGCGCGTGCATTGTTATGCATATACTGATATATATTTAAAAGTGCCACGTAGTGCGGAGTGCAGCTGGCAGCCAAGGTTAACCAGATGCTGGTGGTCTAATGCCGTCAGTGTGAATCGTATTATTACAGTGCAATGGAGCAACGCGTTAACATGAAGTTCTGCTACAAATTGGGGAGTGGGGAGGACAGCGAAGGAGACGTACAGGTCTGGACAGTGGAAGTTGCTGCACGACAACGCGCCCACACATTGTGCTATTCGGTTGCGGCAGTTCTCAGCTCAGCATGGCGTAACTGTTCTTGAACGTCCACCGTACTCCGCTGATCTGGCGCCTGTGGACTACTTTCTGTTTCCCCGTCTCAAAACTGCCATAAAAAGTGAGCGTTAACATGTTGACCGTCCACAGTAATCCTGCGATCGATTCCTAAAGATGACTTTGCTGCCAGTTTTCAGAAACTTCACGTCTACCTCGTTGTAACCAACAAGATGGTGCAAGAAAGCAAATTATTGTCTTAGGTTATAAAGTCGCAGGTTCCATCCAATACTCTGACTAGTTAAAATGCTCATGGCCTGTCGCAGCTTTAGCCGATGACCCTCATTGTCGAGATTATATTATAGGTCAAATCATGGCGCACAAAAATAGCAGAAGTACAAATAAATGTACATGCCATTTATTAAGTTCTTAGATAGGACATGTATCCTATATTAAAACAAGACAATAAAAGACATATACCTATGGACCAGTTAGAAAATATAACTCAATCAGATAGCATGAGCAAACAATAGAATGCTTGAATAAGAAAAAAATAAACATGCAAACAGACAATCTTCGTTGGACTGGCGCTGATATTAATTATGACATAAGTAGTAATATAACGTCAAATTCGACACAAATGTTAACTCTTCATATGTTCAAGATGACGAGCACGTGAAAGAAATGGAATAATTAAACTATTTATTTAGTAATTGCTACGAAGCTGCGTGGCGCAGATGGGTTAGCGCCAGGCTTGCATTAAGCAAGTCCTCGGTTCGAATCCCGCTGGGGTCGGAATTTTTCCGTATCCTTGGCGATTAGAATTGGGCTCAGTGAGACCATTCACAGTTGGGCACCAAATTGACTGTGCTCTACCCAGAACCACAGACCTAAGAGATAGACTAACAAGGTCAACACATTACCAAGACACACACCTCATACAATGGTTGCTGCGCAAGCACCAAAGGCGCGATCCAACTCTGTATCCCGAATCCGGGGGCAAGTTGATCATTGTACCGCCAGATGCCAGCGCATATAGCACCAGCCTCGACACCGCAAGGTAAATGAGGTTACAGATAATACATACATACATACATACATTTAGTAATTGCTACATTTTTATTACTTTCTAACATTTATGGTAAAATGTTATAATAAAAATGCACAATGAAGCTACTTAAGTAAAAATTGCATGTATGCGTCTCTTTATTTTTCAAATAGTTTTTTATTTGATTATGGGGCCACCAGTATGTAAATAGGCACTTAGTGACCTCGCCATGGCTTTACTAATGTACTGAAATAAACAACTGAACAAGAGCAACTTGCAATTGCAAAACGATTGCTACGTCAATCTACCAAAATGGTGACTTAAAGTGAGCTATCAGATCGCAGCCCGCTGTAAGCAAAATATCCAGGGTTATAAAGTAGTAGATTCCGAATCACACTTTAACTACGTACAATGCTCGTGGACTGTCGCAGCATTAGCCGATGACCCTCATTGTCAAGATCCAAATACTATAAGATTAAAGGGTCTTGGGGGCGTATCTTATATAAATATGCTTATATATACTGATTAAAATAAAATGCGTGTTGCTTTATGAAATGAATATAATAAACTGTTTATATATATGTTTTTGATCGTCACCTTCACAACGTAAACAGATGACAATCGCTACATTACTCCCCCCCCCCCCCCCCCCTCAAATAAATATAAGATTAAAAAGCCTTGGGAGCGTATCTTATATAAATATGCGTGTTGCTTTATGAAACCAATATAATAAACTGTTTATAAATATGTTTTGATCATAACTTTTACAACGTAAACAGGTGACAATTGCTACAGTTCCTAGATGATGTCGCATTTGGCTTTAATTCATTCCAGGCGAATAAATAACTAATCCGCTGGATGACTAGACAGCTGGATTGATGTAAATAACCGTTAATGTGCATTGTGCAGGTAAAATAAATCGGAACAAAACGGACCAATTGCATAGTTTTAGATCCACTCATTACCTTAAAAATGCTGCCATGGCCAATAAGAGCTGAGAATCTACAAATTATAAATATTCTGTTGTTCATTTCGAACACAACATTGCAAAAAATTATAAATTTCAAGTTGGGACACATGCGTAAGAATATGAATCCTAAGAACAATTGCGAAACGTAATAGAGAACAGCCTTATATACAGGGTGAAATATTCAATTTAATTTTATAAAACATGGTAGCCTAGATTATAACCTTAAATTATAGAAGGAGGAAAGCTGAAAGTACTTAGACATTAATTACTTATTTAGACGTGCCATTTGATTAGTAGGAATTAAAAACTATGTTCGGTTTTGAAACCGGCCACCCGGTGTAAGTAAATACATGTGTAGAGCGACCCTAGACTGTATTACTATTATAGTAACTATAAGAGTCTACGTACAATTTGCTAAATTCTAAATTGGATTGGTATTGATCTAAAATGTAATTACTGTAAATAAAACTGAAATATATTAGAAGTTGTTGAATCAGTGCATCAGATATCGAAAATGAACCCCTCGCTGGAGCCCTCGCGACGCCACTGGTATCTCTTTGTTTTTACTGGCGGCTGATTGGCACTACTTGATTAGTAGCCCTTCTTTCCTATTAAAATCGCGGAATTAACCTGCTCTATTTGTGTTTTCAGTTTAAGTTTTTGCGCCCTTCGCAACCCCTTGCCGCAAACGAACGTCGCCGCCGCCGATGCGTCATGGCGCGCTCGGTTTTAACCAGAAGACTAAACAAATGTAATGAAAAAATGTCTCTCTTCCGTCCATTACTTGAACGATTGATTCCAATTACGGCCTAATTGAATCTCAGAGGCGGCTGTGAAATAAGAAGACGCATCGAAGCTGGCACTGGGATTGACAAGTGACACCCACGCTCCGCTCCAGCTGACAATCAACAAGCGCCCATTAGATAAATGGAAGACGTACATGGCCGCCTTTGCGATTTTCGATGTTTAAATTTAGAATTGTAATTACTTCTAGCGCCACGCCTTTTCCTTTTTCAGAAACTCCGTGTTGGAAGGTTCGAACCGTATAGGAGCATATGATTTGCCAATAACGCGCCCGGTGTGCTAGAAACTTTTAGCGCGAAATTGTGACGTGCAATATTAGTGATAGTCAAATTTGTTTTATTATAAAGTAGGTCATATCAAGCGATAAACAGACAAACTAATTTGATGCCAATCATTAGTTTCGTAACAATCTTTATAATTACCAATTTTTAAATACTTTTCATTGATTCAACTTCACGTATTTTATTATATTACATATTACACATTATTGTGAAAAGCTCAACAGGCGTCCTAACAGAGGGAAGGAATTATTCGTAAAGTTTCAAGATGAAGACATTTTTGACTATGATCTTCAATTCTTCTTTGCCACCATTGTCCTTTTTTGTCTACCTAGCCGCTCATATAGGACGTGCCCTTTTGTAGCCTTCTCTTTGAACCGCGCACCGTATGTAAATTTGCTTCAATCTATCTTTATCGACTATTTGCGGCAGTTCTTATATTAAAATAAATGAAAATATTTATTTTACAATTATACGAAAATGCAGGGTAGGGCAGTTGAAAAAGAGCTGGGCCTGCATTGGGCAAGTCCTCGGTTCGAATCCCGCGGGGGCCGGAATTTTTTAACAGTTTTGGCAATTGGAATCGGGCTCGGTGAGACCATTCACAGTTGGGCACCAAATTCTCGAGCTTTACTCAGAATCACAGACCTAAAAGATAGAGTAACAAAATCAACACATTGCCAAGACACACACCGCACACAATTATTGCTGCGCAAGCACAACGGGGCACTGCAACTTTGTAACCCAAATCCGGTGCAAATTGAGCATTGTATCGCCAAACGCAAGCGTATAAAGCACCAACCTCTACACCGCAAGGTAAAATATGGTTACCGACAATACATAAATACATACAATTACGCGATTTGGCGACATTAAATCACCTATTTAAACACTTACCTACTTACTTACGTAAATGGTACCTTACCGTGTCGTGGTTTGTAGAGTGTGGATCTTCACAGCTTGTTCCATTGTTTCTCTATTTCTTCTGAATTCTTTGACGTTTTTCCGTTGTCCTTTCCTTCTCTGATGATGTGTTGGATTCGATCAGTTGCAGTATGACTTTATTAAGAAATAAAGTTACGATTTTTATTACACCAAACACATGTTTTAAGTAAGACTCGGTTTTGTGTCATTGTCGTTCCGCGCAAAACTGCGATGCCAAAATCTCAGTAGCGGCTTCTAAAATAAAAATGGCATAGAAGATTATTTTCATACGATTGAAAGATAAAGGGAGATAGAGAACATCGCAATTCTATAAAACTCCCGGCTTTGATGTGATAACTACGAAAGTACTGCGAGAGGTATCTTGTGAAGTTTGCGCCTATGTAATTTAATTTTACCCCTAAATTGTATGCTTAAACTTAAGTCACAAATAACATTTGATCTCCAGCACGCGCAGTTGTTGACAACAGCAGCGGTTCAGCGAGCGGTTAGCCACGGCGCATCCCTACCTCAATTTAGCCAGGGAAAGATGTAGACGATAGAGGCCCAACAGTGTATAAGAAGATGCTGAGCCTATTGACCCTGTAAGAGTCAGCAGTCTTTAAAGTCCAAAGGGGCGTAGACCCAGCCGCCTGCAGGTAAAGAAGATTTTCCAGTAGAGCCCTTTGAACCCGAATCCCGCCAGGTCCGCCCGAACCTGCAAAGCGAGTTTCAGCCAGAGCAAAACTGGACCGCTGCACCGATGCGAAACTCGCATTATCCTGAAAGGCCAGCCATTTCCGATCCGACATACTTAAGTCCACGACTTACCAAAAGAAGCATTCTAGAGCCCTCGCTGCTCTCATTCTGTCTCGCTGATTTTCGGCATCACGGAATCCCTCTAAAACAAGTATCAAACCTCCCGTTTATCACTACTAAGAAACTACTTTTAAAAATCCTCTTTCCGAGCCACTCTTCTCGTCGCCGATGTTAGTAGTAAAATTCAATTCCCTCTCCTGCCACCATTTGACGCAGAACTCTGTAATTAAACCGTTAAAAGAAAAATGTTAAGCCTTGAGCTAATTACGGCGTGATTAAAACGTTCCAAGCCAAATTAGTCAAAGAAATTATTTTGCGTGGTATATATATCTTCTCCTGGATATTTCCAAATTCCTGCAACGTTTCTAGACGAGATGTCCGACCAGCGTGAGCCCGGGAAACAGCTCTGCAGAAATACCGTGAAATCGGCCAACACCCATGCAAGCGCGCGAGCTTTCTACGAGGTAAGTTCTGCTCAGTACACAGCCCGCTTATCAGCACAAACTGACGCCCTATGAAACCAACACTTCAGTCCCGATATCGAGAAAGAAACTCTAGAGGTTAATTACCCCTAAAGCGACCCCACATGGACCCGACGGCGAGCGATAATAAACGCCAATATGTAATCTTGTTAGTTATAGGTTTTATCTCAAGTGATGCAGCAGCGCAGAGAAGAATCGTAGAAACCTGAAAGCTCCTCAAGAAAGATTTGCTAATGTGCCGCATGGATTGCAGTCCCACTTTGGCGCTTTTATTTTGTATTTGCACTGTACAGTGTGCATGCGTTTATAAAGTGTTCTGAATCCAATCAATCGTAGCAATCAATGAAGTCTGGCAGCTGAATAGGTT
This sequence comes from Agriotes lineatus, assembly GCA_940337035.1. NCBI lineage: Eukaryota > Metazoa > Arthropoda > Insecta > Coleoptera > Elateridae > Agriotes > Agriotes lineatus. The sequence goes on along the minus strand of OW679203.1, from coordinate 13,098,420 downwards.
TTATGCGAAAGGGCAATTAAATATATAGAAATGATCTCTCAACCTAGAAAGAAAATTACTCTGATAAGTTATATTTGTAGTGTTGTTTTACTAACTGATTACTGGCTCAAACTACTAAAACTCGCAGCCATAATAATAAAAATAATAAAATTGAAACTAAGCAAATAATCCGCTGGTGTCTTATTCCACAGATCCATAAATCTGCTGTGCATAGTAGCGAAACTTGCAGAAAATCTACTTCCTGGCAATATACATGATTACTAAACATCACTTTTGATTCCGACATTACCATTTCACAATCGTTTAACAAAAGCGATTGGTACAGCTATAGCTATATTTGAAGATGTTAGCAGTTAACAACTGTTGGAACAAGGGTTTCTGGCTTATGTATCAGCTTTCCTGTTTTAGTGATGCTCTTATGACTTGATTTGTTATCCTAGCTCTTCTTGTTTTTCTCTTTTCCGCTTACCTTAGATATATTTTCTTCTTCATCATCCTCAAGATTTCAGATCCACAGATCAATGAACGGATTTATTTTTTTCCTTATTTCGTGCCCTCAAATAAAAGTATTGTTTGTTAGATTCAAAAGTTTTGCTTAACCTGCTGCTTATCCCGTTCTCCACCTTTAATATATTTGCGCGCAACTATTCGTAGCTTTTTACTTCCCTCTTCCTTCTTTAGTCTCAGAATAATTTGCTTTCACTTTCCTTGCGGGTTGGCGACGATATCGTTAAATTTTTTCTCTTCCACAACTGATTTTTGGTTACCTCCCAGTGTATACAGATGACCAACTTTTCAAACCCTTCTTTTGTAGAATAATATTATTGAGTGGGCTTGGTTTGATTTCCATTTATGTAAGAATAATTAAATTCTATATACAAGAGTTGTCTGCGATACTTGTTGCTAGTTTTGCTCAGCCCTGTATTATCTATTCACACGGTACTTGTAGTATCTGACTGGATTTCCCATATCCGCCACCTGGAGAGGCGCCCAATGGAGAATCTAGCAACATCACACAGGAAGAGAGGTAGAGAAAGACCACAGATTCGCTGGGTCGATCATGGTAAAGAACAGGAGGAATGAAATGAACAAGAACAACGCGAGGTTGGTATCGAAGAGGCGAGATAGAATGAAGTGCGGTTAATGATATTTGCAATTTCCTTTTGTTACTGGTCATTACAATCACGCCAGTGGTCTCATATTCCCTTCTTATTTGCGTCTTTTCTTCAATTTTTCAAACACTGCTTTATTACTTTGTTCATCAGAATTATAAATAACACAGGCTTTAGCTTGTGGCCCTTATTCATCCCTTTTTCCATTTTAAGAGCCTTGAAACATTTCTCATTATGTGTTACATATTCTTTTAGCTACTTTTATAGGTTTTTTATTGTTTTTTTTTTAAATTTTTGATGCAATATATTTTTTAATATACCTATACTAGTGGATCGTATCTATGTGTGTATATTATGGCTTGTGGTAGGAAGCCTGGTGTCAGAGTTTTCAGTTTGTGCCAGCGACTCTGACGCGACCTAACGACTGTCAGCGAAATGACAACCAGGATCGACGGCTTAACGCGCCCTCCGAGGCACGGGTGCCTGCGATTTTACTGCCACCCGCCCGAGTGTCGACCGCTGCGAACGTTGCTTAACTCTCGAGACTATTTGACCAGCCCTTATAGCATGCTGTTGCGCAACCAGCTACTAGTGCATTAAAAGCGGTTTTCTTTCAAGAAAATAAAGATATCCGGCTTTTCCTTTTTTTATGTTTTTCTCTCGCAATGTGTGTATGTAGTCCTACGATTGTTTTTCTTTCTTATTCTTCTAATTAATTCGTCTTTTATTTTATGGATATTGGTTACTAGTGATAAGTTTATTGTTCTGTAATTTTCGAATTGCGTGGTGTATCGTATCCTATGGTGTATTATTATATTTTTTTCCATTCCTTTCATGTTTTTCCTATATATGTACCATTTTTTCATAAGTGGAAAAGCTTAAAAAAATTAACGTTTCCATCCAAAGTATTTGAACCTTTTCCAGGTCATGCAGCTACCACGTTCTGTACAATTTTAGGTAACCTGTAGATTTGAATAATACACATATTTACTATTTCTACGTTTTCCTCCTTAGGAGACATTCAGTGTGAACATTTTCTAACCTACTTCATCAGTTAACAAAACGATAATCTATTCTAAGTGAACATTTTGTCAATAGAACTTGTGGAAATGGAAAAACTACAGCACGGTAATCGACCATCTTTTTGGTTCACTGCACCTTTGTCTTACCACATGTAAAAGCGCCTAAACAATGTTATGAATTCCGTTTGGTATTGATGTGTTGCTTCTTAGTTTGGCAGTGGCGCAGGTGAATACTACACGGGATCCCAGCACCGAGTGCACAAAGCTAAATTTCGACGCCTGCATACGTGTGTACTTTGATAACTTGCACAATTTAGGAATTTCCGCGGCACTGAGCTCGGATTTTCCATCCCTCTACGTGCATTTTCCACGGAGCTACAATAAAACTGCGGAAGCTCCACCGAAGGTCGAGTACATTATGTGTAGCATACACGATGTCCTCTATTTATACTTTGACTACCAATTGAAACATCCTTGAAAAAGTTTATGAGAGCATGTACTGATCTCGTTATGGTGTCACTTTTTTCATTTGTTTCGTGTTATCATTTGTCTTATTAGCGAATGTGGAATGTTTCTATTACTTTTCGGTAAAATTTGGTGAGCAGGTTAGCATCATGAATAACTGCAGTAATTGTATAGTTTTAGTTTATTCCAATCAAAAGATTTAAGAATGTTGTTTAGCACAATGTGGATATATGCTAATGATTGCAATGAGTTTCTAATATCAATGACGTTACAATATAATTACAACGTATTTGACTTGCACCTGACTTGTAAAAAATATAATTTTTATGTTTTATATTATTATATCACCGACAAATAAAGACTGGAGGACCTTTTCTCTAATATAAGACAAACATTTAAAAATTCCCGTCGCCACAGGGTGACGTTTCGTTAAGCTATCGAGCAAAGTTCGGGCACACGATGAACCAGATCTTTAATTGGGCAGGAAAGCAAACGGTTTGTGCATGTGAATTAGCGTTAGTGTTTCCTGCATATAGCTGTTTGGAGATCCCCTTACCGTGCCAATTCTGGAAAATTATTACCATTTTAATATATATTCAACTGAAATTCCGATCTCATCTCGTTTGAGTATCTCGAAATTGCATATCAATAACAGTTCGAATATATAAAAAAGTTCTTGTAGCGTCCCAACCCACACCGGGCGAAGCATTTCGTTTCAGCGTGTAGATCGACGCCGACGCTCGTAGCCACTATTTGAACTGCCGCTATACCATTTTAGTTGATAAACCCTTTTATATGTTTTCAATGACCCTGACTTTGCATCTTGTTGGCTACGTTATCATTTCCACCAGTCAAGCCAGTTTTGATAGAGCTGCTAGGCTTTTGCGATCTTTTAATAACGTTTCGCCCTTGATTGAACTGTACTTCTGTTTACAGTATTAAGCAATACATAAATTACATTATGGTCTTAAAGGTTGACAATTATTTTTAGGGCTGAAACTCTGAACCGTAACAGATCGGGCTCTTCTGAATCCACATTACTATTCACCTGATATGACTTCTAGGCGCTTTTCTAATTGTAGATTGTATTATTATTTAAATACAGCCTTGCTGTACTTTTGTAGTTACCACGTCTAGATCTACCTCATTTTTTGGCGATAGGGACCAACAAAGCATCTTCACTTCTGTGGTTCTTGCTTCACATCCTATATCTTTCCTTATCGTGATTTCCTCTTTGCTTGTACATCAATGGCTTCTTTGCACCATAGCATTTTGATTCTCTATGACCTCATCTTACGTCTCTGGCTTTGAAGATTAGGTTAGGAGTGGGCTATAACTTTCTATTCCTTACGGTCTTCAGCCTTCTCCTTGCTCCTGCTAATGAGAGAATGAAAGGTATGCAAGGCTGGCCATCTGGTCAACAAATATGTTGATGAGCGTCCTCTCTTTCACTTGCCATCCACTTCACCGTGAATGGCTTTAAGTTTTTCCATGTCATATCTTCGAATAACATTTTAGGAATAAGTTATTATTCTTCCCTGGATTGTCGCTACTATACCTTTGGTGGTGCATACCTCTAACTCTTATAGATCAGATACATTTTATGAGCTTTCACAAATTAATCAATGAGAACCGATGGGATAGGTTATGTAGATAATTCATCGTCTTCTGTAAACACGTGGCTCTCTAATAACACCCGTTCGGGACGGCGATGCGTATGTGGTGGTGATTTCTGAACAAGAACTGTTAAAAATTACTACGCGTGGCATAAATACGCAGTGTAAATTAGTTTTAAGGAATTTTTATAGCCCACAACTGTTACTGCAGGTGTTCGGGATTTAAACTTGTGCTATGGGGTCGTGTACAATACGACATTTTACTTTAAAGGAAGCTCGGCCAGACGTACCTACGAGCGCTAGGGTGTCTGCTGGCATCTAGAATCGCCGTAGAACTATTCTCTTGCCGAAACGGAAAGATTTTTCGTCAAGTAAGTCGATTCTTTGCTTCTTTACGGTACCGGCGGCAAGCCACGGTTTCTCTTTACACTGAATATGGACGGCTTACGTTGGACGTTGTATTTAGCTATGGAGCGGCTGTCCAGGAATTCGTAACAGCTTTGGGATTTACGCTGGAGCACCAGGTGCCTTTCACTCGACAATAGAGACGGCAGGATTTCTCTAACGGACTGTGGTGACGTGGGCTTTTGTATCGGATCGGGGTGCGATTTGGTTGCAAGAGGCGGTGGAGTAGCTTCCAGGAGGAGGAGGGCTAAGAAAGCGAGTGGCTACTGCGGGAAGACTTAGTACCGATAACGGCTAGCCTGGCGTGGAGGCTTAAGCCCACGCTGGGGGTCAACGCCTTAGAAGCTGGAGCGTTGGGCTCTTCTACCTTTTACAGGCTAAGCATCTTGCCTTTATGCCCTTTCGCTCGACTATGAGTTTGGCTATCTGAGCATTTCAAAGTTCCTTGATTCTCAAATGGATCGACGGTTATTATATCTTCAAGGGTTTTACTACCTCGACCCTCTCGTAAGGTAATTTTTCGTCTAGCTACTGGAGGTTCAGTGCCGTGTTTGTTTGGCGCTCCGGCTGGTATATACAGCGCATTAATGCGTGGTACTTGGGTTGCTGATTGCGTGTACCGACACTGCGGCAAAGGATGTTGTCCATCACTCGCGACATTATATTGCGGTTGTGGTGGTTGCCACTCACTCGCACCCATCGTGCTTTATAAGCAAGCCACCTGCTGGCGTCAAACGGTCAGCAAATTTATTGAAAGTTTCTCTTCCAAAATTTATTGCACTGAATGTGCAAATGTTGTATTGGGTGGGCATTTTCCCATACAAATATTACTTAAAAATGGATTGAATGCCATTCCATTATTTCTATTTTCCGAAAAAAATGGGTTGCATCTAATGGAATAAAAACTTTCGAAAATATTATTAATATTACTAGCATTACATAATTTCTGCCTTCTCCGAGAGGACTGTGCCCGTGTTCCATTGCACAAATCGCATACCGATGGTTACGTCACTGCTTTTTTGCCTCGTAAGCTCTTTTCTTCTATATGAAATCTAATGCCTTTCCTACCTTTATTTTAGCAATTTTCCTTAGTAGCATTTCCTCTCCGTTCTTTCTCTTTATACCTGTTTTTCTTCACTGTTCATTATTTTCATCGCATAAGACACTCTGGGGAAAATACCGTGAGTATTACGATACAGATCCGACAGAAACTCCAATGTCAAAACCGATAGATTTAAAATAAAAATTTTCGAGACAGACACGTGCATTAGTGTCGTTTTTGTATTCATATGATTTTGGACACTTGTCCTGTATGCCGAGACACACTGTATAGAAGCAGCACTTAGGAAATAGGTCGCCTTTTGATTTGTAAATTAAACTCGAGTGACTGCTTAGCCGGGAATTTATTGCCGGGACAACATTGTGTGTGGCGGAGTCTGAAATCAAAATAAGAATACATAATTGAAAATCAGTTACTCTTTGTTTACCTTCGAGTGGGCGCTGAATACAATACAAATCCAAAATTGAACCGTTCAGCTTCGCACCGGACGTAGTTATATATTTATTTTAAAATACTACCAATTGTTTCCTTTCATTCACTATTGCTCCTTTGTTACAGCGTCGAAGATGGCGGGGGCGACAGAAAGACTTGTTGGACCAGGTACATTGTGAATCGTTCTAGTTTTTTCTTAGATCAGCAGGAGCTGTGAAAGGCTGAGTTGATTTTGCGAACCGGGGGCTGCTCAATGTTTGGTTACCCGAGCCCCCGAGGGCAGCAACATAAGCCACTATAATGAAAAGTGTGTACGGATATGGGTTTATTGGCAAAATCAATAGCTCTAGGTAAGGGCAGGGTTAATTATAGGCTGTTAATTACCTGACAGGTGCTCTATAAATTAGTCCCTCCGGCTATTATTATTAATCACCGAATTTATTACCTTAGGTTTCCAATTTAAGGAACTGTTGTTCCACGGCCTGTCATTAACGCAAATACTGTTAGGAATATAAATAGCAATTTTAAGAGCTGACGTTTAGAAAAACGCCAAATGTATGTTCCCGTATAGCAAACATTTCGTTGTAAGTTATTCTTAAATAAATACATCATATCCATCGCAATGCAGCTTTGAACAATTTTAACTATAATTAGTACGCCATTTCAATATTTCCACATTTTACCACAAATGTTCATAGTGTCGTTGTTTTCATCAAACCGATCTATCGTATTGACCAAACTAGGAATATAAACGTTCATAAACCCCCAAAAATGTTACCTTCGTAGATTTAAAACAACTCAGAAGCATGTCACAATGACTACTGATATCAATTATATAGACAATCATTAACCACTCATGCCAGTGTTTCCACGAATCACTTCATAGAAGCCATCAAAAGAAAACTTGGTGGTTTTTAATACTCAGCACCATATATTTTTGCCCCTAATAAACTTAGTGGACAGTTATGAAACACCTTACTTTCCCACCCCACACATTTTCGAAATTGTAGCAGCTGCATCGAACTGTATACCAAATCTCGTGGGAAAGTTCTATATAAAGGCATTCATACCCGAAACTATTTTGAAATAATTTGAAGTTAGAGGATGAATTTCTAGCAGCCTACATCATAGAAAGATCGCCAGCTGCATATATGTGTAGTTGATAAGCAATTCTCAACTGATGCAACATCTTCTTGCACCATTTCACTATCTGAAGAGAAACACGATGTCTTTATCTCATCAAAACTCCAGAAAAAGAAATAGAAGAACTGGACAATACGAAGAAGAAAATTTTAAAAAGCTACAGAGGACTTGGTGGTAGAAAGTTCATCTGATAGAAAGATAAAAAAATATAGTATCACATAAATCAAGCGATTAAGATGAGATAATCTTGTTGTACAATTTGTGGGAACAAAATGCATTATGAAACTTTTGTAAACGCAAGCCGCTATCAGGTGGGTATTTTAAAGTACGCAATGCAAAATAAAATAAAAGGCAACAAATATAGAATAGTGTTTACATGTTTATTTAATATTTAATAAAGTTGCTACGTTTCACGTTTGATAAATATGTCCAGAAAAATTATTTTGGCTTGTAAATGCGCATCAAAGTATGCTTAAAGCAGCTCAATTACCTAATATCAGCTCGGTAAACATGTTATTTTCAAAATGCAACCTTTATAAAAGATTTATTCGCACGGACCTTCATTAAATGCGACAGCGGTAAAGATAGAAATGCACCTAGGAAATATAAATCTGAATTATTGGCCTATAAGGAACACGAATTTTTGATGCTATGGTTGTCTGAAATTAAGAATGGATCGTTCATAATTTCATTTAAGGAAGTTTTAAGTCAATAATTTCTAAGAGTAACAAGAACTAAAATTAAGAAATACTTTTAACTATATTTAAATTTGTACTCTTTCGTGTGCTATCAAATAAACATCACTCCGCAAGGAAGACATTTATCTTGTTTCCAAGGAGTTCGATCGTTACTTTCTTCGAGGAAAAACATTTCCTTCTTCCTAGAAAATTTTCCAAGTAGTTCGATCTTTACTCTCCTCAAAAAAGACCATTATATCGTTGCTAAAAATATTCCCACCCGATCTTCACTCTCCTTAAGAGAGGTCCTTCCTCCTGCCTAGAAAATCTTCCAAGAGGTTCTATTGTCAGTCTCTTTGCGGAAAACCATTTCCTGCTTTCTGACAAAAATTTTCCAACAAGACTCGATCTTCTCTCTCCTCAAGAAGGACCATTTTCTTCCTTCTAGAAAATTTCGTAAGGGTACGGTCTTCACTCTCATCAAGGACGACCAGTTTTTTCTTTTTGGAGAATTTCCCAACAAGACTCGCTTTCCCCTCTTCCCAAGAGACCATTTCCTCCCTTTTTGGAAATTTTCCAAGGCTCGTCATGGAAGACCTTCCTCTCTTTTCTAAAAAAATCCGGAAAACCACTCGAGCATAGCTATCCTCAAGGAAAACTATTTGCTTTCTACTAGAGAGCTACCCAAAAGGGTCGATCTTCACTCTCCTCAAGAAAAGCCATTATCTCTTTCCTTGAAAATTTCCCAGGAACACCCATGTCTACTCTCTCTAATAAACACTTTTTTCCTCTCTAAAAAATTTCCACAATTCGATCTTCACTCCCTTAAAGGAAAAGCATTTCCTCCATTTTGAAAAACTTTCCAACAAGTTTCGACCGTCCTTCTTCTCAAGGAAGGCCATTCTCTCTCTCTTCTAAAAGATTTCGCAAGAGGTGCGGTCTTAACTCTCCTCAGAGAAGAACTCTTTCTTCTTTCTGGAAAATGTTCGAACAAAACTTTATCCCTTCTCTCCTGAAGAAGACCATTTCCTTCCTTTTTGGAAAGTGTTCCAAGGTTCGATCTATACTCTCCTCAAAGAAAACCACTTACTCCTTTTGGAAAATTCTCTAAAAAGACAGAATCCCCCTTCTTCTCCAAGAAGACCATTTTCTCAATTCTAAAAAAATTCACTAGAGACACGGTCTTCACTCTCCCCTAGAAAGGGTACTTTTTCCTTCCTAGAAAATTTATCAACAAAACTTGATCGCCCCTCTCCTCAAGAAGACTATTTTCTTTTTTTTTTAGAAAGTTTTTGAAAGTTCGAATTTTACTCTCCTCGTAGAAGACCATTTTCCCTTTTCTGCAAAATTTACAAAGAACAGGCGATCGTCCCTCTCCTCGAGGAACACTATTTTCTTTTTACTAGAAAATTACCCAAGATGTTCAATCTTCACTCTCCTCAAGGAGACCACTTTCTCTTTCCCGCAAAATTTTCCAACTAAAATCAATTTCTGTTTACCCCAAGATAGACCCTTTTAGAAGATTTCCCAAAAGGTTTAATATTTACTTTCCTCAAGTATGACTATTTTATTTTAGCTAAAAAATTTCCTAAGGACACGCGATCATCGCTCATCGCAAAGAAGGAGCTTTTCTTGTGTTTTAATAACTTTTCAAGAGATTTGACCTTTACTTTCCTAAACGAAGACAACCATTTTCTTCCTTCTAGAAAATTTCCAAGAGGTTCCATCTTCAGTCTCCTCAAGGAAAAAAATTTTCGTTTGCAAGAATATTTCCCAAGAACACCCAAATTTCACTTCCTCAATAATAGCTATTTGCTTTTTAATAAAAGATTTTCCAAGAGGATCGATATTTACTCTCCTCGAGGAAGACAATTTTCCCTTTGCTATAATATTTACCAAGAAGAACCGCTCATTACTGACGGCAAGAAAGACAGCTCTCTCGTTTAAAAAAAATAATAAAGGGACTTCCGTCGCTTCAAGAAAGACCACACATAATTTTCTAGGAAGAATCGATCTTTCCTTTCACCAAGGAAAATCAGCTATTCCCTTCTAGAAAATTTGCCAACATGATCGATTTTCAATTTTTGAAAGGTAACTTTCTCGTTTGACTCTCCACAAGAAATACCACTCTGATCTTTCTACAAAATTTTCCACTAAGTGTAGATCTTCCCTTTCCTAAAGGAAGAATATTCTACCTTAACTAGAAAATTGCCCAAAAACCACTCATTCACTCTTGTCAAGAAAAATAATTTTCTCCATTCTAGAAAGTTTACTAAGAGATTCCATCTTCGTTATCCTCAAGGAAGACTATTTTCTCTTAACTAAAAAATTGTTCAAAATATTTTTTTTAAATCATATTGTATAAAGAAGAAGAATTATTGGCGATGAAGCTACTGAGTTTCAAGGTTTAAGCATACCGAAAATGAGAGAATAAGAGTAACTGTGAATTGAACATAGGAGAAAACATCTTAAAAACGACAGATATTAATAGACTAATATAGTATGGCCATTTTCAACATATAGATGACAACGGTTGGCGTAAGAGGGGGTTCAGCTGAATCCTTCCAGAATGAAGGAAAAAGGTGCAGTCTACCTAGAATCTGGAAGATACAGGAAGCAATGAAGAGGGTGACTGACCTGACCGAAAACTCTAGAGGTTAAGCAGCGAGAAACTACCAAGATCGTGAAAATAGCGCTAATATAATAAAAGAAATTTTCAATAGAATAAAGAACATTTAAAGGCATTACCATATATGGCAATGGTGGTGGTAACCTTTGGATATAATCAGAATTGCAAAAAGCCTTCTTACAACTTACTTGCTTACTTAATTTCAAGCCTTTTTCTGTTGCTATTCTCTTCTTCTGTCTTCATCTCTGTACCTTCCTTTGTCACTAGAAATTCTACTTATGGTAAGTAGCTTCGGCCTTCTTCTTGGTATTTTATCATGTACCTTGGATTTCCATCTGCTTGGATAGTTTGTTCTTCTTTATTCGTTCTAGATATATGGACCAAGTGATTACTTTTAATTAGGGGGTTTGATAACTCCTGCTTTTCTTATGCTTTATTTCAAGCGCTTCTAGACAGTCATTTTACCGTCCATTTAACAGCAAGAACTCACAGCTGCAACTTACGATTACTACCTACACAAGGTTCGGATTCTTGGTTATTTGCATAGTGCTAAGCAGCTTTCTGTTCAGCACTTGGTAACTTCTTGTTCATCCCAGTCTGTTATTAAGGAGATGTATCTGACCAACTACATAATATGACATTAGGATAAAGTCATTACAATATTAACTGATTTTTTGAACGTTATGTAAATGAAGACAAATAACCGAAAGACTAGACAGCAGAATGGATTACAATCACAAAAAAGACGGAGTTCACTGAGTAGAAGTGGGAAAATTTGGGGAAGATTACAACGAAGGTTCTTCGGTAAGGATACTCACTATTCAACGCCTTTCAGAATGTATCTAAACCATGCTCTACAACAAGGTTCCTAAGAATATACTTACTTGGGAACAGAAATGGGTTAAAGAATTTTACAGAAATTAAATTTTTTTGAAGAAACTTTGGACTTATACACGCATGCAATGACTGCTTACGTTTTAATTGTTGTTGTTTGTCTACATGGACAGCTTGTAAATAAATTGAGAGTTGAAATACTTGCCCCCTTTGATTTTCGGTTTAACCTCAGGTGATGCAAAATGGTACTAAAATTTGTATTAAAAACGCCAAAAGTACTAATGACTACACTAATCAAATATGGTCAGTTAGAGTAAGCTCTTATGAATAATAGTACTATTATCTTACACAATGCAGATGAAAACGGAACAGAGAACAATAGGAGCGATGTTTGTAGTTCAGACAATGTAAACGAAGACAAGGTAAAAAAAACTAAACGAATGCAACAAAACGAGCATGAAAGACGGACAGACACATCCCATCGGGTTGAAATCAGATCGAATAACAAGTTGACAACCAATTAAAAACCGTTTAACAGAACCGATCTCCATTTATAATTAAGTGTATCGGAGGAGGCTGTGTAATTACTGGCTGACCACGATCAAAGGCGAACCTCGAACTCCAGGCTGGGCAGTTTGACAACTGGATGGGCAGATACTGACCATTGGTTCTCGTTCTTTCGCTGCTTTTTATATCCTTGGACCACCTGCCTGCGGAGCGCCTACGTTCCTCGAAAACGCTAATCCTGATCAGTCGATACTAAGTGTGTCCTTTGCTCCGCCGCTATTGTTCCGGCATTTGCATAAACAATTACCCACGATCAACAGTTACATCTTACACGAGCTGTTTCTTTAATGAAATCTAAACATCTTATGCTTACATACATACAATTATCGCTGCTATACTCCCATCAATAACTCCTTCATTAATCTCTAGGTAACTTTGCACGTACCAAAATAGTAATGAATATGGATGTGCTCGCGAAGATTTCAGACGTCAGGAGCTACTTTTGAAAGGGGTATTCTGAACAGCTAGGCTGAAGAAACCTCGCCGGCATGCGCTATATACCGGGTGGTCTATTTAAACAAGCAGAGGATTATTGCCGCACCGAAATTTAGCCAGTTAGTAACTCGTTTAGTCGGTTAAGTCCGTATGAGACAACATATCAATTTTGCCCGATCTAGTTAGCTGAGATCGTGAAAAAAGTCAAAAGAATTGTGCAATGTTTTTTTTTGCATAGTGATTGTGAAAGTTGTCTTTTTTTAACAAAAATCTTATTGAAAGTTCAACTTTTTTTAACGCAAAAATCGTGAAACAAGGTACACTTTTTTTAAACTATATTATTGTAATGACAGTTGTCAATTCCGAAGTCCTTTTCGACTAAATTTCGACCAAGAGATCACTATGCAAAAAAAGTACGTGTACAACACGTTTTGAAAGTCCTTTTTTCATTCATTTGCTTGATTAACTCGGGCTTTGCCCTCGTTATCAAACTGCAAACTCATGAAAAAAAGTTAGACTTGCAAAATTAGTTGTACAAATTACTATTGTGGTTATGTACAATTCCTACGTGTTCAAGGAGAGTTCAGATGTGAGTTTGGTATCATAGAAGCACTTAAGTAGGCATTTTTGATGTTTCAATGAGGTCGTTTTCCCTAAAGGACTAACACCATCTCATAACGTCATCGTACTTAGATGCTTTTCTTATATCAAACCCACGTCTGCATACGCTGCTGGGTTATAACTATCATTTCAGTGCCTTTTTACCACTTAGGCATGCATTGACTCAGCCAACTAAATCATGTAAAACTCCTCTCTTTAGTGCATATATGATAACATTATTGGTAAATATTTGTAACACTTAAGCATATATAAATTTCAAAGTATCTCTAATCAAAGGATCACCCTGTATTATATTGTTGATAGTCTGTTCTGCTTTATTCACTCCACATTACTTCTCCATTTCGTTTTCATCTCAGTCGTCGTCATTTTTTTCATATTTAGACTTACCTAAGTCTGTTTTACCAGTTTTGTTATATTCTATTGATGTTCTTTGTAGGTTATCCCGCTTTATACCCGTTAGATAGTTTTGTTCTCAGTTGTCATTTTCCCTCCATGTTTACATCTATAAAAGTCCCGTTTGCTTGTTGGCTTATACTCTATTACCGTTGTTGGTAGTATTTACCTTTTCTACATGATTTATACATCTTTTTTGTTAAGTTCTCATTGTTTTCTTCTAGGTTTAGGCCTACCTAATTTTCTTTCATCAGTTGAATATATTCCATTACCATTCTTGGTTGCCTGTTCCATATTATCAGTTCTACATTAATCATAAATTCAATTTTTGTCCTAGACGTCGTCGTTTCCTTCAGGGTTTACACCTAGCTAGGTCTATTTTACCAGTTTTGTTATGTTTCATTACTTTTCTTTGTAGACTGTCCCACTTCATTCTTCCTAGCTATTTTTCTCCATGCTTTTTTGTTCTCAGATGTCATTCTCCTCCTAGGTATAAATTTATCTAAGTCTCCTTAACTTGTTGGCTGATTATCTATTTGGTCCTTGGTAGCAACGCCCATATTATCCCTTTCATCTGATTTCCCTATTCCCCTTCTCAAGTCGTCGTTGTTTTCTACTAGATTTCGGCCGATTTAAATTTCTTTTACTAGTTGGCTTATATTGTATTACCGTTCTTGTTTACTTCTTCCACATTATTCGTTTGGCATCAATTCTCTATTCAATTTTTGTCTCAGTCGTATTCTCTTGTTGGCTTATACTCTATTATCGTTTTTTGTAGTATTAGTGCTTTAGCCTTTCCACATGATTTCTACATTTTGTTTTGCTAAGTTCTCATTGTTTCCTTCTAGGTTTCGGCCTATCTAAGTTCCTTTTTAGTCGCCTGTTTCACTTTACCCGTTCTTGCCCCAGTCGTCGTCGTTTCCTTCGAGGTTTTAAGCCTACCTAAGTCTATTTTACCAGTTTTATTATATTTTATTACCGTTCTCTGTAGATTATTTCGCTTTGTTGTTCGCAGATATTTTTTACCATTCTTTTTTCTTTTCAGATGTCATTCTTCTTCCAGGTTTATATCTATGTAGGTCTCGTTTGCTAGTTGGCTTATACTCTATTACCGTTTTTGCTAGCCTAGCCTTTTACATGATGATGTACATTCTTTTTTCTAAGTCCCCATTGTTTTCTTCTAGGTTTCGGCCTACCTAACTTTCTTTTATCAGTTGCATTATATATCCATTAGCGTTTTTGTCCCAGTCGTCGTCGTTTCCTTCAAAGTTTATGTTAGGCTAAGTCTATTTTATTAGTTTTGTTATGTTTCATTACTTTTCTTTCCAGATTATCCCATCTCATTCTTCGTAGCTATTTTCTCCATGCTTTTTAGTTCTCAGATATCATTCTCCTTCTAGGTTTTAACGTATCTAAGTCTCATTTACTTGTCCCGTTTATATAATGTTCCCATTTCTTTTTCCTAGTTGGTTTATATTCTATCACCGTTCTTGGTGGCATGTTCCACTTTATTCATTGTGCATCTATTCTTTATTCAATTTTTGTCACAGTCGTATTCTCTTCCTTCCAGGTTTACGCCTACCTAAATCTATTTTACCAGTTTTATTATATTTTATTACCGTGCTTTGTAGATTATTCCGCTTCATTCTTTGTAGATATTTAGTTTTCATTCTTTTTTTTTAACAGATGTCAGTCTTCTCCCAGGTTTACATCTATCTAAGTCTCGTTTGCTTATTGGCTTATACTCTATTACCGATTTCGGTAGTCTAGCTTGCTTTACCATTTCTACATGATTTCTACGTCCTTTTTTGCCAAGTCGCCATTGTTTTCTTCTAGGTTCCGGCTTACCTAACTCCCTTTTATCACTTGTATTATATTCCATTACTGTTCTTCGTCGTCTGTTCCCCTTCACTCCGTCTACATAAATTAACAATTCTATTGGCGTGTCAGTGATTGTCGTTTCTTTACAGGTTTACGTCTACCTAAGCCTATTTTACCAGCTTAGTTATATTTTATTACTTTTCTTTGTAGGTTATCCCGCTTTATCCGTTCTAAATACTTTTCTCAATTTTTTTTTGTTCTCAGTTGTCATTTTCTTCCTGGTTATATTTTATCACTGCTCTTTTGAGATTATCCCGCTTTATTCTTCGTAGATATTTTTCTGCATTCTTTTTTGTTCTCAGATGTTATTTTCCTTGCAGGTTTTGATTTACTTAAGTCTTCTTTGCTTGTTGGCTTCCTATCTATTCGGTTCTTGGTAGTCACGCCCGCTAAGTTCTGATTATCTTCTAGGTTTCGGCCTACTTAACTTCCTTTTATCAGTTGGATATATTGCATTACCATTCTTGGTCGCCTGTCCCATATTACCTGTTCTACATCAATCATCAATCCAATTTTTGTCCCAGTCGTTGTCGTTTCCTTCAAGGTTTACGTCTAGCTAAGTCTATTTTACCAGTTTTGTTATGTTTCACTACTTTTCTTTGTAGATTATTCCACTTCATTCGTCGTAGCTATTTTTCTCCATGCTTTTTCGTTTTCAGATGTCATTTGCCAAGTCCTCATTGTTTTCTTCATGGTTTTGGCCTACCTAACTTCCTTTTATCAGTTGGATTATATTCCATTACTGTTCTTCGTCGCCTGTTCCGCTTTATTCGTTCTCCATCAATTAACAATTTAATTGTTCTCCCAGTGATCGTCGTTTCTTTCCAGGTTTCTTCTTCTTCTTCTTCTTCCTGGAATGTGAGAACAATGGCGGAAATAAGCAAGGCAGAACAAATAGCTAGCGAAATGGAAACATATGAAAATAAAATCATGGCAATTTTCGAAGCTAGATGGAACGGTCAGGGGGAGGTAAGACTAGCAAGTGGGAACACCATAATTTATTCAGGAAACACAAATATAAATGCAAAAAGAGAAAAGGGAGCAGCAATAATGATAGATAAAAATACCCGGAAAACACTAATGGATTGGGAAGGTACCTCAGAGAGGGCCAGATTCAAAGCAAGATTCCGAAATATAATTATGATAAATGCATATGCACCCACAAACAAAGCCGAAACAGATATAAAAAATTATTTCTACGGGCCAGTTTAGGCTGTAATGCAGACCATCACCACAAAATACAAACGAGACATAAAAATAGTAGCAGGGGACTGGAATGGGAAAGTGGGAAGCAACAACGACGGAAGAGTTTTGTTACATTTTATTATTATTCTTTGTAGGTTATCCCTCTTTATCTCTACTAAACACGTTTCTCCAATTTTTTTGTTCTCAGTTGTCATTCTTCTTCCAGATTTACATCTAGCTAAGTCTCGCATGTTTGTTGGCTTATACTTTACTGCCGTTTTTGGTAGTTTAGTTACTTAACCCCTTCTACATAATTTCTACATACTTTTTTGCTAATTTCTCATTGTTTTCTTTTGTCCCAGTCGTAAGTGTCCTTCCAGGTTTATGCCTACTTAAGTCTATTTTACCAGTTTCGTTATATTTTATTACTGTTCTTTGTAGATTATCCCCCTTTATTCTTCGTAGATATTTTTCTGCATTCTCAAATGTTATTCTCCTTGTAGGTTTAGATTTATCTAAGTCGCATTTGCTTGTTGGCCTACACTCTAGAACCGTTTTTGGTATTCTAACCTGCTTTACCCTTTTTACATAATTGCTATATCCTTTTTTTGCTAAGTCCTCGTTGTTTTCTTCTAGATTTCGGCCTACCTAACTCTCTTTTAGTAGTTGGATTATATTCCACTGTTCTTTGTAGCGTGTTTCAATTTACCCGTTCTACATCAATTATCAATTCAATTTTCCCAGTCGTTGTCTTTTCCTTCCAGGTTTACGCCTAACTAAGTCTATTTTATCAGTTTCGTTATATTTTATTACTGTTCTTTGTAGATTATCCCGCTCTATTCTTCGTAGATATTTTTCTCCATCCATTTTTCGGCTGATGTCATTCTCTTTGCAGGTTTAGATTCATCTAAGTCTTCTTTGCTTGTTGGCTTCTTGTTTATTCGGTTCTTGGTAGTCACGCCCGATTTATCCCTTTTATATGATTTTCCTACTCGTTTTTTCAAGTCTCCGTTGTTTTATTTTAGGTTTCGAACTACCTAAATTACATTTATTAGTTGGCTTATATTCTATTAGTGTTCTTGTTGACTTCTTCCACTTCATTCGTTTTGCATCAATACCCTATTCAATTTTTGTCTCAGTCGTATTTTCTTCCTTGCAAGTTTACACCTACCTAAGTTTATTTTACCAGTGGTGTTATATTTTATTACTGCTCTTTGTAGATTATAGCGTTTTATCAGTTCTATCAGTTTCTTCATTTTTTTCTCATTTGTTATCCTCCAGCAAGGTTTGGAGCTATCTGAGTTTCGTTTGCTTGTTGGCTTTCACTCTATTGCCGTTCTTGCTAGTCTGGCCAGCTTTATCCCTTCTACATAATTCCTCCATCCTTCTGTTTTCCTTTAGGTTTCGGCCTACCTAAGTTTATTTTAATAGTTGGCTTATATTGGTTTTCTATTACTGTTTTTGGTAGCTTGTTCCACTTTATTTGATTGACAATCATTCTCCATTCGTTGTTTCTTCTCAGGCATCGTCGTTTTCTCCTAGGTTTAGATCTACCCTGTTCTCTTTTACCAATTTGCTTAAATTTTTTACTGTTCTTCCCACATTATTTCATTATTCTTTTTTGTCAAATGAAATTATATTCTTTTATTGTTTTAGGTAGCCTGCATCGCTTTTTATCCATTCTATATGGTTTGTCCATTCGTGTACGATCTCAGTTATAGTGGTTTTCTGTCCATGTGTAACTCCATGTAGTTTTCTTATACCAGTTGGCCTATATTCCACTACTGTACCTAGTAGACTGTTCTACATTTTTCGTTCGACATAATCCTTCCATTTTTTTTGCTTTCAATCGCTGTACTTTGCCTTTCAGGTTTAGGCCTTTACCAGTGTAAAAGATGTGGCCCAAATTAATTGGAACTTAGCACTTTTTATGTTTGTTATAAAACCAGTTTAGTTTTATTTGACAGGAGAAGGAGTTTATTTTGTTGTTAAGAGATAAGGTGAGAAGGCCAGGCCATGCCAACTCTTTACGAACATTTGTAGCCTATATTCGTCCCCATCAATGAATACACATTTGTGGTTAAACGTATATTGAATTCTAAGACATATCACAGTAAATGTGTGCCGTGTTTACGACCTATTATTAAAATTACAATCATATGTGTTTTTAACTAATGTAATTCTAAACGCTTGAGTTGTTGTCTTGACCTACTAGCATTGCAGAATTGCCGCGTTGTGCTGTTGACATACGATATACTAAAAGTGCAACGTCTGTTTGTAAATACTACCGCTTGTTACATGTGTCGCTTACATTTAATTGTTATCTCGACATAGAAACTTGACACACATCTTATCTGGAGCAAGTTATGCAGTTTTTGTGGACTAATTGCGTGAACTTTAGTGTTTACTTGATTTCAATTATTTTCACACTATTTGCTAAAAACCCATGATCAAACTGGTTTGAACAACCAGTTTGCTCATATTTTATCATTTTCTTGCTTACCTGTCCGTCTTAATTAGTTGTACATGATTTCTTCATTCTTTTTTGTTCACAGTTATTCTATCTTCTGATATATGTGTGTTTAGTTCTCTTCCTAATTCTTCGTTTACCAAAAAAAATCTATTCTTCGACATCTTCTAATTATTCTTAGAAACATAATTACTACTGGTGTGTCTATATTTCCCAAAACCTAGGTTTAAGTCATGTAGCAGTGAAAGAGCGGATATAGTTCTTTTTATTTTATTCCTAGTTTCTGCTCCTTTATTTTTTAATGTTCTCTATATTGTGCCACGTATGCACTGAAATTTACATTTTTCTCGTCTTCCTTAGTAGGCTTTTGCAATCCAGTCCTACATATAGGCCTCCTTTAACTTCCTCCACTACTCTCTGTCCTGTGCCAAGTGATACAATCTTTTTCCCGTTTTTTCTTTGACACAATCTTGCCAATGCCTCAGTGACTTCCCGACGCTTAGCCTATGAAGTCGCGGCCTCCATTGCCGTATGCGATTTGACCAGCGAGAGCTATCTCGTGCGACGTGTCCACCTCAACTTCGTAATTTGACCTATAACAAATTTACATAATTTTGGGCAATATCTTAACATAATATCGCAACCAAGGAATTCGAAATGTGAAACTCTTACCAACAGCTGGTTTTCAGTTGAAATGTTTCTTCGAACCACATTTTTGTCACTAACTGCCAACGTTTTGCATTTTTATACTGCGACATACATGAGAAAGATAACAAGATGAGACGGTGCAAACCCCGCATCGATACTCCTGGGCGGTTTTTCCCTGCTGCCTTTGGGACGTCCGTTCCTTGAGACACATTTAGGCTTCGTAATATGTTGAAATGCTGTTTTTAATGTGATGACTTCCGCTAAAGATAATTCCCAACGAATATCTTAACTAATTATTACGAATCCTAGACATAGAAAATTAGTTTTGAATCAAATCAACGATTTATCAATTTAGCGGAGAGTGAAAATGAGATACAGAGCGCCGATAATATGAGATTTCATATTTCAAGATGGGAAGGGATATACATTTGCATCTGTGTCTTTTGATATTTCTAAAAAGATCTTGCTCGGACCAAGATTCGAACTCGCGACCACAGGCTCGGTAGTAGTCCACTACTTTGCCACTACACGGCAGTTACGCGACCGCTTAACGTCGATTACAGGTAACGCTATTATGAATCTGCAAATATATACAATAAATACTCTATCAAGCTCGCTCAAAGGCTTTTCAATCTTTTACATTAATACTCCACATAAACTGGCATAAAAATATCTTGAGAGGTTATGTTGTTTTGGACTAATGCTGTTTAGATCCATCAGTAGTGACATGCTAACCGATTATCAATTCTGCGACTTTCCTTCAACGTCAAAGCGGTTCCTGTCTTCACAAAAGTTATGTATATTCATCTAAAACACCTGTGAATGACTACTATCTAAGATAGCACATTGTCTGTTACTGAAACAGCCAATTATCAATAGTTGTAAAATAGGAACTCTAGTGGACGCTGAATTCTCAAAAAGAACAAAAAAGCCAAATAGGTTGAAACATCTACTCAGCTTTTGTAGTCCCTTAAAAAAAGTAAGGGCTTCCTGATGTTAACGTATAAGGGGTACTCATTGTTGGAACCAAATTCGATTAGAAATAAAACTAGAAATTCGTAACTAGCAAAGTACTACCACTACTACTAGTATAGTTACTACTCTATTTTGAGACATTAAGAGCTTTATATGAATGGATTTTGTCGATTGATGGAGAGTCATGAAGAGAGCACCTATTTCTTCTAGGGTTTGTCGGTTCTTATAAAATAATCCATAATTTTACTCAAATGCGATTACATAGCTGGCTTTATAGTTAAACAAACCTTATTTGAGGTAAAAGCTAAGTTTATTTATTTCTGATTATGTTGGAATCTTTACAGTTATTTCGTAATTTTTACAGCATTATTGTACAGTACAGCTGCTTTTGAACCTGTTGCTTCAAGTATGCGGAAATCACTGGACGAGCTTAAACACTATTGCGAAAACTGCAGCTTCATAACATGCAAATAGTTATTTGTAAAAAAATCATCTATTGTTTCATGAGCTGATTTAAACCCAACTCACCCCTACAAGAGTGTTAAAACAACTGAAATCAGCATAAAATCCAACAGTATCCCATAAAACAAAATTGGAATGCATTTTAACAAATGCTGACGTTACAAAGAATACCACATAAAAATATAATTTAGATTAAATGTCAAAATTCTTAAAAACAAATCAGGGAATTGGTATCAGCTTATCATTGTATCCAAACAATCATGATGTACGGTAATACCTTTGTCGTATGTTATATTGTTTTTGGTTATTTACAAAATTATGTATTTTCAAATAAAAATTATTTTAAAGTTCCAATAGTATTACATGAAACATGGAGTATTTTCATTAATCTGGATGAAATACAGATTCTGACGTCACAGACTTCTGCCCTAACAGAAACATTCCAGCAATAAATTGTTAAATACCGTTACGCTGCTATATTGCAGCAAAAAAAACGCAAACTACCTAGATAATCTTATATTTATTATCCGATGAGTCGATATTGTCTTAAATCAGCTCGGTTGAGGCCTGCTCCTGAGGGTGAAAGTTGTTTATTCCGAATAAGCGCTGTTCTGGAAGCTCAAGTTTGGCAGGTAATCAAAACCAAACACCATCTTTGTACTTCAATGTTTGCCGAAGAAACTAAGACAGCGAAAGGGTTGTTTCCGTCACTGTGCACATTTGCATACGTTAAAGGTGGGTGAGCAGGGTCGTAACGAAAAATTACTGCTGAATTGATGCAAAATCGCAGTGACGATTACTTCATAGGGATTAGATTTTGCATGTCTCCTAAAAGTAGATTTAAATTTAAATTTAAACGAGATTCCTTTAAGTTGCATTAAAGGCAAAGGCTTTGACCAATGACGAATATTTATCTGAAAGCTGCTGCAGACGTCACTTTTGTGCTGACAGCCTACTGCGGGTATGCTCCCACTAAGCTGACACGTACGCTCATTGATGCGCTCTGACTTTTTGCAGCTTTCCACGGCAATGACTTAGCTATTGCGTCATTTCATGACGCAGGCGATTTTGGCACGCGCATACTCATTAGTGCGGAGAGCGTTTGGATATCCATGCCGTATACCCAACTCAAATATTTCTCAAAATATACCAACAAATGCTATAATTGTGAACACTCCTTGGCAAACCAGGTCAACTTACCGTGTTAATGTATAGGATTGAGTGGCCTTCTACCAAAGCGAGAGTGTCGATTTTTTTCTTCCTTTTATATAGCATCATCAACAAGTCTTTACTCAAATATGTTGGAAGATTTATTAATTACGATGGGGTACCTTAATTTTCGAAGAGAACAAAAGCTCCTTGGAAAATCAAATAATAATCACAGTTTCCCACAGAAAGTTGAAAAATTGCTTACCGATATGTTTTCATAATTAGAGTATTGTTGAAAAAATAGACTAGGTAAAAAAAACTGTGATTCATCTGAAAAGAAAATTCTATAGAAAATGTCATCGTCGATGTTAACGAGAAACAAACGATAAAACTCGCTTTTCATGATCAGGTAGCAGCAGCTCCGAACTCGAAAGCATTTGTACTGAGGTGGAATGAAGCTCTGTATTAATGACGGGTTTAATTGGAGTATAAATAATTAAATAGGGCAAATCACCACAATTCTCAAGGTATTTTTATTGTGTAAACTTTGCTTGTCAATATTTTAGGCTAATCAAAATAAAACTTATTTATTATACTTCAATAAAAATAGTTTCTATATTTTATTAAATTGCAACAATGTTCTGGGCTAGCTCCGGCAAGAACACAAAACTACATCTCTCAGGTTGGGTTCAAATCTTAGTGTTATTTGAAATTATTGTTTAGAATATTTGACTCAGCGTAGCTCATACACGCAATTGAATTTAGTACGACTGCTTTACCAGATTCGGTTACTCATAACCTCACAAAATTGACATTTACTACAGAAAGTCGTCAGTGCATATAGCGTGTATTTTAAGATTCAAAAGTGAAATTCTGCAAGGAAACGTCAGGTAAATTGAAGCAAAACTCCCGCCTAGCAACAACTAATTCGATTTTGTTTTAGACGTGGCGTGAACGACGCCTGCTGATTTTTTATTCCACTTCCTGTGTTGGCTTCAAATTATCTGGCAAAACATCATTTTTTACTGACGCCATGCAATTTATTCAAACTGAGACAGTACTGGATGCTTAGAGATGCGATGGACCTTTTCCGCAAGGTGTGTTCTTTAGGTACACTAGCTTTCCCGGCTCTCAAACACTCAAAAACATGCCACATGCTCCCTGGCAGCAAATATTGTCCAGGATGCTCGTCCACAACTCCCTGGGCCGTTGGAATGGAGAGCCCTAGATTTGGCAGCTCAAGTGGCACAGTATCGAAGGTCGAAATTTTCAGGTGTCGGAGCCGCAACTCACAGCCGAAGTTGGTTTGGAAATTTTTTACATTTTTTTGTGGTAGAACGTTCTGCAAACACTACCACAGATGCCGAGTAATGAGTATAAATAAATGGTATAATTTTTAACTTGGTAAAACACGTTGAATTATATTTAAACATTAACTTACTGGAGCATAATTTTGCTCCAAACTTGTCAATTTACAGCAAATGTTCTTATTTAGTGACAAAACAGCATCGCGTTGCTTGGTAACCGCGATCTGGTAAAGTATATAGGAAACTAGCTTTAATTACAATTACACATAAAAGGAATACTTAAATATAGAAATTGTCTTTATTTCTTATATCGAAAATTGTCCATTCTCGTTACACACAACGTTTTTATAATCACTGCTATAACACTTGGTTTTTAAAATGCACTGGCACTTGAGTTCATATTTTAAACATGTCACTGGCTTTTCTTCAATTCAGTTGCCCTCGTTCTGTATTGCTCTTTGTAAATTCTATTTTATCCTTATCTTGCTTCAATTTCATCTACCTTTCAGCTTGCTTGATTTTCACTGGCCTGTATTTTTATTAATAACTCTACGCTTATTCAGCAGATGTAGGTGCCTATAAATGGTTCGTGGTCAAGATAAAAGTGATCACAAAATATGTATCCACCTACAAATAACAACGTGAACCAACTAGAACTAGCAGTAAATAAGTATATAACACAAATTACTAATGAAAAATAGAAATTGTCTAATGCTCGTAGTAAAGCCAAAAAGTGAGGTTATAAATTTGAACAATTTAAAAGTGAGGTTAAAAGTTATATCAATAAAGAGCAACTAAGAAAGTGCTTGTATAAAAATATTATTTTCTAGAAGACACAATTTTTCGCATATTTCTTAGACTCATCGCATTATTTATAACAAAAATGATGTGGTTGGTAGGACGGATTATTTTTAATTGTGTAATTGATGACGTGTATTACCAGATCTTATGTCTCTACTATGGAACAAAAATTCTGAGATTTGTCTATTAAATATTATTTTGTCATGTGTAACCCTTTTGTGTTATTTAATTATATTTAGGCCGGCTTCAAATATGCTCAAACCTATCATATTACTTATATTATATTATCCATCTTAAATCTTTCTTTTACTCAAACTTCAAATCCAATCCCTCTGTAATCTACTTTACTTATGCTTGCCTTTATCCCTCTAATTATACTTCTTGCATCTGATTACCAATGCATTTAATAACTTTAACTACTGTTTAGATTGCAATTCAATAAAATATTTCAACTCTGTGCTTTAATTGACTTTTTTCAATATTTCTCACTGCATACAGAGATAAATTGTGAGCTTAAAACAATCTCAGTACATCTTTTTGCAGAATATTGCAAGTGCTTACTGTAAGATGATCTTCAGAAGAAGGTACCGAATGGTAATCCTGAAAATATAAACATTCCTGTCATACCACGAGTAGAAAGCAATCGCAGGTTTGTGGGTGTCTACAAATTTCGATGAAGTCATTTCTGTGTACTCCGAAGGAACAGACGGAAATTATCGGCGCCGGCTCAAAAATCCGATTTAACGAGAAAATAAATGATTAGAATTAGCTATTTTAAAAGTCAAATATATGTGAATCCCTCAAATCGATTTATAATCTGAAATTAATGATACCCGTTCGTCCAGTGGCGTGTGTTTGGAGAATATTTTAAGTCCGAGCCCTCATTACTGCAGTTCGCGGGGCGAAAAGCCGCACCAAATTGTACGGAGCTCACCTTGAGTTGAGCGTTGATCCCCGAATTGGACGGGCGAGGACCGCGATAACAAAAATATTGGTAGATGACAATCGGTTTCGAAAAGGACGCAATCATGCTTTTTAACGACCGAGCTGTTTGCGGCGACACTGGCCATTGTCGATGGCCACAATCCGTATTTGTGTTTACAATTGACTGCCATTTCGCTCTTTAACAAGTCTTAAACGGCCATCGATTTCCAAAAGGCCCGGACGCATCATTTGTCCCCATCCTATTAATGATTTTATTTGTGTCCGCATTAATCTCGGCACAATGCGCCGATCGTGGGACTTGGCTGTTTTTCGCTGCCTTAATGTGTGGTTATTCTAAGTATGGACTGAATTTTAAGTAGAGATTAACTATAAATGCGATAGATGCTGGTGCGAACTTATTGCCGTTATTAAACTGTCATTATGTGTCACGGCGAGGCCTCGGGTTGAATACGAATATTAATGCATCCATCGGACTTATGACAGCCTCGCGGTTACTTTGAGTAATTTTGTTTTGAATTTTAAATTACGTCGAAATTAATCGAGGCTCGCTTTATCGGGACGCTGGAAAAATACGGAAGCAATTATTGGCAGACATAGAGGGTCACTTCTGCTTAATATTGTCCTTAGCAAAAGCCTTGCCAATTGCAGGAATTCTTATCAAAATAAACGACATCTACTAAAATTACCACACATGCTGCAGCTGGATAAAATCGTTTTTCATTTTCCCAAAATGTAAGAAGATGAAGAAAGTACACGCACATTCACCTATACATAAAATAAATATTTTTATCTACTCCTACTGTACAATGACCATTAATTATGATTCATAATTCACAGTTTGCAGCCAATCATAAAATTCTATTTTCATTATTCAATAGTTTGCAAGTTGCAACCAATCAGAAAATTCTATTTTCATTATTCAATAGGTTGTAGCCAATCACAGAATTCATTCTTATTATTCAATGACTTTTGAAGTTAACAGCTGTCACAAATGTCAAAATTCGGAAATATGAACACAAGTCACCTATTGCATAGGAGTAGATAAAATATCGTATTATATTCGCGATTATGGCCATTATTCACTCAGATGACTTGCGCCAAGGCGCCTTCGGCTTGTGGCGCAAATGTCATCTTCGTGAGTAATGGCTGTCATAATCGCTCATATAATAATATACTATTATACACGTTTGGCAGAATAGTAAAATGTTTCGAAGTTTTGTTCATCCCCATCAAAATTCTCCTACTGATTAATAACAAATTCTAAGTTAAAAATGTTTTTAATTTTACAGTTAGCTACCGATTAATAGAGAACTGCTGCATTGGCCGCGACTGTTGTTCTCTGAATAAAAAATGCAGCCTTTACAAGTAGTACCTTTGCGATTCGCCTTTAAATAACTATTTTTCAGTCATTCACATTTCTCCCTGGGTATCAGAAATACCTGCACCAAAATGGAACAAAGCGTAAGTTATACTTATGTTACACAAGACATGTATTAGATATAAAAAAAAATAACGATGAATAGAAAACATTCAAACCGCTTATCTTGCTTATATTATTTGAAATCTACCTATATCTACCTGTAATGGCGTGAAAGGGCAAACACTTTACTAATGAAAATAAAAAATACCAACACCATTACATATTATTTAAATATTAGTCAAAGTCATTATGAAACAATTGTTAACAATCTGGCCATGCATAATACTGCGGTTCAACAAACAGAAAATGTTTGTGTTTTCTTGAAAAAAATCTTACTTTTCTTGTTAATTTTAGTTGGGAAATGGAATTTCGCACTATTGGGAAAAGTAACGTCCTTGTCCTCCAAGTGGAAAAAGTAAATATTGAAGTGTAAAATATAATGATTGCGGTTTAATTTTCCTAGATTTTTAATATTTTTTTGAAAATGGTTAAATCTTGTATGTGACGCGTGAGAAAACGCATAATTTCCTGCTGAATTGTATAGCGTCTTCATAACGCAGCGAGAAGCGCAGAGCCAGAAAAGCGCCTGGGAGCTGGTACGAATTTCACAGCTTGCATTATTTTTTTATTTGTAAATTAATGTATTGGGCATTACTAAGCGTTTCCTTTCACTGTTTTAGCATTATTTACAATATTAAAATATTTCTACCAATTTTATACATAATTATGGGCACTCTTGTTTTTCTTTAATATTTGTAGTTTCAAAACCTTCATACAATAAAGAAACTCGTTTATAACAAGAAGATGTTCTAAGCTTATCAATAGTAAGGATAAAAAAGTCGGTTGCGTGAAGACGCCACGCCTAGATACATATTTTCCGAATAAAATTTAAAAAATCCAGAAACTGTACGTCATCTTTTGGACAGCTGAAATTGTATTGAAGAATATGTCACGTACAAAGTTTTCAAATGTTCAGCCTATTAAATTCTAGATGGCTTAAGTAGGTTTTCCTGGAAAAGTTCAAATTGCCTAAAAGACACTTTGTAACTACTGTGATGTCCTAGAGAGGGTTTGACACTGCAAACACGTAGCCATAGTTACTGAAATTACATTGGTTGCAAAAATATATGAATAAACAGTTCCAATCCACATCCTAACTAAACAGATGTAGTATATTGACTACAAACCCATATTGCTATGAAGTAGCAACGTTCCAACATTGTGGTGACCCCGATGTAGTCTGAAATTCTATCTTCAAATTGATTATTGCAAAAACACGATTTGCATCATTATTTTTAACCTCCTCCGCCTAAAAAGCGTAAATTCTAATTTTAATTTGGTTTGTACGGGTGGATTTTTAACATAATCCAATTTTGTGATTTCCATTTGCAGCCATTTATTTTTAAAATTGTAGCGTTTCAGTTGAATTTAATACAAATACATGTTTTGGAAACAGATTTCTCAATGTTTATAATTTTTTCTTTGCTTGAAATAATTGCTTTATATACAATTTTGCCGTATAAATTAGTCTTTTTCTTTTTTTGTGAGTTAAAATTGAAATTGTAAAAGTTACCTATTGCATGATTAGAGAGCTGTATTTGGTTTATTTGTGGTAGCTATTTTTACTTCGATAGAACTTATATATTCTTATGTTCTTTTATATTAATTTTGTATGGTTTGGCCTATATACTTTACTTCGGAAGTATTACAGTCTATTTTATTTGTTTCATTATTAATTTCATTTGTACCTTTTAATTTACTAAAATTGTTCACTTATTCTATTATACGTATAACGTGTACTTACCGTCAACAGTTTTGAAATAGAAGGTAAAGGATCGATTGAGTCGATTTAAGTTCAAATACAAGGTAAAAACCACAATATCAACATAATTATGTACTGTAGCCGAAACCAAGTGAAAAGGGAAACGAACTCGGAATATCAAAACTGTTTATGGCTATATAAAGTGGGGAAGAGAAAACGCCAAGAGTTTAGTAAGGTGTTAGAATAATAATATACAAAACATTAGAACCACACTGAACGTCAAATACATTAACAACATAATTATCATAGCGGAAAATTAATGCCAACCAAGCTGAATGATAGAATTGTCAGTCACGTGGAAGAATGTGTCAGACATTGGTTCAATAAAGGCATAATTAACGAAAGAGGAGACATTCTTGCAGTGTTCTGTGTGCATAATAGACTTCGAGTAAACAACATACTATTTCTGCACAAACCTCTCTACATTTGGTCGAACAGGGGTAAACCTCGTGTGTCCTGTGGTGAAGCAATTTACAGGTATATTTTTTGATAGGATTACAGAATTCACAACTATCAAGAAGATCAGCAGGGTTTAGGGAAGAATAGACGCACTCCCCATGTTATATATTGCAACGATCACAATTTAATCCAATACAATTACTGTAGGAGTTAATATAATTCAAGCAAATATTAATTTAAACTATTTCACAAACGTGAATAAATAGCATTGGCCTTGAAATAATTAGAAATTGCAGTTGTAATAAAAATAACAATAGCCTTGATTTCAATGTGAAATTCTAATCATACCAAGCTTTGACTATACAAAGACAAACACAAAAAGTGTAGTAAAAATATAGGTAATAAACAAAAATGTATCCAATTCAAAAATTGTTTTCGCATTAGTAGAGTGTTGTTTGATAGGCTGCAGAGGTTTAGCCTCTATTTCTTACGCCTGTATAGAAAGTAAAGACTGTTCTGCTTTGCATCGAGTTTAGCTGGTGTTTTTTGGTGGTGCAAATAATAAGAGGAGGCCTTCACACCCAGGGTAAGCGGCAATCATCGTGCATGGCAGAGGAGCCTTAGTTGCGAAACGGGAGCTGAAATTGGTTCTGGGAGCTGAATTTGGAGTTGGGAGCATCGATCAAGCTACAGGCGTCGTTTTGGCGATTCATCAGGAGGCTTGCAAGGCAGGCCAACCGACGCTAAGGGGGCACATTCATCGAGGGACTTACTGGCGGCCTGATAAACGCCAACATATCCATCGCAAAAGCATAATTAATGTCAGAAATCCGTTTTACCTAAAATTAACCAGTGAATTTACAGTGGCGTTATTTAAGTGTTTTGTTTTAAAGTGGTGTCGTGTACTTATGTTATATCACTTAGACAACGCATCGATACGTAATACCAGACGTAATTGCTTAATACTAAGCCAACACTGGTCGGATTTTTTATTTATAAATGTGAGGTTACGTCACTTAAGTTTACATTTATGCCGCAACTGCTACTTCAAAAGTTTATTTTCATGGCGGGAAATCTCACTTTATGGCTTTACTAAGTACCTACCTTTCTGCACCGTACGATTGCCTTTGGCTTTTCTATCTCTTGTTATTTTTGAACACCCGAGAAAAATGTTTAACTGAATAATAATCCAAAATATGCTACTAAATGGTTATCCTCTTCGTATGAATTGGTGTTGATGGTTTTTTACATGAGCTGCAGATAATCCCAATTTACCTGTTTTAATGCCTTCTTCACGGATGCGACCAAACTTTTCCAGAGATAAAATCCTTAATTTTCACAACAACCACATATGGTCTCAAGAAAACCTACATGATATAGTTGAAATGTGGCGCCAGCATACGTTTCTGTGTTTGTGTGGGTTGGTGTTGGTGACGATTATTTAATTGGGCCACATTTACTCCACCGTTCGATTGAATGGCGAATCATATAATCGATTTTCTGAATGAATATGGATGTGTATCAGAATAGAGCAAAAACTGACGCTTTTCCACATTTTTCCTAAAAAGGGCGTGAACTCCTGAATACTAAATTATTGTCTTCTTCACATATAGCTATCAACCATAAACTATAACAATGTTATGATTTAGGCCATTTTGCCTCATAGAAATCGACTTGGGTCTCGTCCTAAAATGTAGCAATTTTAAAAGTACAACACGCCGTACATTTCGAATTATTTAACTAAGCTTAGATTGATAAAATTGAATCTGTTATAAACAGTGCGAGCGGATGTCCCAGCGAGCAAATGCTCATCTCTCAAGCGGTAAAGTGTTCAAAAAGTATCGCCTACGTTATTTGGAGTTTCTCAGGAATATCTGCTTGGACCACTATCTTTATTATATTAGCTGAGATGTTCATAAGTGAAATTATATGAGTAAATTTGAAAAAAATCACTGCGTAGAGAATTTGGAATATATGGAGATATTTATAATATTAGCTGGAGATAAATAAATTAACCAATTGATATAACGTAAATCCAATAGAAAGAAATATTTAACAATTACATTATGTGCATCTGTTACGTACAAAAAAATTTTATTGGAAATTTGACGAATTTAATAGATTTATTCTAATAATGCTTCAATGGTTATGCTATGTAAAATATGTAAAGACATATTTTCGCAAAGCCTCAATTGAATGATTTTAAAACTAACCCAACTAGTGCTGATAGCAATAGATCTCGAATGATTAGTATTTTTTAATCGTTACATTCAAGTACATTTGTAGAGGAGCCCATTTTTTGCTTTATAAAATTACGTTATTTCCAACTAGCGAATTGCGATACCATTTACTTAGGCGAGGATGCAATATTCCTTAAGAGTGTTCTGCGTCTCGTCGAGAAAAATGAGTAGAAAAAACCTCTTCTTCATTTTGGATGCTTTGTTTGGAA
Source organism: Agriotes lineatus (assembly GCA_940337035.1). Classification (NCBI taxonomy): domain Eukaryota; kingdom Metazoa; phylum Arthropoda; class Insecta; order Coleoptera; family Elateridae; genus Agriotes; species Agriotes lineatus. The sequence continues at coordinate 13,067,096 of OW679203.1, read as the reverse complement.
AGAGAGGTTTATAAATATAGTGACAATGTGAAGTTGTGCCTGTTAAGATACTTGTCTATTCGAGAGGTGATTATTATTTGTCTGAGTTCCTTAATACTTCGTCCATTTTTTGAATCGTGACTTGACATTACTCTGGGTCATCGATAGTTTGCAAGTTCGGTATGTGTTGGTCTTCTTTATAAAGTTCTTTAAAGTTGTCTTTTCGTTGTTCTTGTCTTATTCGATTAATCTACTCTGTGTCACTTATGTGTAGTATTAGGTTTTTCAGCATATTCAGTATGGAGCTTGTAGTGGACTGTATGTTTTTTAATTTGAATAATTTCAAGTTAAGTCTTAGGGGTGCAGGAATGTAAAAGGATGCAAACTAACGGTCTTGTGCAGTCTCACACACGAAATAGATTACTTTATTTTCATAATATATACTGCAACAATAGATGCAATTTAAGATTTCTAGTCATTGGTTGCAACTGCTCAAATTGTATTTTCTGCCAGTACGCAGTACGCAATACCTCTTCTTAACGCTTTAGTAAAATTGCCTTGATTGGTAGATTTTCTTCCAAATATAACAATGCCGTTCCTTGGCATTAAGTCACTTTAATCGCTTGTATGTGGAGCAGGTTGACTATTTTTTGCAAATTTTTGGGAAAATTCGATTAATATAATTTATAATATAACATTTTCTTAAAATTTATTCAGTTGTTAACTTAAAAAATCAATTATAGACACTTGTTCTACACTATGCTATACTACGGAGTTGCAAAAAAAGTTATCATTGAAACATTAAACAAATATTATTGGATGTGCTATGGAAATACACCAAATTTAAAATGTCGTGAAACAGTTTACACAGATCAATATTTGATATACACTAACACGGCGCCAGTGCTGTGCTTATCCTGCATCTCGTTCAAATTGTCCTGGACCAAAATCGAAAAAAATTGTCACCATATCTAGAGCAGTCCCGGTGATCGTAAATTAGAGCCATTGTACTTCCACGCGGGCAAACGAGTCAGACAGGCATTCAAAAGTTTTTTCCATTTATCTTCAATCTATAGCTACCAACATACGCGAGCTATTATTTCAAAGGCTTATCTGCTTTCAGATATTCAAATCAAAGACTTCAATTGAGAGCCAAACTTTAGAGATCTGAATATGAATAAACTTCAATCTTATTGATGATTTACGCAGGTGTACATTTAGGGAAGACAGTTTCGAGGCATCGCACCTCTAAGCGCTTCCACTGCAGCCGGTTTCGTCCCAAAACTGCCTTCTACGCCAACTAAGGCACAATGAAATCGAAAGTAAGGATCTGGGGCCTTTTCAGTTTTGGGTCTTGGACCGGTTAGCGCATGATATAATACATGTAAACGCTGCTCGGGATTTGCTTTTATTTCGGATTAGCATACACTTCTGGGTTGCTCTTATTTCGAACCGAATTAATTATTTCTCAGATCAATTAAGAAAATTTCTTGTCATAAGAAATTAAAAAGATTTTTTTAATACTGTAATCTGCTCTCTTTAACAATTTGGTATTTTGAGTTTCAAGCTTTAGATCTAAAAATTACTGCGATTATGATTATGGGCTTTTATTAATAAATAGTTCCTTATTTTTTAAACACTTGGTAACATCAACTATAGGAATATATCAACGCAATTTCACATGACAACGTATAATCATAAAAAGTTTGATTTAAGTGTAGGAAGTTGTAACTCAGGTGAAATTGGCGTTGAGTTTTCATATTTATTTACTAAGAGCATAGAGCATAGATGATGACCGTCCAAGAATGTGAGAAGTGAGTTTCTTTCCTTGTATATCTTTCCAGTATCGCGAAAAAAGTGTTTTTAGAATAAAGTTTACATTTGCCTGGTTCTGGAATTCGGTCAGAGTAACGTTTCTTTTCCTTAGGTACGGATAATCTAACTGAACAGATTGATGTATAATGAAAATATTAGCAAAATTATGAAATTAATTAGCAGAAACCTCCAACCACTTATAGTTACAAAGTCCGTTTCTAACATTAACGCGAAAGTTGCATTACTTGCTAAATTTGTTTTTCTTGAAATGTCTCTGGTTTGCTTCTCAATGGTTCAGAGATTACAATCAATTCTATTTGCGAGTTTAGTGGTTATATAAATAAAAACCACGCCAGCGTAGCTCAATGGTTAGAGCATCGGACTGCGGTGCGGAAGTCTGGAGTTCAAATCCCAGATCGATGCCTGGCGGGCGGCCTACCCAGTCGCTTTAAATAATTGGGTACCTGCGTTCGAAGGAAAAGGAAAGGGTAATAATGCGGTTGTCTAATGAGTGATGCTCACCACAACACCACGTGTCATGAACTTGACGCGACGGCCGGGTGTGAAAGCGGGGATACGGAAGCTCTAACCTTCCGCCTTGGAGGCCAAGCTCCTTCATGGGGTGTTAGTGCCTCACCATTATTATAAATAAAAACCAGTAGTTACTGTACCTCAATGTTTATCTAAACTCTGTATATTAAAACCACAAATAACAGCAAATGCAACAAAGTTTCAGTACTCCTCCTCAACGATAATTACAGCAGAACAATGGTTATATAACACGTCTTTTATGAAATAGTTAAGTGTAACCAAATAAGTGACGCCAAATTAAGAGAACAACCTAGAAAGTTAAAACTAAAAAATTACAGCAATGTAAAATCCACATTAATTGTGATCCTAAACAGTAAGTAATTTAGCTTTATCTGGGAGCCCGCTTGTAATAAACAGATTGGCTACAGAAGGGGGAACGCAAATACCGGACTTTCTACAATTCCAAGGAACCAAAACAACCATGAGATTCCAGCAACAGGCTGTAGCGGTGTTGCAAAAACTGCAAAAACGAGCAAGGTAGGCTTTTCTCGAGGTATAAAGTGAAGCCGCATTATGGAAAAACGCAGTGAAACAGTTCCAGATGCCAGGACAGCATAAGCATAGCTTAACAGTCACTCTAAACTACCTGCAGATCTTCTGACGACTTCCAAAATAGCCATACTGCAGGTGATGGTAATTAAGCCAAACAGTAAAATACGGGAGAGTGTAACATAGTGTGAACTAACCCCGCAACATTTTTTACCGAAGTTAACAAGTGGCTACAGGCGAATGCTGCTTTTAGAATACTTTCTAATCCTGGATTAACTCGTCGAATTTTAAGAATTGCAGAAGCAATACGGAGACCCTGAATTACGTTTTCGAAGATTACAAAGGATGGAATCCACATTTACAGTGGGTTTTAAAAAATCTATCGCAGATATCTAAATAGATTTACTCAAAATGCACACAGACAATCGCTCTCGCTATATACTGGCAATGCCCATAAAACAGTAAATATCTCTAACTTAAGGACTTTAAAAATGACAAATTGAGAAGGCGTAATAGGCAACCTTATGTACACCAACGAATAATGGGAAACCCTACGTCATGATAGCTGATCACCCAAGACAATTCGCGAAATTTTAAATTCCTATGTATTAGAACAACAGAAAATTATACCTAATTCTTGTCACTGGCATTTTGTAAACAGTAACTGACAGTGCCTAATATCGCAACGTGCTCATAACCGTAATAAAGACTTCCAGTAATAAGCGCAATGGAAATATTTCCAAAGCCTGCAGAAGAAGAAGAAGATCATAACATCACGTTGTAACAAATGTCACTTTTTCGTATTAACTTGCCTGAAGGTAACCATTACGCCAGAGTTCGAATTATTTTCAGCCATAATACCACAAGTGGTATGATTATCATCGGTACGACGAGTCCGAAGAACGAGTTGAATTTGCTCCTTCGGTTTCAATGAGAAATATCACCGATTACTAATCATACGGCGAGTTATATTTAGTGAGAAAATACAATGAATTGAAAAACTGTTAATGTTGGTTACCCTGCTATCAATTTTAAGTCTATGTCAAATTCTAGATTAGCAGGTTAGGTTTTGTGTCAGTTTGTGTCAAAACTGACGGAAAACTTAACCTGCTAACCTCGAATTTGATATAGACTTAAAATTAACAGCAGGGTAACCAACATTTCACACTTTTGCGTAGCAACAGACCACAATAAGGTGATACGAATTTTTGTTTTGTATCACCGTGGTGATATACATGTATCCAAGGGTTTTTATGCTTCCAATTGGTTTAAAAAGGTTCACATGATTAATGAATTGTATTCTCGAGTCAATAAATCCAAAACAATCTAAGTATAATATCTATAGTGGTCTCTATGTGACATGACAAGTTTTCTTAAACTAAAATCAATTATACAATGTATTTACATAAAAATACGAGTGGGACCTGCGTGCCTTGCCTCGAATTCTGTAAATGAGCACGGCGGAGCTCGACAATTTTGGCGAACTTCGTTGCAGATCACCAGACCAACTCCTCGGGGTATTCTAAAGTGCCTTATGGAATTTTCCTTTAGAGAGCACTTTTCCACCAACTAAGATCGCTTAATTACGGCGCTAGGGGAATCAAAGGTTCGTGGAGATGCTTACTTTAGAAGTGGTAATTGTCATGGGGTTTCAGCTCTGATATCTGGGGGATACCACGCTAGATTGTCAGTTGCGTTTCTCAGCAGATCCGTCTCTGAGAGAAGTAAAGCGGTGTCAAGAGTCGAATTGTGTCACCGCTGATGGCTAGACAGGTCAGGTTGTTAGGAAAAGGTTTTGGTCTCAGAATCTGCACACTGGCAGCAACTGGCTCCGCTGGATTGGGCAAGATTGGCTTCAGGGGCGGCGGATTCGAAAAACTCAGGTCTGCTCTGGCTTCAGGTTCCCATCTTAGGGATTAAGGCTAAATGCTGAGAGCACTGAAGTTAAATGCCTTCACCGAGCGAAGCATCTCCCGCTTATACCCTCCATTTGGAAAATTTTCTGAAGGGAATCTCGCTGTGAGAGGGGTGGGTTGTAGCTGTTTACACAAGAACTCGCACATCCCGGACCTTGTAAATCGCCGCGTACTAGAGGTCGAGTTTTGTTACTGAAGTCGGCTGCATTCAAATTGTAACATTAATCGTGTTTAAATTCAATTTTTGAAGACGTTAACGTGGCGCTACAATCTCTGAGACTTGATTTTCGTTATTGCCACTGCCGTTACAATTAGATATCTAGGACAATGTGCACTCTGTACTTTTTTATGGTTTCAAAGGTTTTTTGTTGTTCTATTTAATGAAAATGTTGGGATTAAGCGTTGTTTCCGTCCAAAATACTTCAATTTTCTCAAATTTACTCAAGGTTGATCTTGTTAGAACCTTAAAATTCAATTTTGTGCTTACATATCTTCAGATGAACTTCTCCTTAAATAGATAGAGCCCAGATTTACCTCTCTGTCACTGAGTGTTGTGGAATGGTGCCAGCTAATGATTTTTATTCTAATTTAGCAATTTAATAATTACGGGGTAGCAATACGAATTGTAAAACGCTATAAACGGTATCTTTTTTCACTTTTTACTTTCTCTTTTCAAAATCAGCGTTATTCTGAACCGCCGCAAATTTGCGCCTCTTTAATATCTTTTTACCTAATTTTGCTTTATTGTCATCGATCATATTGCTGGAATACCTGTAACCCCCAGCGGGCGCGTGCCCAGGTGGCGCACCAGGGAATACCTCCCAACCTGAGGGCTAAGAGAAAAATTAAACTTCTAACCGACCAAGAGGTAATGCGTCTGGACCCATAGTGGGCGGTTAAACAACTGAATCAACGTGGTGTTTAATTGCTAAAACCTCTAGTATGGATACAAGACTAGGATCCCGACTATCTGTATAAAAAATTAAAGATTCCCGCTATGGTACAAGAATTAATGTTTATATCTCTATCTACAGTGATTACATAGATGTCCTGAAAAGCACTGAAAGACGAGGAGGAATCCACTTCAAGCGCCTGATATAATTTCGAACACTTGTGAAGAGGCAGCTAGTGACTGTGTGTCTTAATAACTAACATTTGCACGGAATTGTTGTTTTTGCACACGGGAATTGTTCTTATTTAAAAGCAGTTTTCATTAATTGCTACGTATTCTGTTGCGAGTATCAGGGCCAAATAGTTGTGAACTTAACCTTCCACTTCTTTCACAACACTGGAAAGATACATAAGGAAATTCGCTCATCTTTTACCCATCATCCATTCATGCGCGTTAAGTTTTGACAGTTTTCTTGTGTTTTACTTACAGTTCAAAACACCACCACGATAAGGGTGGATTTTCAAATCATTATAAAAATTCAACGCGAATGTCGCCTGAGTTACAACATTTACTTCCGAAGTAGGAGTTTTTATGCAGTTACGTTGCCACGTACGACTGCAAAATACTTAAATACTCAACCGTTTTAAAGATAATGGTATTGATCTATTAAAATATTGGAAACACAATTTATGCTCAGCTGCTAAACTATTTCAAGAAACTTATAAATAAGATTCTATTATTGAAAATCTGATATAAAGTACATCAAAAAAGTGTGAATCGTTAAGAACGAGGACTAATAGGATTTAGTTTAATTTCTTTAAAATTTGTCAGACATTTTCTGTTTTAAATTTTTTTACACAAAGCAGCACTAATCATTTTATTTTAGTGTGGGATACAATTCGACCGATTTGTTTTGAGGAGGAATTTATGTAAATGATTACGTAATTTGAAAACGCTATCAAAACATTTATTTATGCCGTGCAGAAAATTCAAACCGAGTCATTACGTTCCCTGCAGCCGCCGCCGGCAAGGCGAAATTAAAATAAAAATGAAAAATAAATAAATTGCGAGCATCGCGCAATCAAATCCCGATAAGTCATTAAATATCAATGTAGGACATCCTTCCTTAAAATATGCAGCGCAACTTCGGGCTGAATTAATTTCAAACTTTTCGGAATGAAAATAAATTATTATTGGATTTTTAAATCGCAATTTATGAGAGATGTTCCATATTTATTTAAATTTGCATTAATTTCGGGATATTGCCAATTTATTCTTTGGGGATTCCAATTTTCTTCTAGCTGCTCCGCTCCGTGTCACGATTAGGGCTTCGACTGCGAGTGGACATCAAGCCGATTTTAAGCTCGTCTGCCAGCTGTAAATAACGCACCTACGCGTAAATTCAATATACTAATATAAATTCCAAAAAGCCAAGTGTCAGTCTAATTTAGTTACGGATTTGACAGATCATTCTCGCGTGGAGTTTCCTCCACGTCGCCGCCACGCTCGCCTTTAGAAGGAAGGCGACGCCGGCTCGGCGATCTGGAGGCAAAAGCGCCCGGTCTGGAGTTCGGCAAGAAAACTTGGATATCGTATTATTAATACGTCAGTCAGTTCTCATCCGAAAAAAAGAAAACTTGATTATTTCATGAATGTAAATTATTTTTACAAAATCGCCAGCACGTGTAGATGCCTTGGGCGCGCCAATTACTTCGAGCTTCAAACCGATCGCCGATATGGCTTTCGGCTGCTTGCAGGGCGAAATAAATGGCTTGTCTTCTGTAGAATATGAAAAGTATAAATTGTGCGAAATTGTTATAAAAATGACAATGGACTAGCTCTTTTGTGCTTCGGCGACAAAGGCATGCACAAAACGCAATTCATTGTGTTTTTACTATTTTGATGAACACTCAGACGTAAGACTGGAAACTATTAGATAAATGGAGTTACTTGGTATAGGGGGTGTCCCCTTAGACAGCTACAACTTTTTACACTTCATTACCCAACCACCTAAAATAAGCTAATAAGGATGTTTACTTTTTGCAGCAGCTGTTGCATCAGTTGCAGTTAGAGCTATAGCTATAACTATAGCTCCAAAATTAAAATCAAGTTTCCTCTATGTAAAATAATCTATCTTTTAATCAATTAAATCAAACTAAAAATCAACTTTGGTAGGTTTGGAAGTCTATAGCAGTATAAAGCTAATCAAATATACATAGAAGCTTCGCAAACAGGCTTGGAAAATAAAGAATCCAGAATAAAAGATACACAAAGTTCCTTTAGAAAGAACAGAGAAAGGCAATATCACATCTTCACCATCAGAGAAATAAGTGAAAAAACAGTCAAAACGGGAAATGATGTTGCTAGGTCAGTTTGAGCTTGATGCCGCCACTAGCTTTCTAATGGAGGCGGCAGAAGGGGTTGGTAGTGCGTCTCGTCGAACTTCTTCTCGTCCCAAGCTAGCCTGGGCGGAGGGGGGGGGGGTCGATCTTTAGTTGGGAAATGTACTCCAAGCCAAGTTGATCGTTATCGTTGCATGAATATAGCTATTTGGAAAAACCTGGCCGTGCAAATTTTGGAAAATTGTCGTACAGTCTACCCATTTAAAAATCCGATCACGTTAGTCGGATAACATGTTAGTCGTAGTATAAATTAAAATTGACTTGGTGTGTCAAAAACAGCAGAAAACAGAAGATTGGAGTAAAAACACCAGCCCGGACTCTCGAGGGATAGACAACAGTCGACAGAAGCGTGAAAGAAGATAGCACAGAAGCTCAACTTCCAATGTATCAGACACCAAAAGGCAAAATGGTTTTCGGATTAAGTAAATATATTTAGTAGTCATACATATCTACTAACGTGTTGTGATTCAGTACTAAATTATATTAACATTACTCTTCACTAGTGTTTTCCAGCTTTGCTGTAGTGGGTCGTTTCTATAGCGTTTCCGAATGATTCGTATAGCTCACTTCTTGTTATGGAAACCTTCCCCGTCTCCCTGTCCTGGTCCTGGTTTTTCCTGAACGATCGTTTATCCTATCACTGACGGGCGAGTTACAAAGTGACATATGTTTGACCACCTCAACTGAGACCTTCCATTTGTTCGTTTACGATATGGTTTTCCCAAAATGATCATTTTTTCCATAATTATCTTGACGCTGAGAAACCCAATACCAAGAATATTCATGCATGGACGGTACTGGAAAGTCTTGAAGGTAGTTTTCTTTGATTAATTTCGTCACTGATGAATGAGTCACAACATGACATACGTCTACTACCTCAACGGAAACCTTCCTTTCCTAAGTTTTCCACATAGTTTGGCCTGAATCATCTCTTACCCATGCAATATTGACGGCGTGCAATGTGACCTAAAAACTGGAGTATTCTTGCATAGACGATACTGGAGAGTGTTTGAAGTAGTTTTTTTACCTAGGGCTATCACTGATAAGTGGGTTATATATTATCACCTCAACACAGGACTTCCTTTTCTACGTTTAACATAGGGTTTTGCCCTTAACGATGGTTTACCCATGTTATCTTGGCACCGAGCAATGCGAGCCAAGAGCTGTGGTATCCTTGCATATACGATACTAGAGAATCTGTGAGGTGGTTTTGTTTGATTTATTTTCCTCTTTTCCCTTAACCGCATGATTTCCCGGAATGATAGTACAGCCAGATTATTTTGCCGCCGAGCAATCTCGCATAGACGATACTGAAGAGACTTTGAGGCACTTTTATTTTATCTATCACTGATGAGGGAGTTACAACGAGGCATATATTGTTTGTAGTGTAAAATATTTAACCAAGTCAATAAAGCACAGAGTTAAGATATTTTATGAAACTGCAATCTAAAACAATAATAAAAGTATTAAATGCATTGGTAATGAGATGCAAGAAGTAGTAATTAGTCTGATAAAGGCACGCATAAGCAAAACATATTTCAGAGGGTTGGAATTTGAAGTTGAATAAAAGAATATAATTAAAATGATAGGTTGGTGCACATGTAAAGCCAGACCAAACGAAAATAATTGACACAAAAGGTTGTTATGTGCATATAAATGAGCGTAGTTATCAATAAAAGCAAAGGAGAGTGAAAATTGTGGGCACTCTGAAGGGTAGATGAAGATAAGGATAATCTAGAAAATTGCAAAGAGCAATCCTGAATGTAGGCAACAGAAGAGAAGCAAGCGACGTGAAAATGGTGGACTCGAATAATAGTGTATTAAAAACCGTGCAAAAGAGCAGAGCAGTGACATTAAAAAACGTTTGTGAGTGCAACTCTAAAGAACAATACTAGCTATAAGCAAAAGACAATATTTTATATTTAAGAAAATGTAAGATTTTGAATTTATGTAATAAAACTTTATTCTATTTGTAGTTAAGATTAACAAAACTAATTTCCAATTAATAGTAGAAGAACACCGTATCTTAGCAACCTGATGCTATTTTGTTATTAACGGGGAGAACAATTGAAAATAGAAATTAATGTGTCTTGTTGAGCTGCGAGCAGCATCGAAGCGACCTTCACAAGATAGAATCCATCTGTAATTTTAAGAGTTGCCGTTCGGAAACTGGGTAAATTCAAGATTGAACCTTACTGAAGAAACATAGCGTTTTTCTAAGGGTCCTGCTACGCCGCAATTTTCAAAAATCGAACGGCGTCATCCGGTTTTGCAACATTGGCGGAGTTCCAAGCATCATAAACAGTTGAAAGGTCGGCGTAGGTTCTACGTCATCCTGAGAATAACGAAGGCGAGGGTCTACGTCATCCTAATAATGAAGGCGATGTTATAATTGTTGCCAAGCGGGTATATTCGAATTATTTGCCTGACGCTTTCTCACATTATTTCACTATTTTAAACGTTCAAATACACGCTGTACGCACAAACCATTTTGTGTTTATCTGTCAATTTACGGGGTAAATTTTCTACTAAGAACGAGCAAATGAGCTACGTTGAGACAAATAACCTAAAATTTGAGAATATAGTCCATTTCAGACCCAACCTGAGATAAGCAGTTTTGTGTTCGCCATAGCTAGCGTAATAAATATTGCAGTTTAATAAAATAGAAAGATGGGCATTCAACCATTTATTTGTGTAATTAATTATTACATTTCATTTTAACTATCCTTAATTTACTGACAGGCAAGTTTGAGCACAGTATAAAAATATAATCTGAGAATTGTGTGTATGGATTTGCCAAAATTTAACTTATATTAATTTTTATACCAAACAAACAGTTCAGTCATTACAATATAACCACCTCTTCTCAGTTTACCACATGTTTTTTGCTGAACGACAGTATAACCATCTTACATTGCCGCTCAACAATGTTAGTCAAGATCTGTATTATTCTTGCATAAAAGATAGGGGGGGGGTTGAGGTAGTTTTATTTCATCTATCACTGTTGAGTGAGTTACAACGTGATGGTAGTTTGACCACCTTAACCGAGACCTTCCCTTTTAGCCTTCCCTAAACGATGGTTTACCCGTTATCTTGACGCCGAGCAATGTCGCCAAAGAAGTGCAGTATTCTTGCGTAAACGATAGTGGATAGCCTTTGAGGTGGTTTTATTTTATCTATCACCGATAATGAGTTACTACTAAGTGGTAGATGCTTGACCACCTCAACCGAGATCTTTTTTCCTCGTTAACCACATTATTTTTCTTAAACAATAGTTTATCCATATTATTTTGCAACCGAGGAGTGTTAGTCAAGATCTGGAGTATCCTTGCATAAACGATACTGAAAAGTATTTCGTCTATCACTAATGAGCGAGTTACAACGTTATCTATGACCATCACAATGGAAACCGTTTACCCATAATATGGGACGCCGAGCAATGTAAACCAAGAACTTGAGTATCCTTGGATGGACGAAAGTGGAGAGTCTCTTTGAGGTCGCCTTATTTCATCTGTTAAAACGTAACATATACTTGACCACCTCAACATAAACCTTCCGCTTCTCTATTTATCACCTGGTTTTCTCTGAACGGTCGTTTACCATACTATCTTAACGCAGAGAAGCGTGACCCAAAAGCTAAGGTATCCTCGCATAGATGATACTGCAGAGTCTTCGAGGTGGTTTTAGTTTGTCTATCATTGACAAGAAAATCACAACGTGACATATGTTTGACCACCTCAATGAAAAGGGTCAGTCCTCTTCTTCTTCCACCACACGGTTTTTCTTGAACGATAGTTTTCCCATATCATATTGACGCTTATAAATATTAACCAAGAACTGAAGGGTCCTTGCATATACGTTGCTACAGAGTTTTTGAGGTGAGTTTGTGTTACCTATCACTAACGCGCGATTTACAACGTGAACAATCGTTTCCTCCATATTATCTTGACGCTGAGCAATGTAATCCAAAAACTGAAGTATTTTTGCGCAGATGGTAGTGGAGAGTCTTTTAGGTTGTTTTATTGCATCTACCACTAATGACTCTGAGTTACAACGTGAATCTAAAGTACAAAAAAAATCGAGTTTCGACAGTGTAAAGGTGTCTAAAGTCGAAAATGGAACTTGAAAATATGATTATTATAGAAAGCACTTCTTTCTAAACTACATCGAGCACATAAAAACGTTTCAGCTGAGACCGTTGTCAATTTGCACCTATACGTTTTAGCATATACCGTAGGCTTTTGTTATATTATTTCCGAATTTCGTTGACAATGTAAGCGTGCATTATGTACTTCATTTCAGAAAGACGATTCAATTAAATAAATTGGGTCTAGATCATTATACTGGACCTCAAATTGCTGACTAATGTATTTTTTCTACAACCGTGTCTAAAGTAGATATTTTAAACACATTAGTTGGTTTGTAAAGTGCCACTTTTTAAAAAGCAGTGCATAAAAAGTTCTTTACAAACCTTAGTGCATAAAAAGTGAAATTTATTTTGGGTTGCCTATTTACATAACCTTATTCTAGATGTTAATCATGTGAAGAACCTGAAAGATGTCATTTATTTAATAGAATTTGGTAATTATAAGTACAAGACAATAATAATCGTGAAAAAAAAAAACATAATTAATGAATTATTATTAGTAACAGTAATAGTGCATAAAATAGTAATTTACGTTACGAGACCGGAAAGTAGTGTTTTGCAGGTCGAACCAAGCAGATTCCAGGGCGAGCCGCAGCCGAGTCCTGGAAGCTTGGAGAGACCTGCAAAACACTTTCAGGTCGTGTATCGTACAATATTTTTTTACGACATCCGAGTTCATACTCTCAAACTTTCAAAAACTCAAAAAAATTATGACATTAGTATCTATTATTTGACTTATAGAAACAATAACACACACTTGATTCCATAATAACGAAGGCATCAGGGACGGGCAAAAGCTTTTACCGATCCCAGATGCCCACTTTCAGATCTTGACCGGAAAAACGTTACTTTCTGGCGAAATTTTTTTCCAGAAACCGCATATTTTCTGGTCTGTCGTAAAAAAAGTTCTTTACAAACCCTAGTGCATAAAAAGTGAAATTTATTTTGGGTTGCCTATTTACAAAATTTTACATAATTTTGATAGTTTATCGATCACGATCAGTGGCGCCAACTTAAAACTAATTTCAATCAACCAACCAGTTCCGTACCAAAATAAATAAAGCAATTAATAAAAAATGTGAAATGTTCGGTTGTAGAAAAAATCTAGTATGCAACACGTGCGCAAAAGGTTTTTACAAACTAGTTGCATAAATAACTATTTCAGAACAGATATCTCAAAGCTGTGGGATGGTTCTAGTAAACGACCGCGAAATTATGTTTTCTCTATATAAGTAGTTTTGCAGCAGCTGCTCATTTTTATGAAGTAATTGACTTCTCCACAACATTTTTGATACTGTACTGAAATGTTAGTATTGGTGTAGATGCTACACTACGCAGGGAACATCGAATTTTCATATGCAATGCAACTAGTGGATTCTTGATTATCAGACAATATATCTCCTGTAAACAGAAATGATTTGATAATCAAGAAGACACGAGTTGCATTCGGCTAGATTATATCACGACTCAATAAACAACCTTTGAATAGTGTATTTTAAACATTAAAAGTACAGTTAATGTGGTTGTTATGACAATTGTACTGACAGCAAGTAACGTTATGTTCGTGAAGGCGTGTGACTATTACCTATTAGTCAGGAAGGTATGTGATTATCAGTTGCTATGTACATTATTCAAAGTTAGTACATGCGTAACTATGCATTTTGCCATTTTTTATTGGTTGATGTTAGAGGGAGTGGTATAATCAGAACATGATCGTCGAGTTCGTAACTAAAATATCTTATGCTGGTGATAATTCTATGTTGGAAATTACGTCTATAGCTTGACTAGGCAAAGAAAGCGTGTCGATGGTATTTCAGTTCGGTGGCAATTTGAACAAGTTTGCTTCAGTCAGTAACAAATCCATGTGATGGAAGTCCACTCGGTGGTTATTTTCAATTGGGGTTAACTCAGTCGGTGGAAATCCATATTTTGTCAAATATGACGATAATATATTCCCAGTAAAACCGCTCGATGGCATTTCATGCGGTGGCGTCCAATAGTCCGAAGAAGATTCAGTCGGTGGAAATACACCTCGGTGGTATGGTATACAGCTTAAGGTTAATAATGTTGTTCTCTATGTGCACTTAAGAAGACATTTTCTTTTAAACAAACTAAAATATACCTTCAATTTGACTAGAGCTAAATATATTTTTTCTCTTAATTCTCATTAATCTTCAATGAAATGAAATTCTAATTTATGTAATATTTTAACACAAAACGCAATATTTTATATGTAAATACATACTGTACTGAATTCACGTATGACAAAAAAATAAGAGTTAAATCATTTTATTTTAAGCCGTTGATCCAGGAATCACAATATCGTCATAGAAAGCCATGTTTCTAAATTAATCAAGGCCAGGGTTGATAATTGCCCATGAGAAGCCATAACACAGTTAGAATCAGGTTTGGTTGGATATGTTGACTTCATGGAGGAAAGACAGCCATACTACCAATTGGTCAAATAATCTTCTCTTTGTGCTATTTATAAAGAAACAGATCTGTTGGTCCATAAATCAAACAATAGCGATAAAAAGGCATATTTGGCAATGAACCAAGGGTTCGAACAATTTTAGCAACTATCTATACTTATATTGGCCAGAGTTATAATTTTTTTACGGAAAGCCACAACACAGCTAGAGCCAGAATTCGGTTGAGCATGTTGGCTTCATAAGAAAAACGAACATATCGTCAATTTCCCAAATGATCTTCGATTTATACGATTTCTAAAAAATAAAGCCCTTTATTTAGGAATCAAACAATTGCCATAGCATGCTATATTTGGAAATGAACCAAGGGTTAAACGGCCTCAACAGCTCTGTAATAGAAGAGCTATATACAAACTGGCCAGAGTTAAAAATTGCCCATAGGAAGCCACAACACAGCTAATTGTAATTGAACCTGTATATCTTCCGGCATTTTTTTTTTCAAATTTAACTTCAAATCCCGATTATCTAAATTTGAGAAAAATTCGCTAAATTTAGCTTCAAACTGGTTGTCTCGGGTAAATCTCAGATGCCCAGGATTCATTTTACCCATATGGATAAAATACAGGAATAACACAGTGTAGAAATAAATTGTGTAATGCGCTTAAGTGCATACAACATATTTCTTATTTGCTAAAAATGTTATATACCTAAAATATTATAAAATAAAATTCTTTCTGTGTTCTAGTTCTGCGTTTGATTATTTTTGGCACTCGGCAACTGAAACGGCACTGTGGTTGGGCCCGGCTGCTGTCCCTAGACCCTCCCATAGAAAGCTCGAATTAGGTAGGCGCAATGATCCGCAGCTGGGATGTACTAGAAGCGACAGATCTGAAACAGCCTATATTTGCGCCGGCAAAGAAAATAGGACACTTTTAAATTTTACAAAGTCCAGCCCTGACAGCTCGAATCGCGAGTGACCACTGGTAGATTTCTGTCGGTCCGGACTCACGGCAGGCAGATCAATTTTCCTACTTCAAGGCACATGGATTTTGCCGGCGGCCTGGAGGTTTCTCCTAGTATTCTGGTAAGCCGCGCTCGAGGTTAAGGTTATGAAGCGGTTATGGCAATATTCGCCTGGGGGGATCAATTGGTACGGGAATTAAACGGGGTTACTAGAAAGATGGGAACCGAATCCACCGTTGCTAGCCAGGTCAGAAAATTGTCTAGGAAGATAGGAACTGAATCCACCGGTGCTAGCCAGATTAGGAAAACAGCTCAAGGCCCCGGCGCCAGGACCGAGAGCTGGTAGTTAGGATCAGGTTTAGTTTCAAGTCTCAAGTGTTGTTAACTAGCTTCAAATTCTCATTTTATACTCTTTCGCCACCTCGTTATGGGTAATTTTTACAGGAGCTTGGAGAAGGAATTACGTGGTGTACGGGTTTACGCTAGCTCCGCGCATAGCGGCTAACATCGCCTTTTCAAAAATCCGAACGCTATGGAGATGTTAGCGATAATTGTAATGAGAATTAGAGCTATTCAAATTTCTAGCACACCATGTATGTATTAGGTAAATTTGACGAGGGGCTAACGTTACAGGATCAGGGTTTGGTTGAATATGTTAGCTTTATTGCGAAAGATAACCATACCATCAGTTAGTCAAATGATTTTCACTTTGTGCAACTTTATAAAAAATGTAGCCCTTCGTTCAGGAATCACAAAATTGCCATAGAAATTCATGTTTAAGCATCAGCCAGAAGCTGGATGACGTCAACACTTCTGTAATGGAGAAGCTCTACATATAGTAACCAAAGTTAAACAGTCCTTGCAATACTGTAACACAGGTAGAGTCAGGATTCAATTGAACATGTCGGCTTGTTAGATTATTTTCGACCTCGTTAATTTCTGAAGCCGGTTCTGCCCTAAAACCGGCCCTGCTTTAAAACCGATCGTGTAATTTAAAGTCATTCAAGCTGCGGCAGCGAATTGCCCGGGCTTGTTTGTATTGCATTGTTTCTCACGAGCCTATTTAGTTTCTTTGGGACCTTGCAATTCATTGTAAATCATTTACAACTTACATATCCGTCGAAATTTTGGTATCAGGTCAGGCTTATTTCTGTTCAAGGTGACGTAATCTATACTCGCACGCAGCTCAGCTGCTTTCTTTCGTAGAATTCTTAACGCCGTTAGGGACTTTTGATACTATTCGGTCTCGCGAACAAATTGTCAAAAGGAAGAAAATTTTAGTAGAGCTCTTGTTATTCTGTGCATTATATTTCTGACTTCAGACCTTAATACTGCTTTCCTTTTCAAAGGCAGCTTTGTTTCAGTTTAGCGATAAGGCAACTTAAACGCCTTGCCTTCCGTAGTACACTGCAAGCTCTTTGGAAATCAGTTTTGATTAATCTGTTGTACCCAAGTAATAGGGTCACGTTCTGTAAAGCCCAAACCATCTTTTCGATTAATTTAACTTCTGAATTTAAGACATTTGATACGCCTGGACTTTCCTGACTTGGCAGTTCAAAGTATGTGAGACTTTCTTTGTGCTCTGTTTGAATCGGGGTTTCCCCGAGTTCATGATGCAGTGTTTCCTTTCGTGTTGCAACAAGGAGACTAAAGATTCAGTTTGGATTAGTAAAAGTGAGATGGACTCTTCTTTGGCGCGGGGGCAATCTTTAAGCTCCGCGATTTTAAAATTAATTAGTAGCCAGCCTTCAGTTCAGACAGACGTGTTTGTTTTGCACCCTCGGGGGTCGCCTCGGCGATCCGCCGGGGGACCTTTTGTGTTAACCCACTTCGGTGCTATCCAGTTAAGTTAATGTTTTGTGAAAGATTTCTGTTCTTTCCCCGCGGGACGTTGTGTGTTCGGCGGCGTCTTAATGTTTGTTTAACTCAACCCCAGAGTCGGGAACGGAGTTATTTTGCACATGGTTGCACATCTAGTACAAGACGCCCTATGAAGCCCACGTAGTTTTCCCATAGTGAGTGGGGAAACGTCTGCTTTTTGCAAATTTTGCTACGTTCAGCCGATCTCGAGTTTTCTTTCGTTCTCGCGGGGGACGACCGCATTCATTGTGAATTTCCTCTGCCCTCTTTTGGACCGCTGTCTACCGTTCCACAACCCTTGGGTCTACCTACACTGCAGGAAGCAATCACCACTCCCCAGCGTCCTTTGCAGCATCACCGAGGCTTGGATTTCCCATAGTCTACCATGCCTGGGCTAAGGTAAAATTGTACATTGTTAACTATTTCTGTTACGCTTATCCAGTGCCGGGTGTGTTATTATCATTTGTTGTTGCGCAGTGTGCGGAGTAACGAACATTGCGTACGTCTTTGTATTTTAATTATGTCAGTTGATCATTGAAGGCGGAAGCTTTACTCCTGCCAATATTTTAGTTGTTTATTCTTTGTAACTCTGTTTAGACTAAGTTAGTTCTTGCGTGGGATCCCCTTTTGTCCTCAGCTAGGGTGTTACCTTTTTGATAGCCGACTTTTGGCTTGATGTACTAAAATTTAAATCATTAAATTTCATTATTGGCTAAATTAATTATTGGTTTGACTTAAATGTGTGAACCTATTGAGTCTTCAACTAAAGACGGCTTTAGCCGAGTGTAATTTCATGTAAAGACCAGAGCATGCGATAGAACGCGTAAGCCCTTAAGATCAGGGGTGTTTTGTATTTTGTTATTAGCTTCCAGAGCGGTGGCCATCGAAGGTAAGTGACTTCGATTTTTGTGGCCACCCTACGTTTGCCTCCGGCGTCGGTACAGCTGACGAGTGACGCTGGAGTGGTGTAAAGCAACCTGGAGGACTTCTTCATAGCTACGTGGTATTTCTTGTTTTCGCTGCGTCAGCAATTCTCTGTTTAAAAACAAGTGGCGCTCCGAGCATTTTCCCCATTTATGAATTGAATTGTTAGGGATTAGAATAGGATAACCCCTGTCGGTTTCGTAAAGTTTGTCGAACCACGCCTTCCCGAGTAAGCTAGTTGAGGGTAACAGAAGCCGAGCATCTGCTTCGAGACATTTTTAGATCTGTGTCCTTTAGGAAACCGGCAAACCCTTCTAAACCCAACCCGCTCTTTGACGCTGAATACATGCAATGTCGATTCATTAAGATTATACCGTAACAGGCTTAATGGATGCAAGACAACCATACACCAGCTGTTCAAATGATCTTCGCTTTGTTCAATTTATAAAAATTAGATCTTTTCATTCAGCATCAAGAGACCACCATACAAAAACATGTTTGGAAATAAACCACTGGTTTAACGACATAGACGCTTCTGTCATAGAGAAGTTTAAACCATACTGGTTAGAGTTAAAAATTTCCATGGGACTCCGCAAGATAGCCAGATTTAGAACTCGTTTGAATATGTTGGTTTCGTGGATGAAAGAGAACCATACCACCAATCGGTCAACAGATTTCAGCTTTTCAGTTTATGAAAAATAGAGCCCATCACTTAGGATCAAGCGAATAACATACAAAGACATGTTTGAAAATAAACCAATGGTAGGAAGACATCAACGCTTCTGTCATAGAGGAGCGATACATATATAGACCAGAGTTAAAAATTGTCCATCTAAAACCACGACACACTAGAATCAAGGTGTGGTTGAATATGTTGGCTTTGTGGAGGAAGGTCAACCACTCTACCATGGTAAAACAATCTTTGTGTAATTTCTAAAAACCATATCCTTCATACAAAGACCAATGAACCAAAAGTTACACTGACGTCATAAACACGCTAAGGACGACCTTCAGAAAATTATCGAGCAGAAACTGCAGATCAAGAGGAAAGTGAAGAAGAAGATGGGAGGAAGTGATGTTAGCTGGCATGTCATCAGACATCTCTTTAGTTCGAAGAGCAGCAGAAGAAGATTTAAATTCCAGCACATTTTCTTGTCAATATAGAACAGAATATCCTATACTTGTGCTAAACGGCGATAGAGCAAGATACTTGCGAAAAATTAGGAATCGTGCTTGAAACAAATGAAGCTAGTCTGTACGAAACTATACCATGAGATAAAAAAAATTATTCCGAGCAGGCCTTGATATGTGTTATACGTTTGGCAGTACTGAAGTGTATTGTCAGTCTATGTCAAATTAAAGATTTGCAGGTTAAGTTTTACGTCAGTCTGTGTTAAACAACAAACAAAACCTAACCTTTTAATTTCGAATTTGACATAGACTGATAATACACTTCAGTACTGCCAAAGGTATAACACATATCAAGGCCTGATCAGAATCATTTTTTTTATCTCATGGTATTAAAGAATGGAGCTGTGAGGAAGATTAATAAACTGAATGGCAATGGCACGTACATCTGATACATAATAAATCTTTTTTACAGATCTGATTTCGCTGTACCCTCGGAAGTTTTGTTGGCTCAAGATCAGGTGCTAGCATCAAGAAAATTATCTGAAGACTGTAGCAAGGAAAGAAACCGTGAGAACTGGGCTACGGGGATCCTACTGTGCTTGCCAAAAAGTGTCTTAAACGAATTTTTTGTATAAAAAAATTAAAATATAAGAATTTTATTAATTCTTAAGTTAACTAAATTATAGAAGTTAAAACAAAAATGTTCTAGTAAGTTAGGGTTTTGACATTTTACATCGTCTCTAACATCCACATATTTTAAGAACGCTTTGTATAAAACCTCTGAGCTTTATGTTGTCCATATCTAAAAAAGCAACTAAAACACATACAAAATATTCCTTCGCTACACACGTCAAACTCCATTCGTCAACTTTTCGGCTATAATTTATTAATACAACCGATCGAGTAAACAACCGCCTGCGTCCTCGAAACTAAACTCTTATCCGAGTTTTCATCTCGGCGACGTATGTCCGAGGGTGGGATTTGTCGCCCAAATAATCCTCCAAATCACAGTAAATGTCGTTTGAGCCGGAATGATCGGTGTCCGCCCGCTGCCGAACACCTGGCTGTCACTAAGTCCGGATCCCATTTTTTACGGTAATCCATATCTTATTGGGCTTTATCATAATTTGATCAAAGGAATCGATCGACCACCCCCCGGCGCTCGGCTGCCGAAAGAGGTACCTGGCTTCTGCCTTTGTTGGATTCTTGGGACAGAGCTGGACCGCTAACAATTAGAAAGTGATTTTTAATTGAAATTATGCACAAGTTGTCTTCTGCTTATTAGGGCATTACGTCGGCGATGCAACTGTACACCCACCTTAGGTCAAATTGTGTCTTTGTGCTTTTGAACAGCAGCGAGATAAAGTCACAGCCTATTTAATTATTATGTACTTTGAAGGAAGTATACATGAAAAAAATCTACAAATATTAACATAATTCTTTTTACATACAAAAGAGGACCGATACATCGAATGATTTATTTAATTATAGTGTAATATTCACCATTTTTTAAGATAAATGATAATTATTCGCAAATAGTAGCAGTAGAACTATCGCTTGTGGTTCTACATGCATTTTAGTCAATATGGACCCACAATGAAGTTCTAACATAATTCCACATTTTTTTCTATACAGAAGAGCTAAGATGAAATGACATTTTTCAAAACTGTATTATTTTATCTTGGACTGCAACCAATATTCGTATTGTAACGCCGTTTGCCGCTTTTAGACGTACCTAGTTTATAGTAATTTGCGCATGACGGATTTAGCGGTGGCAAATAATATTTATCTACTCCGGTGAGATAAGTAACTCATTACGTCACTCATTTGACACTATTTCAGTTAGGTAATGAAGCTCATTACACCACTCAGTTATGTAATGGTTTCATTACGCAACTGAGTTGTGTAATGACTTCACTACGTAATTGAAATAGTGTCAAATGAATGACATAATGACATTTGCCTACTAAAATATTTTAGAAAATGACAGATCTGACATTTCTCTTAATGCACTTTTCTCAATTTTAGGCAGTCGTAGATAAAATTTTGTACAATACATGTGTGATAATGCATCATTAATATACTTGTGTGCTTACACACACGTATATTAATGATGCTGTTATCCCACTTGTATAGTAAATAACTGTTTTCTACGATCGTGTCAGAATGACAATTTGTTGCACTGTTTCTAGTGTCAAAAGCGACGTTTGTAGCACTCTTAATATTAGCGAAATACGTCTTATTCGCACGTTACCATTGGTGGCGTGTTTTAATACTAAATTAAAACACGCTTTGGCGTAAATTTTAATGTCAACATAACCTAGAATATCTAACACAATGTGACGGAAAAAGTGTCACCAAACTAAGTTTTTATGTTTCTGTAACGATAGTAGAAAAAATAGCGTATGATACACGTGTATAAGTGCCATTAAAGCACTAGCGATGTTAAAAGCACTCCGCTAGCGCGTCGTGCTCTTAAACTCGTCGCACGTGCTTTAAAGGAGTACTTATACACTTGTATCGCATTATACTAGTAAGGTTCGGCTAGTTCGCTTATAATTCCCTTTGGGTGCGGTGTGTGCTGTTGTGCTTACTGTTTTATCTCACTTGTGAGTGGTTCTTTGTTTGACTACCCTTTGTATGTTAGCGGTTTCCCTTATAAATTACATGACTGGCGATTTCATTTAAGTAAGTTTTGATTATTATTAGTACACGTGAGAACTCAAAAGTAAGTGAACTCTGCGGACGCTGCTCCGCTAATAATTAAAAATCCTTCGACGCTCAGCTAGAACCTTTAACAATTACCTAGATATTCGACTTTACACAAGGTAGGCTAGAGTACGTTATTACATGCAAAATATTAAACTTTATGTTAAAACTATGTTAGTTGAAAACATTAAAATGGAGTTACATAGAAAAGCATGCAGACCCCCATTAAGAAATAATTCATTTTAACCAGAGAAGAAACTGAAGACAATCATTTTAGAAATAACGGTCAGGTATCAATATAGCTATGTCAACATATCCATGTGTATGTACCTGCAAAATATAAGAAGAATAATAATTGTATTTGGAAGTGGTGGGATATAAAACACTAGCTGAAACCCGCGGCAAATGCCGCATTTAAAATCTAGGACGAATTTAATAACTTTTGTTGCACTAAAGAAAGTTTAAAAACCACGCTAGAGAATGGCAATAAGGAAAAGTTCCAAAAAAATATATTTTCAAATGGAAAGTTTCTGGAAAGGAAACGCTCGCCTCTGGAGAGCGTTTTATGGACATTGTTGGATAGCCTCCGGGCAACTTTCTTTCATATTGGATACGTCAAATACTGCTGAATTGAATAGTGTCTTCTTTTTCTGTTCAGTATTAAATGGTAAATGGTACAGTACACGCAAGCATGAAAGATAAGCGATACCAAAGAGCATATGTTGAGGTAAGATAAATTTTAGCTTAAAAAGTATAATTATTTAAAATACTGATTGCTGCTTCAGATGGATTCTAAGCAGTAGGTAACGAATACTAAGTATATATTTTTACTTTGTAGATCTTCCTCGATGAAGACAAAAACATAACCTCAACTTCTTGCACATGTCCTCGTGGACAAGTTTCATGTCACCATGTTGCTGCACTGGCACTATTTGCCCATTATAATATATCAGTTACGGACCAGTCATGTAGCTGGTCAGTGCCTAAACAATCTAAAGCACTTGATGAAAACTTGAGAACAATCGATGAATTGTTTTTGCCGTCTAAGGAATATCGAGCTTCAAAGAGAAGTGTTACCAAGGAAGAGATCGAAACGCTTAGAGAAAAATTGGCTTCGTTTGGAGGGGTGGTAGGATTCAGTTGGCGTCTAGCACCCAGACTTACTGCACAGGAAGATAATATTGTTCCACAGATTAGTTATATAAAAAAGTAACTAAAGAAAGCATATATGTTGTTTGCGTTACTAAAATATCTTAACGTTCTAAATCGACTAAATAACCCCTTCCTCTTTATAAATAGAAGTATGTGATACGTATAATCCATATGACGAATTTTAATAGTAAATAGAAATTACAGTGTAATTTTAGATTAATGTAGATTCAGAAGGAAAATAACTTCAGCTTTCGAAAAATAATGCACATTTCAGATTTACTTTTTTATAAGAAAATGTGTTCTTAACTACAACTACATAAAAAAGTCATTAATCCTTATATTAAACTAACACTGTAGAGAGTTCTACTGCAAAATAACAATTTTTTGCTTCAACCCTTTTCACTTGTTTGAGGTTAAATTAAATTAATATAATAAAAAAAGACGTCTTTGCGTATCACGAAAGGGAGAAGACAGTTTAAGTATCCCACAAGATGTAGATTAATAGTTAATACGTAACAAATTAGACATCTAATGAAAAACAATACAAAATTAATAGCAAATTACGTTATCAGTAGTGCCAAAAACAAACAGAATGTGATTTCTGGGGAAAAACTAAGGATTATGTTGAAACGGCAGGTGATACAAATTCTTCTAAAGCAATCAGTTTGGTATTAAGCAAGATCCAAAGGAGACTTGCTAGATAAAGTATACAGAGAATGCAAACAAAAAAGCAAATGACTGTATAGGAGACGGATGATGTTAAACAGAAATTAACCTCTTTTAAAACGACCACTTTGGTATTCAGCAAAAAGGGAGAAGTGCGAGATGACATATACACGGAACACATAAGGAATACTACATTACTGTATTAACAGTATTAAAAGCAAACAGTATGGCATTTCTGACAGCAAGAAGAATAATAAGAATAATATACAAAACCTTGTGAATTAAACCCATTTAAAATAATTACTTGGATATTCAGCAGGATGAAAGAAATGAGTATAGAATAACGTCTCTATACAGAAAATACAGACAACATAGTTAATTACTGCATTAATAGTGTCAAAATCAAACAGCACGTATTTCCTGGCAAATAGAAAAATAACAAGGATGGTATCCGAAGAACATGTAAATTAAACTCTGCCAAAATAATCACCTTGATATTCAGCAGGATCAAAGAGATACATATATACCGAGAATATATCAAAATAGTAAATTACTATACTAATAGTGCCAGAAGCAAACTGCATGTCATTCTTGGCACATAGAAGAAGGATGGTGTCAAAAGAGGTTGTGAATTAAACTCTTTAAAGCAATTACTTTGGTATTCAGCAGAATCAGAAAGTGAAATGCAAGAAACATATACAGTGATTAAAGGATAAATAGTATATTATTTCATTAATAGTATCAAAAGCAAACAGCATGTACAGTCGTGTTCATTAAAGCGTTGTACAGAATTTACACTTTGTAAATATAAATAAATTACACAAATTTCAAAAAAGTGTTGTATATAAAAATATTTTGAAAGTATACATCTAGGTCTACCTAGTTAATGGTACAGTGTGAGCCTTTGTTGAGTAATAACACAACCATCAATAAACTTACAACTGCCTCTGTACAATACATTTTTGAACACGACTGTACTTACTGGCAAATAGAGGAATAAGAAAGATTATGTAAAAAAGCATGTGAATTAAACCCTTCTAAAACAAGCACGTTGATATTCAGCAATACAAAAAAGCAGAGAGGTAAAATATAATATACATATGCAGAAAATACAGACAAAAAGTAAATGTATACAAGGAAAAATAGCGTATAGCTGCAGAAACCCTATAAAGAGAAATAATTGCAAATAAGCCTGAGATAAACAATTGTAGGCGGTGTGTTGTTATAGCTTGTTAGGCTAGTTGCACTTTTGGAATTGTGCATTAAACACCCGTAATGTCGAAACAAAATGTGTGATGTAACTGTAACCGTAAAAAATCCGTGCACCGGTTATAATCGATGCGGTGACACTGCATGTTTCTGTATTCTAAAGCATTTTCACATAACTTTCTTCCGAGTACCCTTTCATTACCAAGTTTCGTTATATCCGCCTTAGTACTCCTATATTCCCATCAGATTAATTTGCTTTAGTAATCAATAAATGATTTTTTATTTTCTAAAATGGTAGCAAATTGTTCTATTTACAAAGTTTTTTCGTCCAGCTTCGATGATTGGGGCAAAAGCCTCGAATTGAATTTTACCACAAAAACATAATACAAATGAGCATGATTTTATAGTTATTAAAAATTGTACTGTACAAATGTTGTGAATTTATGTAGTGACTGATATTGGACATATATCGAGAACCATAAAAAGCCTTTCATACGTGTTACCAATACTACCTTCTATTTAAAATGGAAGAAGTGCAACACAATCGTAATTGTAATCAAATCCTTCGTACAGCTTCTAGAACCACGTTAAACTTATTTAAATTCTGGTGTTTGCTATAATTCACAATTACAATAAACGACAATAGCTGAAGCTATGCTTTCCTATCTCAGGTAAACCTTTCTTGAAAAAGGCAGGTGGATTTACATTTTTAATGAGGTATTCTACCATCTCTAAAAATTTATATTAAATTCAACCAACTGTTGGTATAGCCGCTAATAGGTCAAATTTTGTTAGAAAAAAGTTTGGAAAATTTTGATTAAACGGATAGCAAACCACAACTGTCTTTATTAATTCAATTCTGAGACACTTTTCTAAATTCTGCTTCAAATACATAACAACAATATAGTCCGGTCATTATGTCCAAAAATAAGGCCTTTGCTGGAAAGTGAACCGAAATTTGAAATTCCTTTTTTGGGGTTGTTTGCGGGGTCCAGCAAAGCTTAACTTCAAATTGTCGACCAAGATTTCCTATGTGCTATTTCGGCCATCTTGATAAATGAGTGCGTTTGATTTTTTTGCGATAAATCGGTTCCCGTTAACACTACGTGAAAATAATGTCGACATCTTTTTTCGAATTTTGAATGCTCTACACTTTTTTTTTCGAGCTTCTGGGCTTGTGTCTCATTTCTCTTTCTATTTAGCGAAAAAGTAGCCATTATAAAACTTATAGAGGTTGAAAATATCTTCAATTTGACCTATTATAAATTGATATACGACTAAAATTACGACTTGTAGAGCGGGCGAAAGTTGTCAAGTCGGCCCTTAATTTTTATTTCATGTATCGTACTACTACATAGGTAAATAGCATAATAAACTTCATTGCATTATGAGAATCGTTATATTTCAAGTAGCCAGTACGTAAATTGTTATCGTCGAGGAATGGGAACATCACGAAGAGCACCCTGACCATGAATGTATACTTGAAGAAAGTAAGCATCAAGAAGAAGATAAAATATATATCGAGAAAAATTAATCAGAACCATCAAAACGGAGAAGAAAATAAAAAAATTACAACACCGATAAGTAAGTAATTAATTAATTAATTAATCTACAAGTCGTAATTTTAGTAGAATCTCAATTCATAGCAGGTAAAATTGCAAGCATTTTCAAGTAGCGTTAGCAAGAACCGAGTTACTGCAACGAAAGCAAACTCACCAATTTTTTAAGATGACGGAAACAGAGCATGGGAAATCTTCGTCGACAACAATTATCATTCTAAATAGCTACAGTAATTTAAAACATTTTATAAGGCAGGGTGGTCGAGAGGAAGTTTCTAATGAAGTAAATTTATTAGTAGACCAGGATAGAATCCCAGTTTCTGATGAAGTCAAAAACTTGAGTCTTTATCTTGATAATGATTTTAAATTTACTAAACATATTTCAAAATGTCTGCAAAAATCATATAGTTCCTTGAAACTTATTTATCAAAATCGACAGTTTTTAAGTGCAAATTCACCCGTTTTACGTAATGCATTATTCCTGCCCTGTTTTGATTATTGTGAAGTTTTTTATGATTCACATTTAAGTAGCTTTAATATTGCTAGAATTCAGAAAATTCAGAACTCATGTTTACGCCTCATATTTGGAATACGAAAATATGAAAGAATTTCTTATAAGCTGAAAGATTCAAACTGGCTTAATATGAAAGAATGGCGCTTCTTTCATTCTGCATGTCTTTTCCACAAGATCGTTTTGAGTAAATC
Source organism: Agriotes lineatus (assembly GCA_940337035.1). Classification (NCBI taxonomy): domain Eukaryota; kingdom Metazoa; phylum Arthropoda; class Insecta; order Coleoptera; family Elateridae; genus Agriotes; species Agriotes lineatus. Next base: position 13,039,558 of record OW679203.1, on the reverse strand, counting down.
GCCGAGTTACTTATACAACAAAATAAAGTTTGGTACCGACGTACATACTTTAAATATAAGATGTAAAAGAACGTTGACTCCACCTCAACATAAGTTAGAATTTTTCAAGCGATCGTTTGCTTACAGAATAACTAAATGTTATAATTCGTTACCAAATGTAGTAAAAGGCTATTGTAGGTACGTCAAAACTTAAAAAAGCTATTTTTCGAAATTTTATGGATAAACATCAATGAATTAATTATTAAGGTCAAAATAACACACTTCTTTTTGTTTTTCACCGGGTTAAGTGGCAGTACAGCGGATAGATCTGTTTTTCATCAAGTTGAACTTCGCCCAAGACAATATTACGTTTTAGTAAACATTTTTCCTGTGTAATTTTGTAATAATTTAATAAAGATCTTTATTGTTATTATTATTATTAGTATTAATATGCAATCATACATTTCTGTATACTATCTACTTGATGAAATGTAATGATTCCAATAATGCAATGAAGTTTGTTATGTCATCTGCGTTATAGTACGATACATGAAATAAAAATTACGCACCAACTTGACAACTTTGGCCCGCTCTACAAGTTGTAATTTTAGTCGCATATCAATTTATAATAGGTCAAATTGAATCTATTTTCAACTTCTACAAGTTTGGTAATGGCTACTTTTTCGCTAAATAGAAAGAGAAATGAGACACAACCCCAGAAGCTCGAAAAAAATCTCGACCCTTTCACGCTCTCCTTTCGCGTTCGATATCTCGACAAATATCGCTCGTACGAGAAAAAGTAATCGAACATAAATTGTAGTACATTCAAAATTCTAAACAATATGTTGACATTATTTTCATGTAGTGTGAACGGGAACCGATTTATCGCAAAAAAATCAAACGCACTCATTTATCAAGATAGCGGAAATAGCACAGGAAATTTTGGTCGACAACTTGAAGTTAAGCTTTGCTGGACCTCACCAATACCACAAAAAAGAAGTTTCAAATTTCGCTTCACTTTCAAGCAAAAATGACATAGTGACTGGACTAATATGTGTTGTTAATAAAAAATCTAAACAACGGTGGTGAGAAAAATCTAAAACCTTCACTTTGGATTCTGTAATTTTTAATATCTGCGATTTTAAAAAAGGCGTAACTCCAGATAGCTTTAATTGTTTAGTTTTTCATCCAACGAGATCTTAAATATTTTTTAATTCGGCCATTAACACAAAACGGAAACATGAATTAGTCTCAATTTATGAAGTTATTTAACAGGAAATCCCATACAGAAAATGTAAATCGGCGATTCTGTTTTTATTGTTCTTATGCGTTGTGGAGCATCCAGTATTAACAGCCAAGACACTCGTTGAAAGAATTTGGGGTACAAATACAGATAAAACGTACATGAAACCAAAATTATTCCACAAAGTATTTAAAACTCTTAGAAAAGAAATAACCTGCCAGGCAATTATTTACAGATTATCAAAAGTATCGAAACACGACGGCAATAACAAAAGTTCGAGGGGTTGCAGAGATTGTGGAAGAAGAAGAAGAACAAGGAACCTCAATGGAATGGAAGAAGAATGAAAAGAGTTGAGAAATGGAGAAACACCAGTACCTACATAATAAAATTACAGTAATGGTAAAACTAACAGGACGGAAACGAATAGAAGGACTACTATAATTCTAAAATACAGTCGGAAGAGAAGAAAATATACCTAATATTTCGAAAATCGATGTCATTTCGCCATGCTCAAAAAGGGGGGATAGCAAGTACTGCAGCGATTACAAAGCCATTACCTTACTGAGCTCAATATTCCAGCTGTATAATAAACAAATTCTGAAAAAAAGAATTGCCCGTTAATATGTAAAACTTAAATTTAATTAATGACTTTTTTGAAAATCTTCTAATGCTACCCATTTTACAAACAGTGAAACAATTAATTACTACGCTACCCATAAAAAAATGAATTGCGTAATCTCCTACAATTTCATAAGACAACTGAGTTGGAAGTTCAAAATCTTATTTTCTCTATTAAGACACGATGTTCTGGATGGGACAATATTCAGCTTTTACGTTTGTGCTGTCCGTATCTCTTACCTTAGTTTACTCATATATTAAATTTTGCATAACTGAGAGCGTCTATCCAGATGTATGGAAAACTGACCTTGTTACTCCTTTACCCAAAATTAATCCTCCTACTGAGCTGAAACACCTTCGACC
>OW679203.1:13011075-13037255 GCA_940337035.1 Agriotes lineatus | reverse complement strand
GAACCCAGCAGGGGTCGGTATATCATGATATAGGTAAACTACCTTACCTACTGTTTTGTCTATAGAACACCACAGGGCACGGTATTTGTTACGACACGGTTTTGTTGCTCGAGTTCGGTCGGTGTTACTTAGCCTAAGTCGCCGTAGGACGTAATGGAGCTCTTATAATTCCAATTCATTAATTGGGGAGTCGTATTTGGGAGTCGGGAATGCGATAGTCAACTATGCACTAGTCTTCTTATAAACGTGAAAGTTAAGTTATTGGTATTTACTACATACAACGAATTAAATAGATGCAAAATATTTTATTTAAGCACCAAGTACATTAGCTCAGTAGAAATAATGAGTGACAAGTAAAGCTAATATATGTTTTGCAAGATAACGGATGTACAATAAAAATGATAAATGCTAGTAAAAAGTTTAAACGTTCAGTAATAATTACACATTATTAGTAAAATTGCAGATGTTTAATAAAATAATATATTTTTTGGTAAAAATAATTGATCTAAGAAAACGATTAGCGCCCAGTAAAATAATAAATGTTCTGTAAAAAATATAAATATGTTCCGGAAAAATATAGAACGATCAGTCCAAACAATAAATATTTAATTCAAAAACTGTACAGGGTCAGCTGGTCGCCAAAAATACATTTCTGGTATTATAGATTAAAACAGTAAATTTTCCCTAGGAAAAAATATTTATAGTAAATGAAATAGTCGCCAATAAAGAAAAATTAGTAAAATAATTAATATTGAGTAAAAATAAAATATATGATACATACGATAAATGGCCGACAAAATAATATGTAAAAAATTATATTGCAATGAATACTTTTAAAGCGATAGCAATTAATAATATTTTAAGCATTTCAAATATTATTTTACAAAATATTCTATAAATGTGCTGGTTTAATTTTTGCAAATTGTGCGAATATGATTGACTTTGAGCTAATAATTTGTGAAGACGGTATTAAAATAGTATTGGCATTGCTTGAAATAATGAATAACAATGCAAGATGAATAAAAAAAAATAAAATGGGGAAAGCGAAGATAAGCTGTAAGGTGTGTTATTTTGGCTTCCCCACAAATAATCCATTGAAAAGTGAAGAAATACCCATTTTTCCCAATTCAGTGTTTTATAATTAGTGCAGTATTTTTTGAGTAGGCTATAGAAGGGTTGCGTTGATTTGTCGCACCCCTACAAGAGCTTTAAAAAGTGTTGAATTGTACGTCGAGTGGTTGCTAGTGCTTCTGTGGCAACTTTTTGAGCTGTTGCGAGGTTAGCATAGCTCTGGAAGTGGAAAAGAGGCATGTAAGTTCGTGCTGAGCAGTGCGGAGGCCTAGAACTCGGGCAAAGGCGAAGTTGCAAGTAGTTTTAGAGTGGTGCAAGCTGCAAGCGGCGTTTGAAGAGGTATCTGCCTTGTTACAACAAGCCAACGTAGAGAAAGAAGAGCCCCTGTCCGTCGTGGGACTTGCGGTGGGGACGCCTGATGTCCTGTTTTATATCAGGGTAGCCAAATAATGCTACAATGTTATCCTAAAAATAGAACTTGGCGACATTTTTAAAGTGGCGTCGGTGTTTGCACATTTTCGGAAGAAGCGCATCGTGAGTGTTGTGGCGTCTATTTACTTACGTTTGTTAAATCACTTAGACAATGCAATGGTACGTAATCACTGATGCCATTAATAATACGAAACCAACTTGTTTTGATAAATTGTGGGGTTGGAACGCCATGTTTGTAAAGTTGTTCCTATCAGGTGGAATATCTAATGTTGTAGCGGTCCATTAGATAAGTGGTGACTAAAGCTGTTAAGCTCGGTACTGACTTGAGCATTTTTACGCGCAAGAACGGCTTACGCGCACATACGTTGACTGCAACCCGAACTTCCAAAATAGGTATACCTTACAATGTTTTCATAATTATCACACATTTACTGCATTCATCTTTCTGTTGTCGTATTATTTGAATTAATTTCAATTATAGTCAGAGGATAGCCCAGTTGGGTAGTCCGATTCGTTTAATGTTTAATAAAGGTCTGGTTTATAAAAGTGATTCATGAAGTTGCACTTTATTTTACTAGTACCATAATTTGGACTGAACTGTTACTGTCAAGTAAAAAGTGTTACAATAAATCCAAAAAGTACTTCTACCCAAAAACTTTAAAAAATTCAGCATTAACAAGAGACGGTGCTTATAAATGAAGAATCAGCAATTAATTATTATAGTAATGATTATCAACAATAATTTTGTTTTTGTAGATGTTAATCATAAAAAAATCTGTTAATATCCACCAATCCACTCTAGCTTTTTAAGAACATATTAATTTATGTGTACTAGATATTTATTTGTTCTGTAAGTAAACAAAGCAGCCGAATATAAAGCTTTGTATGCAACTCGTGGATAATCTAACTTTATTGACTCGTATTATTTTTCAGCCTCGCTGGAGCATAAGATAGACTGGTTCAAAAAATCTTTTATTACTTTCTTGTTTCATAAATAGCAATTAACGATTTTCATTTTGATATAGTAGAAAAAGTTGATTAGGGGAATTACCCTTCGCAATTATGATCGTAAAAATACCGCCGGTAACACTAGTAAAAGTGAAATTTCAGGGTGCGGCGATTCTGGTTAAACCAGTGGCTCTTCTAAATAGATTTTGTGCGGGCCGTTAAGAAACGCTTTAACGTCAGGTTTGAATAATGTCGCGTAAAGAATGTTAACGAACTTTTCTAGAGTTGCGCTAAATCACCTTTTTAAAAACGACAGTTCTCTTAACCGCAAGCATTCCGTATCAACATAACAAGACTTCTATCTGCCCTTTTTGCGTCATTGAAATGTGCCAATTACATAGAGCAATAAACGGACGAGCGTTCGACTCGACTAACAACAGGCCAAAAAAAGTGAGAGTCAACCCTGCTGGACAATAGGACCATACAACTCGAGCCCAGAAAAAAGTGAAATAGAATTCCGTTTAGGCGAAAGTTATTTCAACCATTGTGTGACGATAGAGAGACGAAGCCCTGGCTGGACAATCCTCTTGTATGTAAAGAATCGGGATCCCTTATTCTTGCACAAGCAACCTATATAGAGGTAGACACTCTGGGATTCTTGGCATTATATCTCTATCCGTCTTGCGCCGCTCTGACCAAGACAAGAGCGCGGGTCAGATATCTTAGCCTCTAATTACCAAATCAGCTTGCGGCGGGCGTTTAGATTTAATTCACTATTTATATTTGTCAGTTGTGTTTGAAAATAAAAGGAAGGTTAGTGTTTTCCACATTCGTTTATATCTTGTTGAACTAACCAAAGACCTAAAGAAGTATTGTAATCTTGAAAAATTACCTTCCGAGATTTCTTTAAATCTTTACGTTTCAAGGTCCCTTGATGACGTAAAACATGTTGCCTCAATTCTGTCTGTCTGTCTGCCCGTCTGTATGTCTCGCCGTCTGTCTGTCTGTATGTCAGTCTGTTGGCGGTAGAAATCAAAAACTAATTGTTGGAGAAAGACAATATTTGCATGCATTTAGTTCAAATATATACAAGGTGAGCACCTTACAAAAATTACATATTTCCTGTTTTTGCCTTAATTCAAAAATTATTAATTACATCAAAATACTATTTTGCACATAGCTCAGTTTTTTACCCTTGACGAAAAATTGTATATTTTGAACCCACCATATACAGGCTATGTTTTTCCTTTGATATTTTAAAAATTTTTAGTTTCAAAACTTCCACTTGTGAGGAAAGTTCTGTGTAATTTATAGATTTTTTCCTACTGATATCCAAGCCACTTCCTTGCCAAGTTCTTCTTTATCTGTTTCATACATGTGTTGTTGGGCGGTTGACTTCTCTGTTTCATTTGCTTTTTGTACTTGTTCTTCCTATATGTTTCGTAATTCGCTCTTCTGTTGCTGCAGTAACTGAACAGTGTTTTGGAGCTGCTCCCTTCTCCATTTTTTCGAGTCGAAGCATTATACAGTCCATGTTGGTTTTCACTGCGTATCTGATTTTCCTGGAATAATTCTTCTTTTCTTCAATAAGTGCATTGCTGTATGCTTGCCGTGTTATTGTTAGAGCGGGAACATATTCATTTATCCACAGTATGATTAATATTTAATAAAATATGGCTAGTTATTATCTGCAAAGCATCTCTCGAAAGTGCTCGAGCCATTCGAAATGTAATCGACTTTGCATTATGGTGGCAGATAAATTACTGACGCTCCTGACAGCAGCCAGTCATTAGTAAATATAAAATCTGCCTTGGAATAGAAAAATCGATCCTTAAAAGCAGCGTGGGCTATTTACCGTAGAAAAGGAACATGTAATGGAAAATTCTACATAGAAACTCACTCTACAAAGCAACATGGCTTGTCTACGGTAACAAAAACATTATTTGTGGTAATGGGACATTTCTCAGCAACATATCATTAAGAAATGTAGAAAACGACCTTAGACCCGAATATTGAATCTTAAAATCGAGAGGGATTGCATAATGTAGAAAAAGATGAAGCCTTTGTATGGTGCAAAGAGAATTTCCACTACTTTCAAAGCAAAGTGGGTAGCCGACCGTAGAATATTTTTTTTTAAACGATGTACCGGAATACTCTACAGCAAAAAAGCATTAAGATATTAAGAAAGCTGCCTTAGCATGGACAAATAACTGTTCAAAGTATTGTGAGTATCCTACCATAGAACAAAAAAGTTTAAACAATGTAGTAGAATATGCCATAGCAGAAAAATTGACTTTCGAGGGCAACGTGAGTATTCCACATTAGAAAGAGATGCAATGTTTATGGTGCAAACGAAATTTCCACAGCAGAAAATTGCTTTGCGTGTTGCCTTATACTGGAAACATTAACTCGTAAAGGTAACGTGATTAGCCTGCCTCAAAACAATCAACGGCGAATCATCAGTATGTGCAGAAAGCTTCCTAACCATGGAAAACTTAACGTTTAAGAACAAGATGAGCAGCCCACATTAGAAAAGTTGTGGTGTATATGGTGCAAATGTAATTGTCAAGGCAGCAAGGTACTTCATATACTGTCGTATAATGAAAAAAATAACCCTTAAAAGCAACGTGAGCAGGCTGTCTTCGAACACTAAATGGTTAAGAAAAGTAGAAAACTATATTAGTGTGGAATAATTAAGTCTTAAAAGCAAAGTGAGTATCCTACCTTAGAAAAAGGGGGCTCTCATGATGCAATGGAAATTTTCCCAGTTACCAATTGTCAAGAAATGTAAAAAGTTGCCTTATAATGGACATATTCACCGATTAAAGGCAATGGGAGTGCCCTAACAAATAATGGTTTATACGGTTTAATGGGATATTCCACAGCAAACAAACACACATTAGAAAAATATGTCATGCATATTGTGCCGAGATAAATTCCACAGCAGCAAACTGTAAATCACTAAGAGCCTAACAATGGTAGCCTACCTTAGAACAATAAAACTGGTTTAAACATTGTAATGGGATACTCCACAGCAGGGAGTTGTTAAGAAATTAGAAAAGCTGCCGAAGCATGAAAAAATTACCCTTAAAAGCAAATTGAGTAGCTTCCTATAGAACAAGAAAAAGGTTTAACCGGTGTAGTCGGACATACCAAAGCAGCAAACCATTAAGAAATATAGAAAGTTGCCTTAGCATAAAAATTAACCATTGAAAGTAGTGTAGGTAGCCCACATTCGAAAGAGGTGCGGTGTATAAGGTTCTAAGAGAATTTCTACAGTAGCAAACTCTTTTTTCTACTCATGACATTGAAATTAGTCGTTTTGACATTGATTCTGGTGGTTGAAATCGCATTTCAACCACTAGAAATTGAAATGTTCGGACTACCGGGATTTCAAACTGTTTGATATTCAATTGTTGCAAGAGAAATGTTACATTATGTTTAATTATTCTAAAGTCAATTAATTTGTTAAAGTTCGTAGAAAATAGTAATTTACGATACAAGTGCGTAAAGCTACTCTTTAGGCACCAGTGGGGTAGAGTTAAAACGCGAATGAGCGAACGTTTTAAGCCCCACGAGTGACTAAAGATGCTTTACGCATGTGTATAGTACAATATTTTATCTACGATAGAATCTAAAAAATACGGTAAATATAAAAAATATTTTACATGTAAATTAGAATTACTAGCAACCGGTCCTAATTTTGAGTGTTTTAAATATTTTAAAACACGTTGCTACTAACTACGTGCCTAATGAAATTTTTTAAGCACGTTGCTATTAACGAAGTAAACTAATGAAAACATGTTATTAAACAGTCGTTTTACAAACTTAAAACTGCCAGCTAAAAGGCAATTTTACACACTGTCGTAGATAAAATAATATATTCAACTCGTGGCTTCGCTCGTTGAAAAAACCACCCTCAACGTTGAAATTTTATTTCAACCACTTGTCCCAAAGTTTACTACTCTATGCTGTTTTAAATGGGAAAATCAACTCTTAAAAACAACCTCATTGGCCTACCTTAAAACAAAAAATGGTAATAATGAGATATTTCATAGCAACAATTCATTAAGAAATGTTGAAAGCCACATTACAATGAAAAAAGTGATTCTTTAAAAGCAAAGTGAGTAGCTTATACTAGAAAAGTATGTATGGGGTCAAGAGAACTTCCACGGTAGTGAATTCTAGATATTTAATAAAGCTGTCTTATAATGGAATAATTAACTCGTAACGGCAACGTGTGTAGTCTACCTTAGCAAAAAAGATTTAACCGATGCTGTGGGATATGCCACAGCATCAGATCGTTAAGGAACATAAAAAACAACTTTAGCAAGAAAAAATAACCTTTAAAAGCAATGTTAATAGCCATTGAACAATAAAAGGTTTTATCAATGTATTTTGCCTTATAATGAAAAATTAACCATTGGATAGCTTACCTTAGAATATGAAATTGTTTAAACATTGTAATGGGATAGCTACTGCACAGCGAGAAATTAGAAGAGCTGGCGAAGCACGGATAAATAACCCTTAAAAGCAAGATGAGTAACCTACCATAAAACAAAAGAAGGTTTAACCGGTGTAGTGGGATATACCAAAGCATTAAGAAATTTTGAAAGATTCACTCTTCAAAACAACGTGAGTAGCTCACATTAGGAAGAGACGTGGTTAATGTAGTACCAAAGGAACTTCTACAGTAGCAAATTTTAGAAATTTGTAAATGTTGTCTTATAATGAAGAAAATATCTTTTAAAGGCAACGTGATTAGTCTACCTTAGAACAAAAAAAAGGTTTAACCGATGTAGGGGGATATGCCATAGCATCAAATGATTAAGAAATATAAAAAGCTACTTCAGCAGGGAAAAATAACCCTTAAAAGCAATGTTAATAGCATACCACTGAACAAATAAAAAGGTTTAACCAGCGTATGCTGCATTATAATGGAAAATTAACCATTGAAGGCAATGTGGGTAGCTTACCTTAGAACAAAAATGGTTTAAACGTTGTAATGGGATATTTTACAGCGCTTAATCGTTAAGAAATTAAAAGAGCTGACTAAGCACTGAAAAATAACCCTTAAAAGCAAGGTGAGTAGTCTACCATAAAACCAAAAAGTTTGAACCGGTGTAGTGGGATATACCAAAGCAGCAAAACATTAAGAAAAGTTGAACGTTGTTTTAGAAGCAAAAGAATAACCCTTGAAAACAATGTGAGCAGCTCACATTAGAAAAAGACGTGGTGAATGTGGTGCCAATAAAACTTCTACAGTAGCAAATTGTAGAAATTCTAAAAAGCTGTCTTATAATGAAAAAAGTAACTTTTAATGGCAGCGTGAATAGTCTACCTTAGAACAAAAAAGTTTTAACTAATGCAGTGGAATGTGCCACTGCATTAAATCATTAAGAAATTTAGAAAGTTGCCTTAGCATAAAAAATTAACCTTTGAAAGTAGTGCAGCCCACATTACAAAGATATGTGGTGTATATGATGCAAAGAGAATTTTTAATGCAGCAAACTTTTTTCTATGCTGTTTTATAATAGGAAAATTAACCCTTAAAAACAACCCGATTGGCACATCTTAAAACAAGAACTGCTTGAAGTGTAATGGTTCATAGCAACCAATTAGTAAGAAATGTCGAAAGCCCCATAGAATGAAAAATTTACCTTTCAAAGCAACGTGAGTATCCCATATGAGACAAGTAATTATGTATGGGGTCAAGAGAACTTCCGCAGTACAAAATTCTAGAAATTTAAGAAAGCCGTCTTATAATGGAAAATTAACTCTTAACGACAACGTTAGTACGTCTACCTTAGCCAAAAAGATCTAACCGAAGTTGTGGGATATACCACAGTATCAGATCGTTAAGAAATATAAAAAATTACTTTAGCTAGGAAAAATAACCTTTAAAAGCAAGGTTAATACGAGTAGCTTACCATTGAACAAAAAGGGTTTAATCAATGTGAGCTGGCTTATAATGGAAAATTAACCATTGAAGTGGTTTTAACGTTGTAATGGGATACTTCACAGCGAGAAATCGTTAAGAAATTAGGGAAGCTGCCGAGGCACGAAAAAATAACTCTTAAAAGCAAGGTGAGTAGCCCATAGAACAAAAAAAAGGTTAAACCGGTGTAGTGGGATATACCAAAGCAGCTTTAGAAGGGAAACATTAACTCTTCAAAGCAACGTGAGTAGCTCACATAAGAAGGAGAGGTGGTGAATGTAGTACCAATAGAGCTTCTACAGTAGGAAATTGTAGACATTTGTAAATTTTGTCATAAAATGAAGAAAATTACTTTTAAAGGCAACGTCATGAGTCTACCATGGACCAAAAAAGGTTTAACCGATGCAGTGGGATATGCCACAGCATCAAATTATTAAGAAATAGAAAAGGCTACTTTAGCAAGGAAAAACAACCCTTAAAAGCAAGGTTAATAACCAAGTATTAAACAAAACAAGGTTTAAACCAATGTATGCTGCCTTATAATGGAAGATTAACCATTGAAGCCAACGTGAGTAGCCTACCTTAGAACACAAAGTGGTTTATACCATGTAATGGGATCCTTCACAGCTGCAAATAATTTCTAAATCAAGAAAGGTGCCTTAGAGTGGTAAAATGAACCTTTAAAAGCAACGCGAGTAACTCAGTATAAAAGGAGATGCAATGTATGTGTGGAAAGGGAATTTCCGTAGTAGCAAATTGTTATGCTGCCTTATAATGGAAAAATTAACCCTTAAAGGCAACGTGATCAGCGTACCTTGAAACAACATATGGTTTTATGTTTTAACGGAAAATTTCACAGCAGCAAATCATTAAGACATGTAGGAAACTGCCTAAACATGAAAACATTGACCCTTATAATGGAAAATCAATCCTTAAAGACAACGTGAGTAGCCTACGTTAAAACAAGAAATGGTTTATATGGTGCAATGACAAATTTCGCAGTATAAAATCATTAGAAACTTTAAACCATGTAGGTACCGTCAGTAGCCTACCTTAGAAAAGGAAATGGTTTATATGGTGCAATGGATATTTCTGAAGCAGTAAATCATTAATAAATGTAAATGCTTTATTGTATTGTAGTGTAATCAACAAGGATTTTAGAAAAGGCTTTTGGTGAAGTGGAATCCTGAAACTGCTCAAAAAGCTAACTGCTTAAAATCATTGGTGTTTAGTTAAAACAAAGTATTGTCAACTTTTTCTTTTCCAAAGATTGGGTTGTCAAAGCAAATATATTAAAATTGCAATTTCAAGTAGGTAAATATTGAAGTTATCATTCATTAACTGTCAAAAATTAGCTTATACTCAAGAATTTAATCAAGAGCATTCATATTTAAAATCAAAATCGTAGTCGACTAATGTTGTCAACTGCCAAGTGTTTACTAAATCTATGCAACCGTTAAAGAAATTCAAAAAAATTAATTTTACTATCAAATACTAAAGTTATGAACGAATAAATACACTAATATTGAATTCTTTTCCTGTCTTTATCATACCCAAAACGTTAATTACTTGATGCCGGCAAGTCATAGTTGCCTTTGTTTCCGTCAGCTTTTGAAACACGAGGCCATATCTCCTCACGCCGGTGAAAAAGCCAAATAACCAGCTAATTGGGTCGGTAGCAACAATGCAAATTTCACAAGTGTGACACTTCAGTGTAAGACAGTGCAGACCATATTTTAATAAAGTTGTATTTGCTTATATTGTGCTAAGTCCTCAATATACGGACCGTACTTACCTCGGGTCCAAGAGGATGAACAGAAGGTGGGTCCGAGACATTTAAGTTTAACAAATCGCGACTGCTTTGCCAAAATATTAATTGAAGTAGCAGATCAATGCAACTTCTAAGCAAATTTCCATATTTTGGTTAAATTTAGTTCGCATTTGACACATTCACAGGTATATAGAATACAGAAGCAAGGTCTTTATGTAAAGCTCAGGCCAAAAGTGATACTTAGCAGCGTGGTCATGCTTTTTTCCATATTTTCTATTAAAAAGTCCATATTAGAATGCCATGCCTTCTTAACGTAGACAACACACATGGCGCTAAGAGGTAAAAGTTTGTTTCTAAGGCAACTATTTTTAATAACGTTTCTGCTAATAATTTCATAATTTGCAAGTTTATAGAAGATCCACGCTGGATCGCCACCGACCGGACTTGCTTTGTCGTCACCCTCTCGTTCACAATACCACCATAAGCCTGTATTCCACCTAGCCTTTCTATCCGAACGGATGCGGTGTCTTACAACTTAAGTACTGTAGTATAAGGTATGATACTGAGTTGTGTAAAATGTTTAATATAGTAGCTTTCTGTTTCAGTTTTGAGCTCAAGATTTTCTTGTACTAATATATACAGCATATTCATCAAACAAGGAAACATAAAGATAAGGAGTTGATGCTTCTCTGTTATTGAAAGTTCAATGAATTTATCAAATCTTCTGTATTCTCTTAAGGCTATATAAAATACAACGAACGTAACTATCTACGCTATTTCCCTTATGTAGGTATGTATTTGGCGCTGTTCGTAAAACTTTGTTAGATAGTCAGATTGCTCTACCAGGTTTGATCTCACGAGTTTCGTACAAGGAGCAGTTTTATTACTATTCCATATTAGGCAATTTTTAATTCATCTCCATTTTTTCTCGTTCCTACTGTGGACATCCACATTTCTTCTTCATGGTTTCCAATGCAACATATAATTATGATTTGAGAACTCTCATTTCAATCTACCTATTTGTCATAGTACATCTATAACTTTTATTTCCTAGCATTTTACCCTTAAGAGATCCAAGACTTTCTAGTTACTTGCGTGGTATTTACTACATTTTAAAAAAAACCAGGTCTTTGTACCATATATTGATCAATTATTTACTTCTTGTGCTAGGTAAATAGTAGTGTTGTTTTTCAGAACTCTACAGCACTCGATTAACATTATACTCCTTTAAAACTCTTTCCGAGAAGAACATTTCTTCAGTGAAGCATACATCGTTTGCATACTCTAATTTTCTTAGTTCAGTTTCGTCATGTACACTTAATCGTACTGTATTTGCATGAATTAGTAGTTCTAATGGGGCTTTGATTTATATGGCCTCTACCACTCATGCAAAACGGTATTCTATTGTTGAATTCTACAGATCTCTAGGCTAACAAATGTCTTTCAGCAACCTGCAAACCCTAGCCATAATAACGCTGTCTTTGTGATGAGGGGTGTTATCTTATGTTGATGGCCATTTTCATTGACATTTTTTCGAAATTCTGAGTACTATTCTGGTTGACGCATATCTAGCTCGGTAAGCATTTTCGAAAATAACTTATACTCTATTCTAAACATGCAAGAAGAATTCTTCAAGTCCTATTTTATCATCGCTTTTTCTACACAATTTCTAGCTTCTTCCTTTATCGTAGATATCTTTATCCATATATCTACTAAGTACCGTATTATCACTTTTTTCGCATTCTTTACTTATCTTCCTAATTTTTTCTATTGTTATCCATTATCACGCTTCACTACTGTTATTCAGTATATTCTTATGTTTTTGTAACATTTTTTTACTTTTATTATTTTTGATCCTTATTGCTTGTACGTATTAGCATTCGTTATACTTCGAGCTAATTTACGGTTTATTTGTTCTATAGTTTGTCTCTTACATTCCTTAATCAGATTCTCTACTTTTTTCTGACATCCTTAAGGCAAATAATTAAGATTCTGTTTGACGTTTGAATGTTCTAGAACAATTCTTAAATAGGCAAGATTAAGCTGACAATTATTTATTCTTCCAATTACAGACGCGCCAATAAAGCAGTCGTAACGGCAATATTTCAGTATTCCTTAGCTCTACCTTTAGCAAATTATCAAAGCTGACACCAACTTCTATTTTGTCGAATCTTACTTAGTAGGAGGGTTTTTATCCTGATATTTCTGTTATTCTTAGTTGTTCTCCTCAATGTACTATGCAATACAAAAAAAAACAGTTAATATGTTCGGTTGTGAATGTGACTGATATAATATACTATATAGTATTTTAACTTAATTAGCAACTTGTTTAGACCTTGCTATGAAACAAAATTGTTGCACTAATTTTAACTGTTTAAAGCATAATTTAAGCTAATCAAATAATGCTAAAATCTCTATCAAGAGTTGTCCCAGTTTTTTTTGTCTTGCATAGTACATTCCATTATCCATTTGCATGATTCACTGTATTTCGAGTCACTTGTTCGTAATTTACTCTGTAAGACTGTTGTGTTTTTCGTCGTCTTCTATCTTCTCTTCCAATCTCCAGATCTCCTTATCTTTGCAAATTCGTCTAAAGTGATATGTTCTTGTGAATCTAATTTAAACACATCTTTGTAGTTTGTTTTGGTCTATGTTGTGTTATTTATTTTTGTGATTTATTACTATCATTGTTTTTAATTGTAGTGCTTTCAGCGCAATTTCGTATCGATTATCATCCCAGGTATTTAGTCATTACAACATATCGGATCTGGGCATTATTAATTCTAAAGAGTAAGTAATGATCCTGTTTATTGGTAAAGTTGCCTTCATTCAACTTGATCCGCCATATTTTAGTCCAGGTAATAATCTGATGTTAATGGATGTTTAGAGTTTCCTGGTGGCTTCTTTACAATCAGCAAAGGTGGCGATAGTTTCTTGTCCAAGTTCAGAAATATCACTAGTACAGAGTAGATTAAGTACTGGACCTAGTGCACTACCTTGTGATACTCCTGAGTTGATCTCTTTTAATTCAGAATAGGTATCTTCTCGTCTTATTTTAAAATATCTTTCTGACAGGTAGGATTTTAAAATTTGTGAATATTGTCGACGGTTGGAATACGTCTAACTTGAGAAACAAGGACTTATGTCCTACTTTATCAAAAGCCTGGGCTACATCTAGGAAGACTTCTAGTGTTTTGTCAATAATATTTGTGAGTCTGTGCACTTGATCAATATCTGAATGACTTTTTCTAAAGCCAAATTGGCGATGAGGGATTAGGCCATTTCTTCGATAATTGGTGGTAGAAGTAATTTTTCAATTTTCGAAATAACATGCAAAATTGATATAGGCCGATATGAAGACACTTCCTGGGGAGGTTTTCCTGGCTTATGGATCATCATGACCTCTATTATTTTCCACATCTTAGAAACATACCTCATTCTAAATGAGGCGTTGATAAGACTGGTTAGTTTTACAATGGCTTTGTTTTTTTCGGATTAACGTTAGTCTGGATTTCGCCACAGACTTCGATTGGCAAGACTGGTCTAATGAAGGTATCTTACCCAGTCCTGAGGATTATCTCCTGCATTTGGCAGGAGAGTCATTTCCAAGTACTCTGCAAACCTATAAGCTTTTTGCTGGTTACTACGTACCCAGATGCCATCTGCACCTTTGATTGGTGGATTTGAGAGAACAACTCGGTTTAAAATATAAGAAAATATATTGGTTACTTGGAAGAAACTGCAAGTTGTCTATATATAATAAAATGCTCCATTATAAGCAAATATTAAAGCCTGTTTGGACATATGGCATTCATTCAACTTGGGGGTTGTGCCAGTAAAAGCAACATTCTAGTCATTCAATGATTCTAAAACATAGTATAAAGGCACATCGTTGATGCATCCTGGTACTGCCGCAACAGTGATATCCATCGCGACCTAGAAGTGGGGGCTGTTGACCACGTCATTGTTAAGCTTGCCAGAAGTCACGAACAACGGGTTTTTCAACATGTGAACATAGAGGCTATCCAGCTCCTTGACAATTCACAGCTATTGAGAACACTCAAGAGGAACAAGCCTTTTGAGCTAGTCCAGTGATTGTGCCAAAGCATAGTGTTTATGTGTATACGCGTGGTGGTGTACGTGGTTCAGTTTATTAGAGTTCCAACGATACTGATGAGCAAGACGTTAGCTTTAAAGTTTTTAATTTTAGTTATTTTAAGTTAGAACCAAATTGACGTTGATCAGATTGTGATAATGTAAGTACCCCGTACGGGGCATTTTAATAGTAAGAAAAAACAAATGATTATTATTTAACGTATTGTTGTTTGTAACTTTTCGTTCAGGCATTTGTGCCTTGGTTATTTACCCTCCTTGTTTGCACGTATTTCTACACAGCTGTTTTTGTATAATCTACAATCTTTCGCTTACATACTTTAATCAGACTTTTTTTTATTGGTTGTTACTAATAGTATTGGCTCACAGAATTTTCACCTGCTGCAACCCCATATTCATTAATTAGGCATGAAGGTAATGTTACAACATGTCACCTCCATTATTGCAAACGTTTTCTAAGGTTACATTACTTAGTTTTGAATATCAACTGTACTCTTACTAAAGCTACCCAACATCTATACTACAACTGAACATCGAAAGTAAAATTTAAAAAAGCACCTATCGAAAAGACTTCTGATGACAGAGGGTTTGGGACAAGGGTTTCGTATATCACCAACCTTGTCTAAAATGTACATATTGCTACAGTTCTTTAATGGCTTTAGTTTAATTTTATTGGCATGCATCATTTTCTTTCAGGGTTTTATCAGGTTAGATACTATCTTACCTTTCTTGGTCTACAGCTAGCATGCGTTTGAACACAAATCAATTGTTCGACTCTCGATATCGTTGGTATACTGTAGAGATATAACTGGCACATACACAAATAAAACGCATAACATTACAAATATTAAGCAATTTAGTGGTTATAAATGTGTATTTTTTAATGTATATAGGTTTAATTCAATTATTGTTGATAAACTTTGATTTCAAATTCAATTTTAAATAATTAATTCTGTTTATTTACATGCAGTTTAATTTAGTGTTTATTTTTAAATTGTTTCATAAACCTTTTTGCTTAAAAACTGTTAACTTTGCTTGTATTTAATTTAATTAGAATTTAATTTCTTCAATTTTAAAATTTTGCAATTTATATATTTTCACTTAAATCTGGTGTTTTTAATATTATCTTTGTTTTTCCCTTACATTCTGGCTTTTCTATCTTCGAGCTCAATTTATCTTCATTGACATAATGGACTTGCATCTACTGCATGGAGTGCTTTACACTATCGTCAGTAACGCCTGCTAGTTATGCTACACGCATACCACCAACATCGTCATATTTCTTAGTCCAAATTTCTTTTGATGACCACATTTATTTTATACAAAACACTTTTCTGGGCACATACCAGTATTTATTTCTATATAATTGAATTAATATACTTTTAGCTTGAGTTTAAAGCTGGTGTCATTTTAGTTCAAAATTTTACACACACAATTTGTTATTGTTATTTTCTTGTATCTTACAAAACCTTGGAAATCAAATATAAAAAAATACAGATTCCTACTTTTCAACCATTGTGACTTTTGTCTAAACATATCATATTTTAGGTTAAGTTGTTCTTAAATTGTGCCTGTCTCCAATTTTTATGTAACTTTATTCAACAATAACCCTTTTATACAAAACAAATGTAAGAAACAAACTTATGTTTTATCCTTTCTAATAATATTGACTTTTGCAGATAAAAAATTGGCTAATAGAACAACTTATTTCAAAATTACTGCCCTTAACCACATTAGCGTGAAATTTTCAATCAACGAATGGACAATTAACTGTATCGTCTACAATTTTACATGAGTAATTGAATTAATACTATGATTCTACCTGACTCATGTTTGTTTTAGTAATGGACAGTCAAAATTCGATGAAGAAACTGTCGATTTCATTGTATAAAATAGAAGTTATAATGATAAAACTCTACCCTTGAACATATTTTTTTTTAATTTGTATTATAATTAAGCTGCCTGCTAATTATATATTATTTTAAATGCCTTGCCATTTTAAGACTATATCAGTATATTGAAAGACCGATAGGCATTATCAAATGACAGAAAATCTACTTTCGATGTCAGTCGTCAAAAAAATATCATGCTTATGTCGTCTGCTACGGAATGAAATGGTCACTCGATTTATTTATTTATTAAGATGTTTCTATATATTCCAAAACCGGTTTTACTTTAACGTTCTTTGTATGTCCCCTGTATCAGAATTCTATGCTTTTTTAAAGCCATTTATAATAAACTTGCTCTCTTTTGTATCTTTAAAGATTAGTTACGTATTAAACTGGAGGTTGTTTTTTAGAGCTTGTGGTATTTGTGTTTTCTTATTGTTATACTTTAAATGATATTAGAGTAATTACGTCTAATTACTTTTTTGCCTTCCAATTTTTTTAAGGGGTTGGTGAATGAAAGCAGCAGTTTAGTGGAAAATTTACTGAGAATGACTTCACCTTCTCGACCTAGCAGACGCATCAATAAAGCAACCCTGTCGGTAATATTCCAGCATTCCTTACCGCAATGACCGACTGAGCCATCGTTACTGGTTTATGGCCCCATATTAGAATATGCCGCGAGATATTATGTGTGTATAAATATTTAAATCGCGCGCTTAGAAGTATGGCTTTATTGGTTCTGCCGCTCCTGTGCTTTTTTACTGTTGCAAGGTGTACGAAGGACCGTTTCCGGCGCTTTACGGCCGCTAATATCCGAAGCTTTCGGAAGTTGTCGCCCGCGATGGCCCACCATCGGCCATAAAATTATGCAGAAAAGTTAATCTAGCATCGCTTCATATCGAGGGAATATTTAGTGCTGAAAATAAGACTATAAATTCGCACGGAGCCAGTAAATTGGAATATTTGACCCCCATAAACACTGTTGTGCTGGGATGGAATGTCGGAATCGACATGTCGCGTCAGTTAGGCTGCCGAATAAATATTTTACACGTTTTATGGAGCCCCACTTCGGGGATTAACCCAAGACGACGACGGCTTGATCGGACCAGCAGCCCCTTGGCGCTTAAGCTGCAGAAATCTAGTGGCCGGCGGTTTTTTTTGGTCATCAATAACTTATTGTCAGGCTCTTCGAAGAATGCCGATCTGTCGCAGCATGAGAGGGTGGCTTTCGCCTTGAATGGAACCAAACGTTCGGGTTCGGCGATTCGGATTAAAAGATTTTTTAGGTACCTAGCAAACTTTTGAATTAAATTGCATCCTTTATTTTTTTTGCGAAAGTGGAGATTGAAAGGCGTAGAATCGCTTTGCGGGAATTTTTGGCGTCAAGTCGTCCTTAAGGTTGTTTAAGATTCTTTTTATTGGCATGATTTACTATGTCTTTCAGTTTTATTTTAATAGAATGAGTAAAATACACCTTATGTGTACCAGCAATTATATTAAAAACGTATGGAAGTCCAGGTTTTACATATACTTGTACAACTGTCAGAAGTTATAATAAAAATACAAAGTTAATAACGATTATGCAACACTAACTTTATAAAGAAAAGCAGCGTTGTTTCTATTCCTTATTAACGGATGCAGATAACGTTTCTAAATTATGAAAGAACATCGAAGATATCAAGCGCATCAGAAGAAGAGAAGGACTTGGATGCGTGGAGTATTCTTCACGGTTTTGTTTGCATTCCTTAGTGAAATACTATAAAATCAGGTTTCTTTCTTACTTCATTTATTTATTTATTTTTGCCTAAACAAGTCGTTAGCCTAATTACACACAATTTTGCATTTCATGTTTTTTCCTCGTTATGATATTTCCAAATACACTTTCTCACGTTTGCCTGTTCGTAGCTGCCTTCCTTTTTGATATCTGTTTTACTCTTCTATCAATATTCATCTTCAGCAGATGTCTCCAACATAGAAGCTGTATTTTCTCTATAAATTCTACATCCGCTTGTATTCCTAGTTCTTCTATTATGTAAGTATTTTTATATATGCACATCCTTGTAACTTCCATTACTCTTCTTAAATATTTCGTTAGTGGTAAATGAACACTGAGTGTATTTTTAGTTCGTCTCTTATGGCTCTATTTCTAATTCCGTCCATTCTTGAGATCTTCACCAGTTGTTTCAAGTATTTCATTTCAGATGCCTGTATTTTGCTTTCCTGCTTATCTGATAATATCTATATCTTGCAGGCGTAACTTAAAACTGACTGTACTTATAGTTCTTTTCTTATGTACCTAACCTTTTCTGGATATTCTAAAAACTTCGAGCACTTTTATCTAGTAGTTTACTTCTGTTGTCTGTGTTTTACTTTTCTGTTACTTTGGCAAGAGACTGTACCTATAGCTTTTCTTTTCTGGCCCTATTTCTAAGACTGTTCATCCTTGAGACTCTCAACACTTATCACAAGTATTTCATTTCAGGTGCCTGTATTTTGCTTTTCTGTTTATCTGATCTTATCATTGTCTTTCAACTTTAAATTAAAACCGACTGCATTTATACTTCATCTCTTATGTCCCTATTCCTAAGTGTGACCATTGTTGAGACCTCCAGCACCGTTTCTAGTAGTTCACTTCTATTACTTCGGCAATAGCTATGGCTTGCATGTGTAGGTCAACGCCGGCTGTATCTATAGATCATCTCTTATATCCTTATTTTTAAGTTTGTGGATCCTTGAGACCTACTCCACTATTCTCAAGTATTCCACATTTGTTGCTTGTATTTTACGTTTCTATTTATTCGAAGAAAGTCATGCATCGCATTTATAAGCTAACACCGACTACTCCGACTACTGTATTTATAGTTCGCCTCTTATGTCCTTATTTTAAGTCTGTCCATCATTGAGATCCCATCATTCTTCTAGAGTATTTTACCTCTTTGACTTGTAAGTATTTTGCTTTTCTATTTACCCAATAATACCCATCTCTTGCATTCGTAAGTTAACTCTTCACTCTTCTCAAGTATTTCTTTTCAGGTGTCTGTATCTTGCTATTAAAATCGACTGCATTTATAGTTTATCTCCCGTGTCCCTATTTCTAAGTTTGACCACTCTTGAAAGCCCCAGCATTTCTATCTACTAATTTACACCTTTTGCATACAGTTTACCTTTCTATTACTTCAGTAATAGCTAAGGTTTGCATCTGCAGATCGACAATGACTGTGTTTATAGTTCGCCTCTTACGTTCCTATTTTAAGTCTATCCATCATTGAGATCCCATCATTCTTCTAGAGTATTTTACCTCTTTGACTTGTAAGTATTTTGCTTTTCTATTTACCCAATAATACCCATCTCTTGCATTCGTAAGTTAACTCTTCACTCTTCTCAAGTATTTCTTTTCAGGTGTCTGTATCTTGCTATTAAAATCGACTGCATTTATAGTTTATCTCCCGTGTCCCTATTTCTAAGTTTGACCACTCTTGAAAGCCCCAGCATTTCTATCTACTAATTTACACCTTTTGCATACAGTTTACCTTTCTATTACTTCAGTAATAGCTAAGGTTTGCATCTGCAGATCGACAATGACTGTGTTTATAGTTCGCCTCTTACGTTCCTATTTTAAGTCTATCCATCATTGAGATCCCATCATTCTTCTAGAGTATTTTACCTCTTTGACTTGTAAGTATTTTGCTTTTCTATTTACCCAATAATACCCATCTCTTGCATTCGTAAGTTAACTCTTCACTCTTCTCAAGTATTTCTTTTCAGGTGTCTGTATCTTGCTATTAAAATCGACTGCATTTATAGTTTATCTCCCGTGTCCCTATTTCTAAGTTTGACCACTCTTGAAAGCCCCAGCATTTCTATCTACTAATTTACTCCTTTTGCATACAGTTTACCTTTCTATTACTTCAGTAATAGCTAAGGTTTGCATCTGCAGATCGACAATGACTGTGTTTATAGTTCGCCTCTTACGTTCCTATTTTAAGTCTATCCATCATTGAGATCCCATCATTCTTCTAGAGTATTTTACCTCTTTGACTTGTAAGTATTTTGCTTTTCTATTTACCCAATAATACCCATCTCTTGCATTCGTAAGTTAACTCTTCACTCTTCTCAAGTATTTCTTTTCAGGTGTCTGTATCTTGCTATTAAAATCGACTGCATTTATAGTTTATCTCCCGTGTCCCTATTTCTAAGTTTGACCACTCTTGAAAGCCCCAGCATTTCTATCTACTAATTTACACCTTTTGCATACAGTTTACCTTTCTATTACTTCAGTAATAGCTAAGGTTTGCATCTGCAGATCGACAATGACTGTGTTTATAGTTCGCCTCTTACGTTCCTATTTTAAGTCTATCCATCATTGAGATCCCATCATTCTTCTAGAGTATTTTACCTCTTTGACTTGTAAGTATTTTGCTTTTCTATTTACCCAATAATACCCATCTCTTGCATTCGTAAGTTAACTCTTCACTCTTCTCAAGTATTTCTTTTCAGGTGTCTGTATCTTGCTATTAAAATCGACTGCATTTATAGTTTATCTCCCGTGTCCCTATTTCTAAGTTTGACCACTCTTGAAAGCCCCAGCATTTCTATCTACTAATTTACACCTTTTGCATACAGTTTACCTTTCTATTACTTCAGTAATAGCTAAGGTTTGCATCTGCAGATCGACAATGACTGTGTTTATAGTTCGCCTCTTACGTTCCTATTTTAAGTCTATCCATCATTGAGATCCCATCATTCTTCTAGAGTATTTTACCTCTTTGACTTGTAAGTATTTTGCTTTTCTATTTACCCAATAATACCCATCTCTTGCATTCGTAAGTTAACTCTTCACTCTTCTCAAGTATTTCTTTTCAGGTGTCTGTATCTTGCTATTAAAATCGACTGCATTTATAGTTTATCTCCCGTGTCCCTATTTCTAAGTTTGACCACTCTTGAAAGCCCCAGCATTTCTATCTACTAATTTACACCTTTTGCATACAGTTTACCTTTCTATTACTTCAGTAATAGCTAAGGTTTGCATCTGCAGATCGACAATGACTGTGTTTATAGTTCGCCTCTTACGTTCCTATTTTAAGTCTATCCATCATTGAGATCCCATCATTCTTCTAGAGTATTTTACCTCTTTGACTTGTAAGTATTTTGCTTTTCTATTTACCCAATAATACCCATCTCTTGCATTCGTAAGTTAACTCTTCACTCTTCTCAAGTATTTCTTTTCAGGTGTCTGTATCTTGCTATTAAAATCGACTGCATTTATAGTTTATCTCCCGTGTCCCTATTTCTAAGTTTGACCACTCTTGAAAGCCCCAGCATTTCTATCTACTAATTTACACCTTTTGCATACAGTTTACCTTTCTATTACTTCAGTAATAGCTAAGGTTTGCATCTGCAGATCGACAATGACTGTGTTTATAGTTCGCCTCTTACGTTCCTATTTTAAGTCTATCCATCATTGAGATCCCATCATTCTTCTAGAGTATTTTACCTCTTTGACTTGTAAGTATTTTGCTTTTCTATTTACCCAATAATACCCATCTCTTGCATTCGTAAGTTAACTCTTCACTCTTCTCAAGTATTTCTTTTCAGGTGTCTGTATCTTGCTATTAAAATCGACTGCATTTATAGTTTATCTCCCGTGTCCCTATTTCTAAGTTTGACCACTCTTGAAAGCCCCAGCATTTCTATCTACTAATTTACACCTTTTGCATACAGTTTACCTTTCTATTACTTCAGTAATAGCTAAGGTTTGCATCTGCAGATCGACAATGACTGTGTTTATAGTTCGCCTCTTACGTTCCTATTTTAAGTCTATCCATCATTGAGATCCCATCATTCTTCTAGAGTATTTTACCTCTTTGACTTGTAAGTATTTTGCTTTTCTATTTACCCAATAATACCCATCTCTTGCATTCGTAAGTTAACTCTTCACTCTTCTCAAGTATTTCTTTTCAGGTGTCTGTATCTTGCTATTAAAATCGACTGCATTTATAGTTTATCTCCCGTGTCCCCTATTTCTAAGTTTGACCACTCTTGAAAGCCCCAGCATTTCTATCTACTAATTTACACCTTTTGCATACAGTTTACCTTTCTATTACTTCAGTAATAGCTAAGGTTTGCATCTGCAGATCGACAATGACTGTGTTTATAGTTCGCCTCTTACGTTCCTATTTTAAGTCTATCCATCATTGAGATCCCATCATTCTTCTAGAGTATTTTACCTCTTTGACTTGTAAGTATTTTGCTTTTCTATTTACCCAATAATACCCATCTCTTGCATTCGTAAGTTAACTCTTCACTCTTCTCAAGTATTTCTTTTCAGGTGTCTGTATCTTGCTATTAAAATCGACTGCATTTATAGTTTATCTCCCGTGTCCCTATTTCTAAGTTTGACCACTCTTGAAAGCCCCAGCATTTCTATCTACTAATTTACACCTTTTGCATACAGTTTACCTTTCTATTACTTCAGTAATAGCTAAGGTTTGCATCTGCAGATCGACAATGACTGTGTTTATAGTTCGCCTCTTACGTTCCTATTTTAAGTCTATCCATCATTGAGATCCCATCATTCTTCTAGAGTATTTTACCTCTTTGACTTGTAAGTATTTTGCTTTTCTATTTACCCAATAATACCCATCTCTTGCATTCGTAAGTTAACTCTTCACTCTTCTCAAGTATTTCTTTTCAGGTGTCTGTATCTTGCTATTAAAATCGACTGCATTTATAGTTTATCTCCCGTGTCCCTATTTCTAAGTTTGACCACTCTTGAAAGCCCCAGCATTTCTATCTACTAATTTACTCCTTTTGCATACAGTTTACCTTTCTATTACTTCAGTAATAGCTAAGGTTTGCATCTGCAGATCGACAATGACTGTGTTTATAGTTCGCCTCTTACGTTCCTATTTTAAGTCTATCCATCATTGAGATCCCATCATTCTTCTAGAGTATTTCACCTCTTTGACTTGTAAGTATTTTGCTTTTCTATTTACCCAATAATACCCATCTCTTGCATTTGTAAGTTAACAACGATCGTATTTATAATGCCTCTCGTATGTCCATATTTCTTAGTCTGTCCATCTTTGAGATCCTCATCATTCTACTCAAGGATTTGATTTCAGAGGTCTGTATTTTTTATTTTCTGTTAATCTGATAATATCCATGTCTTGCATCTGTAAGTTAAAACCGACTGTATTTGTCGTTCTTCTCTTATGTCTCTATTTCTAAGACTGCCCACGCCTGAAAACCTAATCACTTTTATCAAGAATTTTAATTCTGTCGCCTTTATTTTGCTTTTATGTTGCATCGGTAATAGCTATGACTCACATCCGTAGTTCAACGCCGGCTGCATTTATAGCTCTACTCTTGCAGTCCTATTTCATCTGTCCATCCTTGAGGGTCTTATCACTCTTCTCCAGTATTTCTTTTCAGGTGACTGTATCTTGCTATTAAAATCGACTGCATTTATAGTTTATCTCCTATGTATCTATTCTTAGATTTGACCATTCTTGAGACCCCCAGGATTTCTATCTACTAATTCACTTCCTTTGCATACACTTTGCCTTTCTATTACTTCGGTAATAACTATGGTTTGCATCTGCAGATCAACACTGACTGTGTTTATAGTTCGTCTCTTATGTTCTTATCCTATCCATCATTGGAACCCTCTTCACTATTCTCAAGTATTCTACTTCTGTTGCATGTATCTTGCTTTCCTGTTTATCCGATAATAGATATAGCTTACATCCGTAAGCCAAACCGATTGTATTTATAATTCATCTCTGATTTCTCTATTTGTAAGTCTGCCCATCTTAGAAACCTCATCACTCCTCTCAAGTAGTTTACTTTTGTTGCCTGTATCTTGCTTTTGTGTTTATCCGATACTATCCATGTATCGCATTTGCAAATACACGTTGTCTCTATTGTTTGGTCTGTACATCCTTGGGACCCTCATCACTATTCTGAAATATTTCACTTCCTATTTATTTCCATGCCATTGTCTTATAAAAATTCGTTCAAAATATTTATGTATTTCTGGAGGTACTTGCAGTTTTTGTCATAATGACATTCATCTGCAAACGCAGGTTTCTGTACCGTATAAAGTTTGACCACTGAACTTTTTATACGTAAGTATTAAAAACAGCGTAATACTCAAACCTCCACCTTGCTTTAGTTCCACTTGCGTGGCAAATAATTTGAGTCTATCATTTTTGCTTATGGGCTTTCTTCTTCTTCAGACTGTAACCACCCACTCCTGAATGTCAGCCTCGTCTATAGTTTTCACTGTATGTCTGATATTCCCAAGCCAGTCTCTCCTAGCAAGCCATCGAATGTAATCGTGCCACGTAAGTATGAGACAATTTGTATTTTCAGTCTTACCTATCTATGTGACTTGCCCATCTCCATTTTAATACAGTAACGCCACATCGGTTGTACGAATTTATCTTCGTATAACTTCTTTCGGACGGCATTCAGTCTCTTAGGCTACTTAATAATAATAATAATACCACATTTATTTACTGAATATAGATACATATGGTACAAAAAATGCATATATATAAATTTGTAAATAGGACAGTTCAGTCAGCAAGTAAAGAAGAACAAGCTAACTGATCTACCACTATGCCCATCCAGAATCCGATGTCTATATACACGGACAAGTGTAAAAGTGTACCAAATAAATAATTAGAAATTAAATGATCAATATAGGTAAACAAAATATATTGCAAGGGAAAGGAAAGCACCGCATTTAAATTTGGCTAGTGGTGCGTCTATCAAATTATTAGGAATTATGTGATTATAGTAATAAACTATATTGTAAGAAAATGACCTCTTGAAGAAAGACGTTTTGTGGTAAGGAATAGTCAAATCATGCTTAGATCGAATATTAATATGATGATGTTCGTTTCTATAGGATAGTTTATCAAATAGGTAAGGAGGTACTTTGTCGTTAATAACTTTGAAATAAAAGATCGCCGTATGGAATATGCGCCTATTGGACATGTTAAGCCATTTTTCTTCTTTTATTTTTTGCGAAACGTGATGCTGCTTACGCAAACCAAAGATGAATCGCAGACAAGAATTTTGTGTTTGTTGGATACGCAAACGTGTAAGAGCGGTGATACATGAGTCATACAGGGAATCGCAGAAATTAAAATGAGATAAGACTAATGTATCACAAAATAAAATTTTCATGTCCCTTGTTAGGCAGTACCTGTTTGCGTATAGCAGTTTTAGATTATAATACGCTTTTTGAATGCAACGAGATACATGGTAAGCGGAGATCATTATCAACATAGACGCCTAGATTTTTGCAAACAACTTTATATGGTAAAATATTATCGCCCACCTTTATTTGGAACAGAGGTGCAGTCATATCTCTATCCTTCTTCTTACCGAATAGCATGACATAAGATTTGGAAGAATTTATTAGCAACGAGTGTTTCTTGCTGAATTCGACAAGGTTTAACAAATCCTCATTCACTAACGACACCGCCTCCTCTAATAAATGCGGAAAAAGAGTAATATAGTTGTGTATCGTCCGCATACATGTGAAATTTACAGTGCTTTAAGCAAGAGCCTATGCTGTTAGTGTATAGAGAAAACAAAAGAGGTCCCAGTATTGAACCTTGTGGAACCTCCGATAAAACCACTTTGGGGTCAGATATTTTCGACTGATATTTTACCCTTTGAACTCTATTGGCTAGATAATTATTTATTAACTTAATTGCTGTGTTACTAAAACCGATGAAATTTAAAATAGACAAAAGAGTTTTATGATTAATGGTGTCAAACGCTTTTGAGAAATCTAAAAGTACAAGTACCGTAAGTTTGTTGTTATCAGCCGCTCTAATACAGTCATCTGTTACAGTCTATTAATGTTGTGTTGCAACTATATCCAGCCCGAAAGCCAGATTGAGTTTTAGAAAGAATATCATTGATATTAAGGTGGTCGCGAATTTGCTTTTCTATAATTTTTTCAAAATAATGTACACAAGATTCTTATAGGTCGAAG
>OW679203.1:12742727-13010975 GCA_940337035.1 Agriotes lineatus | reverse complement strand
AGTTTTACATTTATTAATATAGCTTTAATAATCAGATTCTTAAGAGTTGCCATGGGCTTTTCGGTGTATTATAATGTTATTGATTAATTAAAGCTTTTAGCTAGTCAAAATTTCGCTTATTGTGTCATTTTTAATGCAAAATCAAACTTAAACTTTTCATGTTGATCTCTAGCCACAACAACATGTTTCCTACGGACATTGTAATAGCAATAAAGATTCTTTGTCAATACTGTAACTCAGTAACAAACGAATGTTTGATAAACAAACTTGAATAATTGGAATGCGTTCCTTAGGGCAGCAATTTCAAGGAACTTTTAACTTTAAGCCAATATTTCGGAATCTTTATTTTTTATCAAGGCGAACTGTTATAATTTCCTAGTTGGTCACACTTGCAAAAAAATATAGATAATAAAACGCGGTATTACTTTTAAAAGTCTGTAATTATTGACCAAACTTTGCAATAAGGGAATCAAATCATATCTGGTTTATTACAAGTTATTCATTGAGCTACTTTATATTTTCAAAGCAATATACTATTGCCATTGCATTGATTTTGAAACTGGTTAGAGAAACTCGCAAAGAAAAACTTGCATTATGTTGATAACGAGTCATATCAAGATACACTTTTCGGTTTTTCTTCATTTAGCTGCATAACTTCGCTTTTCTTATCTCGAAGAAATAATTTAAAGACAGATGGCGTTAATGATCCAATTGTCGATCTGTCACTTTTTTCTTAGTTGATCGTATATAATTTGGTTAATTTATTTTTAAGTGTAATTGGTTATAGGACCAACCACTAATACGAGGAAGAATAAACATGCAGTTTAAATAACTATATTCGGTTGCTAAGTAAAATGTGTACAATTCAATATTTCGTCACATAGCAGGTTCTTTATACAAGCGAATATTATAGTTTGGTTTATTGATAATGGCATGGAGATCAGAATATGGATATGTGGTCAACATTAAATTATTATTCCCGTCGCTACATATCCAAACGAATGTAAACATCTGGCTTTGATCACATTTTCAACATTGGGAAATCCAATATCAACCATTTTATATTTTCTGCTTTTTCGAATTCTTTGTAATAAATGAGGTGTTTTCTATGTTTTCTACTCTTCACTTACAGAATGATAGAAAATAATTAACGTTTTACTACTACAGAGAAATCTCTTCAAATGAACAGTTTGTTTTACACGCGACCTACAAGAAGATGGAAGTTTTTCGACAATAGAGACGAGTCTGAGTTTCTGCCACCCTTTTTGCAACGCAAGGGCTATTGACGCAACCAAAGCAATAAAACCGGCCTGGTCGTTCTACTCGACAGAATATGGGCCATTGTAAACCCAAAATGAAGCAACAAGAGTCATAAAATATCTTCTCCTTACGTAAGAAGCACCTATTTAAGAACAGACAGCTTGGCGTCACGATATTGCGTCTCCAGATATTCCGGATTGGTTTACCCTAAGCAAAGCGATGGCTTTGGTCAACTTACAAAGCTTAGTAACACCAAATACATATAGTTACGAGTCAGATTATTTATTTATTAAACGTACTAGTAACTCTTCACCGACACAACCTAACTTCCAAAGAATTAATTCAGAGAATGTATTTTATTGATTGATAGGGCCAAGTTTATTTATTTGGAAGCTGCTGAAGGGCTGAAACTGTCGAGGAGATGTTTAAGAGTTGAAGTAAGTTATGTGAGCAAGAAAGGCAGGGCTAACTCTCTTGTGATAGCAATTGTAAACTACGCTAAATTCTGTCTAAACAGACACAGCGGATGTTACAGCTGCATTAAACTTAATGATATGCAGATTCTGCTTTATATATTGTGTCAAGCAATGTCTACGCTATTTGGCAAATTTTGTTAATTCAACGTGACCCATTGAACTGGTCTTTATTTCCAAGCGCTACGTACATATAAAGTCGTATTTAGGATTACAAATAGAGTGAAAATATTGCAGCTGAAATGAGATGATAATAATCGATAGAAAACGGCTGCATTTGATATGTAGATCTATAGACCAAAGCTGGACCAAAAGAGGAACCAACGCGTCCGTTAGAGAAGAACTTCGCGTTGACAAGAAGATCCACGACATCTTCCACCAACGTGTCTTGTGCCAGTTTGCACATACATATTTCAAAATCTAGAACTATTATTATAAACGGGGCTTCGCGCTCTATTGCGCGGTCTATCCTGATGTATTTTCGTATGCGCTGCTTAGCACATTTTATGTGTCAGCACTGAGTAGTTTAAAGCTTTGCTTATAATTTTCAAAAAGAAACGCGAATTGGTAAGTCCTTTTCTAAAATCTAATCGATTTAATCAAAATTCCGCTCAAATAACGCTCCGCCCCTCTCCAAGGTGGCCTTCGGGGCTCCGCCCTTCTCCAAAGGGGCCCTCGGAACACCTCCCTCCTCCAAAGGGGCCTTCGGGGATCTGACTTTCTCCAAGGGGGCCTTCGGGACACCTTCCCCTCCATAAGGGCCTTCGGGGCTCTGCCCTTCTCCAAGGGGGCCTTCGGGGCTCTGCCCTTGTCCAAGGGGACCCCGGGGCTTCGCCCCTCTTCAAGGTGGCCCGCGGGGCTCCGCCCCTCTGTAAGGGGGCCTTCGGGGCATCGCCCCTCTCCAAGGGAGGCTCCGGGTCTTCGCTCCTCTTCAAGGTGGCTCTCCGGGCTCTGCAACTCTCCAAGAGGGCTCTCGGGGCTCCGCCCCTCTTCAAGGGGCCCTCGGGGTTTCGCCCCTCTCCAAGGTTGCTCTCGGGGCTCGGCTCCGTTCGCGAAATCGAGGCGACGGCGAAATTCATGCAAACGCAAATGGGGGACATCGCGTCTGCAATTGTCGTGATGGACACACACATTTGGATCATTCTCCTTTATTTATATGATGATAGAGAGAAAACAAAAGGCAGAAGGTTCAAAGGCCGATCACCAAGAAGGTGGACAGACCAGGTTCGTCAGCTCACTAGAACAAATATCTATACATACCGGATCAGATAGAAAACATTAGAAAAAGATTATGAGGGATTCGTATCAAAGAAGACGACGAAAATGCTTACTGAAGACTAGAAAGAGTGCTGACAGGACAATATCAACTCCAACTTCCATAAGAAAAGAAAATTCTGGCAAATTTGTATGAATGCTCCTTATTATATTTCGTTGTAAGTCATTTATTGATTTTCCTATAGATTGTAATTAGGGCAGTATAGTCGATCAATATTCAAAGTTAGTTTACTACGCCCTTCCCAAGACGGACCTTCAGCTTTCCTTCTACCATCTTTAGTTCTTTGTAGTTCTACCAGTTTCAGCCATTCTGAGACCTAGAGAAATTCCTCAGTTTGTCTTTATTGATTACTTACATCAGCCTTTGTGGTAAAGTGAATAGCTAGTCGTTCTACAATTATTATATATCATCTTGTAGCAATATAGCAGTAAAGTTTGTGTCACAGACGTTAGATGGCGTTGAAAAAAGCAAACGTGACAGCACGCAGTGTATAATTCTGTAGAAAATATCTCAATGTTTCTAAAAATAGTGAAATATATAACGTACCTTCTGTTAAGGTTTACTTCGTTGTTAATACGCTAGTTTCATTGGTGGGGCAGGGTGTTAATAGGAATTGCGTCGGCTAGCTCAAGGTAAGGTGGATCACAATTCAGGGCAGTATTAGATGCGATGATAAACAATAACCAAAGCGCCAAAATACGTAACAAAACCTAAACCTACTTACAGCTGGCATACGCTGTTTCCAAAATAGCGAGCGCAACAACATAAACAAAAGCAATTTACCGTTAAGAACCTGTTTTACACTCCTAATCTTAAAAACACAAGAATATACTGATTGACAGATCGACTAAAGGAACGAACCACAAATTGGGTCACGTACCAGAGCTTTAATTTGAGAGACATCAGCGGTTAACCACGAAGTATATATTAAAACTAATATTACACAAGTAACACCAGATTCGTTTGCATTCGAAATCAACCCGAAATGCGAATTACTATTGTTATATGGATTATTACAAAAAGTTCAATAAATAATTAGTATACGGGGATTATGCAAGCAAATGGGAATTGACTAATTATCAGCGCGCTATTTTAAGTCAATGATGATTATAAAACACTCATTGAAGTGAGTTTCAGCAGGCACTCAAACAAACTATTTAAAATAATGGAACGCGTCTGCATATCATAATGAAGCCTTACTGAAACACATTTACAATATAATATTTAACGCACAAAAAAGGGCTTCGCTTAATATCGGGATGGTGAGACAAAGCAAATACAATTGATAAATAAATGATGGTTGATCACTGGTCAAAATTTGAATTAGTTTAAATGTTGCATAGGTGGTAGTAACTGCACCCCAGGTACTCAAAAGGTGGAATATAAAAATCCTGACTTTCAACAACCGTAATAATCACAATCAAGTTATGACGACTTCTTGTCCACTAGGTGTTGTGGTTGTTACTACTCAGCATGCGGCTCGTAGTGGACGCATGTGAAAAATTATCAAAGACCCCTCAAGATAAATTAAAGAACATCGGGGCTACTTGAAAAGGCGAGAGTAAAGAAAAGAACCTCAGGTGACCAACAGGTGTTTTACTTCCGGATCCGGATTTAACAGACAGGTGCGGTACAAATAAAATCAAATCGGCACCAGAGTACAGCATTTTTTTTTAGATAAATTCGTTCCAAAGCGTTACCAAGAGAACACGCGAAAAATTCACCTTGCAGTATGGCAAGTAAATTGTCTCAAAGGGAAACCGAAAAATAGTTCTACACTAAAGTTAAATGCACAAAGCTCTCACAAGAAGAATAATACCAATTCTGAATTACAAAAATTTGCAAAAACTACACCAGCAACCAGACATATGCCACGACCGTTACAAACAATCGAACGAAGCACTTTTTATAATTCAATTTGTTTTATTTCATTTAAATTTGGTGAAATAGGTCCAGCCATCTTGGCCTTATTGGGCGATTTTGCTGTAAAAATTTTGAAGCCTTCTTTTGCCTTTTTAGGATCTCCAAGGATTATTACTGTAATTCATTGTGATGTAATAGATTTTAGTTTATTGAGCTTCTACGTACTTAAGTTGGTGGGTTTGCAAGTTTATTGTAAATTGTTCAAAGGCATTTTTATGATCATAATCTTTCCAGAAACTTAAAAACTTTTCCAGGCATCATAACAAAACTAATATGTAATTGAAACGATCAACAAAACAATACCAAAATAATTAATTAATAACCAATTGTTTA
Organism: Agriotes lineatus; assembly: GCA_940337035.1. Lineage (NCBI taxonomy): Eukaryota > Metazoa > Arthropoda > Insecta > Coleoptera > Elateridae > Agriotes > Agriotes lineatus. The sequence goes on along the minus strand of OW679203.1, from coordinate 13,005,710 downwards.
TTAGAAGAGAATAGTTATCACCCAAATAACAAAAAGACGGGACTCTAGTCGTAGTTGAGAAGACAATATGTATAAGAACAACTCATCATTAAGGTAAAATGTTTTTGCCCAACCTCTCTCCTATCTAATTAACAAATGAACGGTAAAGCCAGAAATGCTAATTTTACCATTGAAGTTTCTAGATATTCCAAAATAAACCATTTTAATTAATAAACCCAAAGGAAATTACCAAACAAATGGAATATAATTTAATATAAAGAAGATTGTTCCAAGTAAGTTGCATAATAACTGTTTAAAGTGGTTTCAATAAAAATTAAATTTCATTTGTTTTTAGACAGCTTGATGAAACTTAATGCTGCCTTTTACATGCATTAAAACTTTTACCACTCATTTTAAATAATAAAAAATCGCCTATTGATGAAAGGAAAAAACAAAAAGGTAACAAAATAAAAGAAAGCTTATTTTTTCACATGCCTAATTGTAGTATGTTTTTAATTTTAGATAAACAACAACAAATGCTATTTTTTAATTGTATTATGTCTAAAACTTTTAACTTGTTCTGAAGGAGCTAAATTGCACTGGTATTTAGCCCTCAAATCAGCCCTGATTGCAGTACAAGCAAATAACAAATCAAATCACTAAAGCACAGAGTTGTAATAATGCAGGCATCTGAGAAAATTCACATAAATTGCCAAATCATAATAACACTGGTATAAATGGCCAATGACATTGATTGTATTTGAATAGGCACAGAAATATGGAAACTCAAGTTCTGTGTATTGGGTTTAGCAATATAATTTTAAGCATAATATAATAGATTTGGACAAAGTAGAAGCCGAATCTAAATTAATTAGGAACTGGCACAGAAAGTTCAAGTTAGACGCAGCTTAAAAAAGGAAGCGTAGAAAGTAAAGTCATTAGGGAATGAATAGGAAATAAACATTTTTAGAATAAAGGTGAGAATAAGAATGACCACAAAGATAAGGCAAAGAACATAGAAAAGCCAGGCAAGTCATTTATTACATGCAAATACAAGACTTGGGAATTTGAAGAGATTGCAGTGGCAAGAAATTAGATGGAATTCAAATAGCAGGAAATGAGACAATATTGGTGTATTAAAAAACGATTCAGTGTAGTGATAAACAATGGGCATTTAAGTGTTATAAAATCAAGTGAGTGGCGCATTAATACGATGAGAAATGAACAATTCAAAAGACAATAATTTTAGTATGTAAGAAATTGTAATTAAATTACCAAATATATTAATTTAGTTATAAGCTGTGTAATTGTACATGGTTGAACTTCCTGAAGTTACATTTGTAGACAGTGTTTTGTCAAAAACGACCGAAGGGAGCAATTGTTTTGAATAAATTTGTGAAAGTTGCCTGATTTTTGCTCTGACTTTAAATAAAGAATTTTAATAGAAGGCATAAAAATAATTGAATAAAAATAGCACCATCGTGATCAGCAAATTGCAGTGTATAAGCACAATTGGAGGCAAGATTTTCCACGCACTTGAGTTATTTTGCGTTCCGATGCGACTTCGGCCTAAACGGCTACGAGACCAGCTCCAGCAGAACCAATTTGCAGCATCGTGGGAAGGCCTAAGGTGTCAGGATTATTCCGGCAGCTCCGCACACCAGGTCCCAACACAGCACAGCAGTCCGAGCAGTCCGGGGGCGCAGATTTCAGCCAAGATCACCATAAAGGGGTTGCGACTCCTACGGATGTGAGGTTAGTTTATTATGAAATTTTTATCCGCGCGATTGGCATGAAAATCACATCATACCTTAATTACTACCTGGAGAACAAGAAAATCATAAAAGTTCCTGTGCATGGCGAGGTGTTTTCCCAGGATTTGCGAAATAAATCATCAGTTGGAGGTCCCAGTAAACAAAAGCAGTTTTAAGCGTCCTTTTAGAATGGGCCAATGATAGATTTTCCTGAAAAACAATAGAACAATAAGACGCTACTTGAAGGCGCAATTATTCAAAATCTTACCGTAAAAAATCTGTTCATTTAATTGCTTGATAATTCAGTTTACACGCGAGCTGACAGGTAACTTGAACTACTTGTGCGAGATTTTGACATTTCAAAATAGCGACGGCGCAGTATGCTCCTTTTTAAATCTCCAGTCCACTTTTTCAGTGGCGTACCGTTAAAATTTTAAACTTACAAATTTAGGAACCTCAGACCCGAGAATTTGAGTTTTTCTTTTCATGTCTCTGTTTTAAAATGAGCTAGCGAAGTTATTGTATCAGATGAATGGATTAAATAAAGGGCAAACTACCATAAGAATAATTCTCAATTTGGCGTACCCAACAAAATAAGTTAATCAGTCAGTTTGATCATAGCAAATAGTAAAACTAAATATTGTGTGGTGACTTATTTTATTTACACATTTTTAATTACATTAATTATCTCGTGCACAGAAGTCATTGCAAAATATATTAACGAAACGTTAAATGTTGTTTCTACTTCTGGTTAATATGTTAAAATTTTTTTGGACTCAATTAATCAATTTACAACGACTAGTATAGTAAATTTAAAAAAAGTAGCTAAAAATGCTCTTCTAACGAAAAACAAGACATATATTGACTTGTTTTTCAACCTAAATTATCTCAATTAATATTTTGTATCTATAAATTCTTGTACTTGCTATCAAAAATGTTTTACCACCATCGAGTTGTCATTCTAAGAATTCTGCTTTGCTGTATGGAGGTTATCTTTTCCTATTTCACTCGCTTTTATCACTTTTGATTTCTATGTAACACTCTTTATTGTTACTGTGGTATATACGTATAGTCCATCACTGCCAGCTGTAAAATGTTCTATAAGTCGCTCGTATACATCAAAGACGTTTTGGTTCCGCCCATATGATTTTGTCATTTCTAAGAACAAATAGAAGGGTTGTCATATATCAGTACTTCAACAAAAGCCTTTTGGTGCAAAAACACGGTAACACCTTTCGATTTCTAAGGTAATTCCTATTAACGTATTATGTTTAATACTAGTGTTAACGTTAGAGCTGTATTTTTAGTGAAAACCGTACCTCACACTCTTACTCATTTTTAGCCAACTATGGCGACAAACTTAGTCGCAGTTTAACAAAAAGGCAAGGCACCTAATCAATTAACTAACAGAAATTTCTAAGTCTGCACAATGATAGAAAATATACTCAGAATTGAAACCATCCAAGTCCACAAGAGCCACGACAGGCAAGATTAGGAACGGGCATTATTCGGGAGGAAAATATAATGCGGTGTAAGAGAACCGAAACGATTGAGTAACCGGTGATGTGGAAGGGTCACTAAATGCGAGTGTTGCCATTAAACGAAGCAATTGAAGACTAAGGTTAGCGTTCGAACCCCGGTCAGCTCATTATCAGTTGTTCCGGGCGTAAAACAGAATTGCCTGGTTTAGGTTATGTCCTCTCTTACGATCTTTCGTTATTTCCAAGATCGGCGATTGGCCCGCAGTTGATTGTTTCCAACAAATTAGGGCGCGTTGTTACAACACGATCCGAACTAATTAGCGGATTGAAATGCCTTCAAAGCCGCATCGACGGCCCACGCTCCTAACCTCAAATATTTTCGCCCGTCGGCAGCTAAGAAATTTTAAGCGCGCGTTAAGAGGGTCTGGCGGAGGTTTAGATACAGAAAGGGGCGGAAAATGTAGTAAAAATAAATGAAAGTGGGTATGGGTTATAGACAGCGGTTGATTACCGATTTCACCGATGTAGGGCTAAGTGGCTGCCTGCTGCAGATAGGTTAGGTTTACGATACTACTCCAATTAGTATTATGGCCTAAGCCTGCGATTTCCTCCAAATATCTACGATTTGCCATTACACTAAATTGCTGGAGAATGTATACGAACACAGCGGTCAAGCTGCAGTTAATTCCGAAAGTTGATGTATTTCGATTACTTATAATTGCGTCGCTGACGTCATGCTTGCTCTGTGCAGTTTCAGTTGAAAACTGGACCTGCCCACTTCATTATATGTGAATTTCATATCTCAATCTGACAGGAAAGAATTAGCTGCCTAGACCTCATCGATTATTTTATAACCTTTCAATCCATTGGACAGTACTCATTAATTGTCGCGTTCTACGAAATCGATACATATTTATGTATCTCTACACGAAACTTACTTAAGATTTACATACGAAAGAATTTCGAATATTGAAAAAATTATAGTTGTGTTCCACACGATACTATATATCCACAGAATTGAAATTTCAGACAAAATCGGAGTGACCTCTAATATCTATAGCTTGCCACTTCAATATGGTTATGTGTTGAATTTAATATTATTGTTGTTTTTCCAGTAATTGTCAAACAATATGCATGTATTGCTCGCCAAGGACCACTCCCATGGCCTGCATGATCTCATACCCTAAATACGTTGACTTACTTTTACCTTTGATGTCACCTGAAAGAGTCTTGTTTATTACATTATTTTAAATCGCGTACGTAAGTTCTTCAGTAACGAAATTGACAGTTGCTAAACTCAAAAGATTTAATTGAGTGATTTATCGTGTTCTCTGCTATATACAAACTAATTCCGATCATTTAAAATTTTTTACAAACTACTGCAGCAATGTGAGACAGCACTCAAACGTGACCTTCAACTCATATTGGAAATGAAAATATTTGGGACGTGTGGCTGTTGCGTTCATACTGTATATAAAATTAATGATAAGGGCGGGAAAAGCAGCAACACTGAATATAATCAGTAGTATAAAAAATATCAGAGAACCACGTGGGTTTCTCCAGGAATGCGGCGCTGTGTTGAAATTGATCATGTTTTAATATCTAGAAAAAGGCCATCAGTAAGAGGAAGATCTACAAAATGTAAGACAATTTTGAAGATTAAATAGAATAGACCAGTTAATGATCAATTTTTTACAATGAAACAGATATTGACTAATACCTATTAATAAATATAATCTAGCATTGTTAATGATCTCTATTAATTTTAAATAAGCTCGTGATACAGTCAAGAAAAATGTTTGAAGTTTTGGAATATTAACAAAGATTATCAGATTATCAAGAATGACATTAACAAAAGCAAATCTAAAATATTGGTTGAGGGGAGGATGTCAGTAAATTTCGAGGTGAGTCAAGGTTTGGGACAGAGAAAGACACGTTGTCTCCAACGCTGTTTAATCTGGAATCTGATGCAAGTCCGGAAAGGCATTATGCATTCAAAAGAAAGAATATGCCATCAAAACCATGAATATATAGCTTATGCAGATGATTTGGTATTATTATTATTATTTTATTAACATATTAGGATAAATCAACCAACATTCGCTTAACAAATTTCATCTAGTATGGCTATGGAAGAGTTCGTAAACGTCAAACTTGACACTTTATTTATAAGTGAGTTTGTATCGAGAGATCCAAAAAATAAACTCATCCTCAACGAGCTGTGGAAATTCAAAGTATGAATAATATGTTGATGACACTATACATCTTATGTCAAATTCGAGGTTAGCAGGTTAGGTTTTGCGTCATTCTGTCTCAAAACTGACGCAAAACCTAACCTACTAACCTCGAATTTGACATAAGACTTACAGTGCCACCAACATATTATTCATACGTTTGAATTTCCCCAGCCCTCTGATTATCAGTTTTTTTTATCTCTCGATAATTGCATTCATAAATTGAAAACTATTCAATAACCTTGTGAGATAGAAATAATTTTTATCATACTATATGATGCCGTTTTACTAAAAGTAACTAAAAAGGCCGCGAGAAATTTGAAAATTAAAATAAGTTTTACTAAGAAATTTATAAAGCTAGAAAATTGAAGGTGAAGAACAAACTGCCAACAGAAGTTTTAAGAAAATTAAGTTTCTGTCAAAATTAGTGATTTTATTGACATTCATTATTTTTCCAGTAATTTTAAGCATTTCTAAAAAATAAAAGAGAATAACCCGTATCTTTAGTATTAAGGATTTAAAAATTATTTATGTCAAAATTGTGGTTATAAATGAGAATGGGATTAGCAAAAGAAGATTTATTATATTATTGTCTGAAATAGTGACATTGTTGTTGAGAATTGAAATTTGGTGTTTGTTGAATCTTTTACTGTAAGATATATACCAGTTTGGCTTATGTAAAAGGAAGGGCAAGAAGGGAAATTGAAAAGATACATTCTTGATTGACTAAGTAATGGAATTTTGTAGTTATTATTAACAATTACATATTTAAGGTTTCTAGTAGAGAAACAATACATACTGATATTGAATTTACAAAAATCCTCTTTTAATTGGTCGGAAATATTACCATAAGAAGGAAGGGATCTATAACTAATCATTTGATTGTTATTATTATCTTATTCTCGATCAGGGTTAAAGTTGTTTAGAAAATGTTTGAAACAAAGATAGAACAAGACTAAGGGAGTAATCGTTATTAACTGCAAACTGTTTAATGATGTTTTTTTTTGTCTCCTGACATGTAAACAACAAAGTCATACTACACAGTTGACGTCCACCATGACTACACTTTTACATTTTGTTCCTGTATTTACGCATCCAGATGGGGTAAAATGACTAGAAAATGTTTAGCATTCAAAAACCCTTATATAAAAAAAGTTGTTTTCGAATACTAAAGGTTGCTTGTAGTTTCTCGTTCGGTGAAGTTTTGGAGAAATAAAGAAAATTGATATTTACGACATTGATTTTTGACGTTTCAAAGCGTCAACTACAAAATTTACTAAAAGCAGCTTGCTTGATTGCAACGGTTTTGATATTAGAAAGCAAAATCTTGAATTTTTAGAAAATGTTAAAAAATATGTCGGCCAAAAAATTTAGTACAATACTCGGTGCGTAACGCATTTTACAGCTTTCAGCTTTAATAAAACAGTGCGCTTCGCGTCGTGCTCCACAAATGATAATTTCGAGCTGTAAAATGCTAACTACCGCACTCGTAATGTAAATAACTACCGGGTGTCTTAAAAAAATTACATCTACTAGGTTTTGAATTTTATTTCCATAGAAATTTTTATGTGCCCGAGATTGTTATTGATATTACATTATGGGAAATTGAAAGCATACTAGCTGTAATTCGTTTTAAGACACCTGGTATTAGTTCAATGTTGAAAAACTCAAGTGAAAGTGGAGTAAGAAGCCAACGGCGAAATAAAAATTTAAAGGAAGCTAATTTAGTGAACAAAGGGTGATTGCTAACTTTTTGTCTAAAACAAATATTTGAGAGAGATAAGGGGCAACGAATTCGATTATCTAAGTAATTATTATCAATAAGCACATTCTTATTAATGTCAACGCATTTCAGTGAGATGCTAGTAGGGAATAAATTAGTTAAAATGAGTTAAATCAAATTAAATGCCCAATTATGAGGTAGTTTCCGGGTAAGATCTAACTATTTTTTAAAGCAAATTAGAGTTGGAAATTTAAACTATTTTTTGGAATTTTATTAAGCCAGTTCGTGATTCTTAAAACTGGGGGGGGGGGGTAGTGAAAGCAACGAACGAACGTATGGGGATAAAGGATCTGCAAATTCTAGGTAAACCACACAAAAGAAGAATTTTGGGATTCACATTAAGGAGATATAACATGTGAGCAAATGAAAACGAAATGAAGCTGGGCTTTGAAATATTTGTTGTAGGAATAATATGTTGCTGGCACTGTCAGTCGATGTCAAATTCGAGGTTAGCAGGTTAGGTTTTCCGCCAGTTTTGACAAGGACTGACAAAAAACCTTACCTGCTAACCTCGAATTTGACATAGGCTTACAGTGCCACCAACATATTCATACAACAAATATTTCAAAGCTAAGCTTGCTTTCATTTTCGTTTGCTCACATGTTATATTGATATGGTGTTGACTCTACCTTGCAAGCGAATATTTACATAATAGTTACTAGACTGCTAAACTATTCCTATTTATTCAATTAAAAACAGTTTAAATATAATATATTAGCCCTAAATCAAATTTATTTAATCAAATTATTTATTTCTTTTAATAGCTCAAGTAATAGAACAATCTCTCTTATCACAGGTAGGTTCTTGCGTTAGAAAAACTATCAAAATACTTGTAAAGCAATTTTGGTTAATGAACGGTTATTTCTGAATTATATGAGAACTCTCAATTGTAACTGTCAGACTATTAATATGACATATAAGCTGAATTCATATTCAACCAATACTTGTTAGTTCAAATATGTTAACAAGCGTAAGTATTTATCTACGTAGGTAACTTATTATTTCACTGTTGAAAGATTAATGTTTATCTTTAAATATACCTGGTTATCTTCCCTTAATTGAATTGATACAATTTTCATGTCGAAAAAGTACAACTTCAACCAGCTTATTCTGTCACATATGTTTGTATCTCCAACCAGAATTCCTACTTCGATTCGAACCCATAGTGTGACAATGGATAGAACATTATACACCAACCTCAACAATCAACCAGCTCTTCCAGATGGTAGACCCTTTGTATCTCCTCCAACAGCAATTCCACGATGTCTTCTCCTTTACAGCAACTCGCATGAAATCCAACCAATTAACTCCATTCCATAAGCATTTACTTCAATGATGACTTTGCAACAGCGTACCCAATTCAAATCCAATTCACAGATTTATTTAGCTTAACTGCAACTCGTATGGAATTCAACCAGCAATCACAGGTCCAAGTTTTATTTACTCCAATAATAACTTTATGAAAGCATACCCATTCAAATTAGTTACAGATATCTGCATCTTGACAGCAACTCAAATTGGAGCACTTCCAATCACTCCAGCTGGAACGAACTCACTTCACCAATTTCAATATTCTTAATTCTTCTTAATTAATTAATGGATTCCTTCTTCATGTTAAAGTTTGTTTTATTTTAAAATTCAATTTAGTCCTGTGAATCCTTGTATATCACTTCATTAATAAATTATTGGTTATAAAGGGTTTGTTTCGTTAATTTTATCGATACAAATGAATTATGTCTACATTTTAGAATCAACAATAAGTTGTTATTCTCTATTTACAATTCACTATAGTAATAGTAATTCTATACAAAATGTTAAAAACTAACACCCTGAATTATTTTTAACTACATAGGTACATTTATTTTTGTTCTGGCAATCTTATTCCTAACTTATTCAAGTATGAACTCAGCTTAGAACTTTGATATTTCTTCAAATATACTTATACTCGTAGATTGTAGTAACTATTAATTACCTTTTAATTATAAATTGCTTTCTGTTAATATCAACAACCCGTCATATAACTCTAATGATGATAATTTCAATTTATATTTTAGAACCTTATTTTTGAATGTTAAATGTATTTCCTGATTTGAATTTTATATCTAATTTCTTAATCATTTTTGAATAGGTGGGCTGTTATTTTCTGTTTAACTTCTCCCTTGTATTTCTAATAATTAGATATTTTTTCATCCATAGATGCTCTTCGATCTAAAAATTAACTTTTAACAATAAAGCAGCAGTCCTGATCTACAACCATCACAATATATAGTTAATATTAAAAGATTTAATAGTGATACGAGAGTAAAATTTCAACATCAACATCATGAAACAGATTGCAGTCAATAACTGTTGCCCCCTTAATCTCATTGTATATTTCTTTCACATACTTTCAAAACTTATACCCAACTCTAGATAATAGTAACATAATAATAATAATAATAATAATAATAATAATAATAATAGTAACAATGTTAGTTACAGATTCCTTCCTCTACAGTAATATTTCAACAAATTAAAAAAGGCTTCTTATAAGTTCCATATTATTATTACCTTCTTTTCTACAAGAAACCCTGAAAATTTAGTTGTTAATAATAAAGGCAAAATCGCAACACTTAATCAATCAGGAAGTTTAACTTGCGCCTCTTGCCGCGTGACAACGTTACTATTTCAGATAATAATTTTACTAAATCGTGTTTTGCTAACCATATCCTTACTCATAACCACAATTTTGTAAGGGTTATTTTCTAATTTTTTTAGAAATACTTGAAATTCCGAACATATGTAATGAATGGTGTGTCAGTGAAATCAGTATTCTTGATAAAATCCTAATTTTCTTAAAACTTCTGTAGTGAGTTTGTCCTTCACCTTCACTTTTTAGATTTATTAGTTCTTTTTTTAGTAAAACTGGGCAAAACTTTCATATTTCAAATTTCGCGTTGTATTTTTGGTTACTTGAAGCCCAGCGCATCATATTTTAGCCTATTGTTTATTAAGTAAATGTTAACCATATTGGTTTAATTCAGGTTATAGTATTTTAATATGTTAATTTACGTTTTGTGCTGCCCTCTAGAGTCTAGACAACCCTTTAATAGAATAGCTATATTATTCACTGTTTTATTACGCCAGTCACAGATTTGATATTTATTTCCTATCCTAAGTTACTGTGCTTGTCTTTCTGATAATATACTCCAGCATTAATTTCAACTTTTTAGAATTATATAATTATGGTATTAGCCTGAGAGCTGCCCGAAACGTGTAGCTGGTTAACCGGTCTTATTAAATATTAATTTAAGGAGATATAATGGTTTTTTCTCATCATTGCTTTTCTCGAACCCAATTGTGTGCTGTGGAAGTACTTATTTTATCATGTTTTGGTATTACTTACAAAAACCCAACGGGAGCTGTAAGACATCGTCCATCGACTAGAAAGAGTAACAAATGAGTTTTACTTAAAAATCAAAGAAGAACTAGCTAAATACATGGACATGACAAAGAACATTTTCTAGAGAATAGTTATTCCAAATAAAAAGAGATAGCTTCTAGGATTGAGAAAGTGGATACATTTTATCGTTCATGAGTATTACTAACACACAAAATTAAAAAAAAAGAACTCCAGAAGATCCTGTTGAGGTAATAGACGTATGAGTTCTTTAATCAGAATAACGAAAAGAAAGTTCATTTACTAAGGGTGGTATTAAGGAAGATGACCTATGGAGAAGAAGGACGAACCAAAAACTAATGCAGATTGCCAGCAGAAGCTTGTATATGTAGACTACCAGATCGAAGAGCAACAAAATCGGTTTTAGAGAGTGGTTCAGGAACAAAATGTGTGAATCGATGCCGTCAAAGAAGATATGAGTTTGGAAGTGCGTTATTTGAAATAGATCGTGCAAGATGGACAGAGATGTAAGAAGATTGCAGAAACCGTAAGCCAACGTGGCCTGAATTTACAAACACTTAGAATGTCAGTGGAATAGCTTAGAAACGGTAATACAACAATCGAAAAAAATATTTGACGAAAAGTGTACAATTATAGCCAATAAAAAACGTGTAGACTAACTCTAATGGTTAAATTGCAGTAACGGTGAAACTATAACAAACTACCTTCAAAGCAAAATTGCGACAGTCTGTACACGAAAAAAGATAATGGACAAACGAATTGCAAGAATGTAGGCCATAAAGAAAATGATGGAAGTAAGACATAGAAACTTAAATAAAGTATTCAAGGAACCGACGATGAAGTGAAGAGTGTATCTGAAACTCTATAGTTGGAAAAGGTTGAATTAATACAAAAAGACATTATTGCAAGGCAGAATTCCAGGAAGCTGGAAGAAGAGTATTATCATACCACTTCACGAAGGTGAGAGTAAAGAAGAATGCATTAATTACAGAAGGATTGTCATCCTAAATTTTATGTACAAGGTTTGAAGTGCTATACAGCACAATATGTTTAAAAAAAAAGCTAGTGCAGACAGGTTAACATCAGCATGGCTTTAAAGGAAATCTAGGCAGAATTTGATGCCATACACGTCAGAATACAGGTGGCGAGACAAAAGTAACGAATATAAAATCTCATAATCTTTTTCTGCACTTTAAAAATGCCTTCGGCAGAATGAATCGGAATAAATTGTGTTACGGGCCGAAAGCGGCACTTTGAATTTTTCATAATTTTGCTGTAGATATGGCAATTGCAAACTTCTTCGTGCATTTGGAGTTATTAAATAGCTTTAATAGTCTTAGGATCTATAAGCGACCTGCTTTTTGCTTTTAACATTTCCCAACCACAGTTTCAAAATTCTTAAGAATACCTACTTGAACTTCTGCCGCTACACTGTGTTGCGCGGAATTTTCTGTAATCCTAAGACAGCCATCAATTATGGGGCAGATTTTGTTTCTCTCTCGAATTTTTGGTGCTCTCGTCTGTTTGCTACAGGATACGGTAGCTTCCTGAAGGAGAAGCATCTACTGGCCGTCCACGATCTAAAGCAGGATACGGATGTTTCTAGGTGGGATAATGCTCTATCGAATTTGTTTTCAGGCCTTTTTAAAATCTTTTTCTCCCATTTTGTTTCGTCATCGTCTTTATATACTTGTAACTATACATTACCACATCGAGATATCCTAGTGAGAACCGTAATTTATTCGAGTTCCTCCAGCACGCAACCAGTAAGGCCAGACCTTTCGATTACTGTAGGAGCCCAGCTCACACTTTCCCAAACGAGGGAAATTTCTGATTTGCTGGATTGCGCCCATCGTCCAGATTATTTCACTTCAATTTATATAGACGCAAAATGAGCAGGGGTCATTTCCTGATTTTCTTTTATATATGTCAGATCGAGTTGTCTCTCCTCATGTTTCAATATAGCCATAACAATCTATATTTGAAACCTATTTGATTATGGGATCCACCCACCTCGTAGATAATAACCAGTACCCATCGATTTCCAGCGGAATCTCTAGATTTTGTATTATATTTTCGTTTATAACAAAAATAGTAAACATCTAAATCTGATCATACATTGTCGCATGCGTTATTAAGCGGTTATAGGGAGGCTTGTATGTTGAAAACGACCATTAGCATTATTATTATTTTTATATGAATACGTTGCTTTCGAAGAGACCTTATCGACGAATCTGTATCAGCGAATTAAATTGATTTACACTAATTAATACTTTTTATTCACGACCTTTGCTACTTCGCTCAATCGATACCGTATGCTCTTATCAAGTCAAAACTTTCCGATTACATGAGTCCGTGTGCTATTCGTGCATCGGATCTATTATCTTAATTGATACGTTACTTATCTGATTTTTGGGTTCCTATTGCATTTACGAACCCGATATTAATAAAGCCTTTCTACGCATTGTTGTCGGCGTTTGACACTAGCCGTTTTTGTTTATTATCTTTCAGTATTTGTTATCTGCTTATCTACTTCGTATATAACAAATAAGCTTCTTTATTCCTATCACTTTTTCCGGTATTCTACTCGTATTTGAGCTTGTATTTTGGAATACTAAAAGTTAAATAGAAGCTTTGAAGATGTTACATATTAAGAGCAAGATGATAATGTTAATAAGGGAAGCCGTAAATAAGATATAAAATTAAAAAGCTACAAAAATAATAATTAGACATCGGACACTTCCTTTCTGTTAAATGGAAACCCAAATCTAATTCGTGTAAGTGAAAGGTAATTATTGAGAAAGGTACGAGTGCCGCTTTGCATGCAACGGAAAGATACTGCCAGCTTGCATCATCAGAGTGAAAGTCGCACTAAGAAACGAAGGTCGGTGTCGAGCTATTTGTAGTCTTCCGTACCAGGCGCGCGGAGTGGCGTAACGCTGGTTGGTCGTCCGAGTGTAACGTAATCCGTGGGGCTTGGCCGTATGACGCACAGTGGTTGTAAGGCTTTAGATCGTGTATCACAGAGGTCCACGTTTTACTAAGCTTAAAGCCATCTTCCCTGTTGATATTATTTGAATGTTTTTCTGTTTCTAATCTGCCTAAGTATCATCGTTCTCAAGATACTCAAACAACACGAGCCACCAAAGAGCATGACCATCGCGCGGGTTTTTGCTCGACTTCACAAGGTGCAAGGCAGATTAAGCCAGAAAATGCTGGGTGTTCATATACAAATACTACGCGGTCTAAGCCGAAATTTATGCTAAGGAGAATAAGAATATAGCTCTCTAAAAGATTCACAATTCTCGGATACATACTCTTAAAATATCCAAGGTGCTTATTCACTGTAATAAGCGTACTATAAGTTAATTATAGCGTAATGTCACACCTGCAGACCAAAAATTTAATTTCATTGTCAATTTCTTACCTCCCCAACCTTACTTTATTTCATCAATGCCTGATGCGTTGCTGAAAATCTTCTGTTTTTCAGAAATCTATGTGGTTTTATCGCTGTCAGCTCCGAGATTTCCTTGTTTTGTTCTTCAAATGCGTTGAACTACACTGCGCTTTACAAAATAAAATCACACAGTAAACGTAGAAACTCTCTTAAGATAACATTAATAAAAATACATTGCAGCTGTTACGCAACAAAGAGAGGTAACCAAAAGAATTCCTATGTGACGCCAAGTCGCGTAAGAAGCAAAATCTTCATAGGTGTTCGCCTGAAGGGAATTACCAGAGAAAGACAATATTGGTAACATGACGGAGAACGCTAGAGGCATTACTGCACTACTAACTGGGATATGCTTCAAAATTCACTACGGCAAGTTTACTTGCATATAAACACATACAAAGTTTATGGTAATGTAGCCGGGACTTTAGAAGGCTGCATCGTGTAAATTTGCCAAATCGACACAGAGAGAAGCTTGCCAAACGGATATATTCACGGAACAGTTACCACACTACACGCAACCTCATTGAACAATTACAATTTTCAAACCCAACAACTTTCTTTAATGGAATATTTTGCTTGTATATTTTTTTTCTTGAAGCTTTGTTTGTTAAATATATTTTTGCGAGGTCCTTTGTGTTGTTATAAAGATTTGAACTGTTTAACCGACTTTTTTATGTTTGGCAATTGGCAACGAACAACAAGCTACTATAATTACAAATTTATTCCCTAATGTTGACCATAGATAAGAACTATTAAGCGGTTGAACTCTAGAGCAGATCATCAGCATGCAGCTGCCCTTTATTGTTAATCGATGTAAAATTGATCGCAGTGATGGAGCAAAGTGTAAAAATGGAACCAGAGTGCAACGTTTGATAATAATAGTTGCTTTTTCTAGGTTTAAAAGTTCATTGATCCAGGTTTATAACAAAATAAGTGCTTTTCTTCGTTTATTTTAGTCACTTGGACTGGAATTAATAGCAATTTTAAAACGAAATTATTTGATAGAAAAATAATGAAAAAACAAACATTAACTCCTCCTCCTGGACCAACAAACTCATTTTAAAAGAAAGGGTTGTAATGCAGTTACGTTAATGGAGCTTCGGCTTAGTCCTTTGTGCACGCCGACGGCAAATTAAAATTTGTCCAAGAAAACCCCACAAAAATGTTGTGTAATTGTTAGAATGGGATACTGCGTTTTCCTATTGTGCTAAGTAGATTTAAGTACTTACATGAAATACGTATATGTATTCAATAATAAAAATGGCTGCAGTTTGAATAATTTGTTGCCTGGATATCATTGCTTTCTAAATTTCTTAAAATATACAGTAAGTAGCGTACATTCTACTAGTGCTTCATTTAGTCAACCTCTGTACCAAAGCATCTGTTTGTACAAAAACTGCGAAAGGTAATTTCTGTAATTTCAAATAAAACACGGTCTTTTAGTTTCCCATAACAAATTGCGACTAAACTGAAACACTTCTTCTAAATATAGATAGCAGCATAATGTGGATTGCTCACAGTTCGTCCATAATTGACCTTCCGGGTCGAAAATTAATATTAAAACTCGCTGCTGCACATTCACCTGTCTGTCCAGCTTTATTTTCACGGGAGATTTGCACCATAAAAATAAATCCCCCTCGCGCAACCAACAGATTGCCTTCTTGCAGTTTGTTTGCAGATTAACAAATCAGAGGTCTTCTAGCTACTCGCGGGTGCAGTTTTCTAGGAAAGTGCAATAACCGTTTGCTACCATTTTTGCAGTGCAAACCGTAAAAACAAAGGCAGCGAGCAAATCTAAGCAACAAAAGCGAATTATTCTTATCGCAGGTTCCTCCGCAAAAGGCGGACGTTTATGCAATCCAGTTACAACCAAGACCAGTGGCGTATGTGAATCTCTGGAGGGGAGGGGATATTAATAACCTCAATTGCAATTAAGAATCTGATGATGTTACTAAAACATGTGAGGAATAATAAAATTTATGATTGCAATTAAAACAACTACTGATTGATTTGATATATCATTCCTTCTCACCCAGGTGTTCAACTCTGGATATAGGTCTTCCCTAGTTCTTTCCGCCTGTCCCTGTTTGATGCTGCTCTACTACAAATTACAACTCCAAGTCTCTTCAGTTGTCACCAAGCGCCTCTCGACCAGCCGGGTATTCAAGTAGCACGTACTTCATAGTGTACAAGTCCTCATTACAGTCGCATACGTAGTCGTCGGCCTTTCCGATCGCCGCCAGAAAGGAACGAATACTCGCGATGAGTTTCTCGATCAGTCTCTTGGCCGTCGCCCTTTCCACCTACGCTTCAGCAGGGTGTTCGGTATGAAATCAAACCTGATGTTGTCGTCGCTCACTGTAGCATCGTTCATCAACTCGTTCGTGCACCGAAATCTTCGTGAAATATACTCGAGGGCCATCCGAATGGCTAGCAGCTCACATTGAAATATAAAGCTGCAGCCGACTAGCGTGGTGACTTTGCTTGTAGCTACCACTCCCGGTGGAAGAGACAAATATGGCTCCAGCCCTGCCGTCCTCCTTACGTAAGCCGTATGTACCACGGCGCATCTCATACGTCGCATACGATTAAAGTAAAAATTTCTACGTCTAGCGGGTGCTACAAAGCTAGCCCGTCCGCAAACTGCTCAACATTCCAAAGTAAAGAGACATTTGCCAGTTTGCACAAGTTATTTAATAACTGTCAGTAATCAGTACGCACTTGACGTGTTAAACTAGAATAGTATGTAGCAACGGTTCAAAAACGGGCGCGCGATGTTGTCCCTTTGAATCTTAAGTAAAATTTCGAATAAATTTGTAATGGAAAATACTATATCAAACAATTTTTCGCATTTACTGTGGCTGTTTGCACACTATTTCTGTACACGTACAAGTTTGAATAAAGCTAATTTGTTAAATTGCTCCGTTATTTTATTTATGGTAAATTGGGTGCTACAAGACATTAATATGCAGTTGAAGCCTAATTATGTTTCGACATATACAGCTACTATATTTCTAGACATAGAAATACGCCACTGCTAAGACAAAGCTGGTTGCGCACGAAGTGCATTTAAGGCAGGATGATGACAGGATTTGTGAGTTTTATTATTTCAGGCGACAATTGTGTTCGGAAAACCTTAATATCCCCATAAATTCTCATTAAATGTCTAAATTTATGTGCCCGGACCATATGGCTCTGATTTAAGATTCCAAAAGGCGTAAGCCGTGATCTATCGCCGGCGATCGAAGTGTGAATTATCCGCAGCGCATGCCCGAACCTGACAAATTAGGTTAAGAAACCTAGGCATAAATCTGTCGCCCGGGATTATTTATATTATTTTCAAAGGAAATCCGCTAAAATATTATTAATCCACAATTTAGGGTTCTAAGCAGTTAAGTATCAGCACATAAATCTGCGCAGACAGCATGTCGGTGTGTTATGACCCACCAATCTCTTAAAATAACTCTCAGACGTATAAATTCGTATAAACATGTAATGCACTTTTTGCCAAGGCGGTGGTGGAGAGGTGGACTTTTACAGCTGGTTGCACTTGAGCCGGTAATGACATTTTTCCATTCACCTAATGGACCCTGCCATGGGCTTTATTGAAAGGGACGCTGTAAACTAGTAGATTTCATTGCGAATTTTATGGTGGTTAATTTGCAGCTTCTGGGGTTAATACTGCTTTATACCGTATCAGCAGTAGTAAACATTTTCAAGGCAAAGATTAAATAGCGATATTTGTTTTTATGAGGTCTAGAATCCTTGACAGTAGTAATGTTTTTACATATTGTACCCTTTTTTAACTTAGTTTACCAACGCGCGAATTTTCCAGAGCAAGTGATGCGCCTGTGGAGTTCCACCTTGGCCCGAAAGGTAATTAAAACGGATCGGTATAAATAAGAAGTAACTTCTTGAAACGGGTCCAAATGATGGGTAATATTGCTAATCTAAATTAACAAACACTCGACCGGTGCTACGCGACATTTACTAACCGATTTATATATAGATCGGGAAAATATAAATTAAAGTTTCGAATTCCGGACTTCTCTTCGGCGCTGTTGCATTTTCTAAGGGTAAACTATTTAAAACTATTTTCGTTCATTTAATGCAAAGACGATTTGGTCTAAAACGCAATTTAATTTTAATAAACTTCAAACAATATGCAACTTTGGCAAGAAGAGGCAAGTGGTAGGTAAGTGTGTTGTCGAGGTACGAGGGGCACTCAATTAACACAAAATACAATAATAACTAATAGTACATATAGAATGGTTGTCTGTCTAAAGGTGCTGAACCAACGATGCATGCTGAGGACGCTTACTAATTACTATGTAAACAATAGTGACGTCATTGGCGGTCCCAGAAAAGCTATACTGACTGCTATAGTGTTAGACAACATATGAATTTCACTGGTAATCGGCATAAGGTGTGAAATTAATTATATGTATTACCTAAGTCCCAGTGGCGACACTTGAGCTTTAAACCATCTCCTTTATTATTACCTAGAATTCAGTGGATTACGGTTGATTATTAATTGAAAATTATTTTCAGTGGGCCACATTATCACAACATTTGGCCGCTCAGGTAGTCGTGTTGGACCCATTTCTAACGGTCGAGTTCTTACAAATCTCTTCTGTTACTGAATATCTGCCCTTGGTTCGAACAGAATTATTAGGGCCTATAAACAGAAAAACTCTCACGTACGCATGCGTATTGGGATTTGTAAAAAAATCGGTTCTTAACAATGAGGTCCGACACGACTACCTGAGACCTGTAATTTTGTGATAGTTTGTAAATTACTGAAACAATAATTAGTCATAATGAAAATATAATTTTAAATCAATAATAATCGAACAATCTCTTGAACACCTAAACATTTTTCGCCTTGTGCTTCACTTTGCGCTGCTTTATGTCAGAATCTATTTGACTTAGAGAAAAGCTTTTCAAACAAAATTTGTTGGAAGTGACGTCCTTGATCAGAATAATAATAATGTTGATCGTAGATACTTCCGGAAAACTGGTTTGGCCGCCATTTCTTTAGAATAACGTGATCAAATTGAAAAATCTGGAATTTTCATTAGAAAAACAAGTTTTAAAAAATATTCAAACTACGAAATTTAATATTTCTAAAACACATGT
Source organism: Agriotes lineatus (assembly GCA_940337035.1). Taxonomy (NCBI): domain Eukaryota; kingdom Metazoa; phylum Arthropoda; class Insecta; order Coleoptera; family Elateridae; genus Agriotes; species Agriotes lineatus. The sequence continues at coordinate 12,986,486 of OW679203.1, read as the reverse complement.
TTTTGCCTCTAATGACTGGACTATAACGTTAACTGGGCAGAATATTGAAAAATTCTATTAACGTGCATCTGTCCAGCATTTAAAATATAGAATTGCTGAAAATTTGTTAGCTATATGAAATTTCTTGTTTTTGTTATATTTATTTAGTAGTTAATTAGTTAATTTAAGCGAAATTGTTTGCTTGGATACTTAAGATAGCAAAGGTAATACTTGTTGCATGATCACAGCTCAGTTTTGTTTCATTTTCCATGTCAATATTGTTATAGTTAAAGAAATCTAATGAAGAAATAAAAATATTCTACTGTCATCCAACTATCAAATTTGGTACGATGCCATATTTTTCTATTCTGGAGCAAGTACTATCAAATTTTGTGGCATTTTGTACAGAAAAGACATTTTAACTGAAATAATTTTATTTTTGAGCTACTGCCTCTCTTAAATTTTTGAAACATGTACTAAAAATAGGTTTTGAACCGAGCAAGAGCAAAATTCAGAGACTCGTACTCCTACTAAAATATTGTCACGTATACCTATAATTCCGCTTTTACGTGGACACGCTGTATGTACGTAAAATGTGTTTTGTTTCTTACATCTCTATCTTTCTTATATATTGCTGTTAATAGAAACCAACATGTTCACTTTCAAATTTTACGTTAAAAATGAGTGCTAGATTATAATTTCTGTATCTAGTGGTTACAATAAGTACATTTTTAATTTACAAATGCCTCTAATTATCAATAACGTTATGATACAGAAAAAAATGCTCACGGTAACTCTTAAAACTTGGACAATTAAAGCTATTTTAAGCAATCAAAGACTCTCCGTGCTTGGATTAGCTTTCCGAGAATGTTCTCTCATGGTTTTTAGGCAGTTTTGAGTGGTCTTGATAAGTAAATGTATACTTAAAATAACCACAACCAAAATTGTTTGAATACACCTTTACAATTTATGTGATTAATTAATATTTCAACGAGAAATTACCAAAGAAACTAAAAGTACAATTAATGAGGTTATGTAACTCCAAACATTCAGTCAAAGAGACCTGATTTATTAGTAATAGTTTAGTTATAAATCATTAGTTTGTAACACTAAATCTAGCTTACAATGTACATTTTGATATTAACATGGCTTGTCGTTTTTAAATTATCTACGATTTGAGCCTCCTCAGTCAAATCAAAGCGGAATAGGATGACATTGTACTTATATATTGCTGTGTTTAAGGTTTTATTAGAATATAAACTACGCTTAGGCCGTAGGTCACTATTACTTGCTATGATCTCGTTATAATATAATAGTTTGATACTTAATAAAAACTTATTTTAAGGGTTTTTTTATATATTTTGTTATGAATCTGTAACTTACCTTAGAATTCTTTTGACCATATGTTACAATTAACTCCGTTAATCTAACTCTTATCTCGGGTTACTGCCATAATTTAAAGTTAACGCAATACGAGTTATCTAAATACCCTCCAATAAATCAACCACAAGTAGTGACAAAAATTAATTTATTAGTCAGGTAAATACAAAATTTGAGTAGTCATATGGACATAATTGAAATTAATTAATAATCTAGTGACATTGTTGATTTTTAATCTTAATCAACAAATCAAATCACCTTGGTTTTAATCTCTAATAATATACAATAGTGTAAAGAACCCCTTAAACATTAATTGTTACCTTTAGTTAGTGACGCTTATAAATCAACAAAACAATTGTTACATGAAAATGTTACAAGAATTATCCGGACTTTATCAATAAAAATGCATTTGTTTTTAATTAAATGTGTCGAAGCTCTACCTTTTACGTCGTAGACAAATTAACGGCTTTGCTGTTTTCTGTATTGCGGTTGCTCTCAGGGAATTTACACCTCCCAGCGCATCACCAACTCCCTGGTACTGCTTCCAGATGGTCGCATGGACTAAATTCGCTGCTGCTGTCCCACTGTTGGTCTCAGCTGCTCATTAAACAGTTCGACAACTCGTTCAAACACTGTTTAAAATTACCTTTTCGCGATTCTAAATCACTCCACCGTGCGTGGTAATTAACAATAGGACGCTCTAAATTGACACTTTTACAGTAGGTACGTAATTAATGTCCAATAACCGTTCAGAGAATTAAATTCGAAGGAGCTAAGACTATCCAAACTAGTCTTAATGAAAAATGTGTGCCTTTTTTTCAACAAACCTAAATCGTTATCAGACGATCCATAAAGAGTACTGAAAGACGACGTTCAGCCAGGTCACTGTAGCCCAGCGACCAGCCACTAGCCCTAAGCTTCAAGACGGACCTTAGACTTCGCAGCCTGCAGCCAGAGCAGTTTCAGTCGCCGCCAGTCCACGACTTCTGAGTAGAGACTCTACGACAAGACGACAGGCTGCACCGGCGTAACACTCTTGTTGTCGACTCCTGGGGGCACTTCACTTGCGGCTAACGTCTTGAATTTGTCTTTGATTTCATTTGTATTGCAGGTACGTTTTATACTTCACTTTCTAAAGTGTTCTGAATCCACTTACTCAAAGCAATTATAGAACTCCCCTGTAGAGGAGATCACCTTTAAAGTTTGTGCACGTGGAAATGTGCCAAGCGATTCTAACACGTGCTTTCATTTCATCAACTAACACAATGGCTGAAGCATGGATGCCATTTTTTAACTCTGAAACCAAGCGGTAATCGAAAAACAACTAGTACTAAAAAACTATAGTGGCGAAGGCATTATCTCAACCCACTGCGTTCCATAGGAAACTACGGAGACGCGTGCATTCCAGGAAGATGCTTTAAAGACGATGTTTCTTCCAACATTGCAACAAAAACTGCCAGAAAAAGGGCAGGTGTGCCTTTCCATCAAGACAGCACTCTCGCTCATCTTGCTCCCTACTAACCTGAACTTGCACCTAGAAACTTTTGGCTTTTTCCAACGCTAAACAATACTCTCCGCTGTCGGTTATTTTCCAGTCGTGCTGCTATTGCATCAGCAACTTTCCAGTAGGAAAAGCGTTCGGAATCGTGGTACAGTCATAGCGTCAACCTTGTGAAAATGTGTACGTGCACAGGGTGACTATGATCAGAAGTGACAGTGCTAGTTGTTCAGTGGCTTATGCAACCTTACATACGAGGTCGAAATAAAACATATAGACTTTAACAACTACTTATTTATACGAAAGTTGGTAAATTGAAAAAAATAAATTCTACAATTAGGACAATTCAATAAAGAAACTTCTAAGACTTGAAATTGTTACTAAAAATATGGATAAAGGCTGTGGCTCGTCTTAATTTTTATCTAAAAAAACACTTTTCCCTAAATTCCTAGTTCAATTTTTGTACGTTTATCGGTATTTTGGGTAATTGTAAAGTTGCTTGTTTTTCATAACTTCACCCATATTTATTTTTTCATAGAGATGTTGGTGAGTAAATTCAATTTTTATGTTCATTTAATAAAGTGAATGAATATTTGTACTGAGAACTGCTTTCAAATTGATGTAACAGTTGTTAAAGATATTCCATCTTGACTAGACAAAATAATGGAAGGTTGGTATTGAATGTATTTCGACGCATGGAGTTTTGCGAGTAGTAATATATTATTTAATGTAATTTACTTGGATGTTATGTTTGTGGTTCTTAATATATCTATCGAAAACCGACACGTCTCTAGTTTTTGTATTGCTATTTAGAATAATGTCTAAATTTGTCTATGGGCAGGTTAGTTTGACAATAACATAGAACAAACATACTTTTATCTTTGTTATATTAAACATCCATTAACTCTTAAACCACGTAAAATGTAGAAATTTTTTTAAAACGTGTAAATTTGTAAGGAAATACCATCCGATTTTTCTCCATTATAAAATTGAGAAACATTCCCCCTCCAATTTCTTCGGTTGTAGCTACTAAAAATCATCTATGGTGCACCAAGAACTTCTTGCAGCTGCACACATCCTGCAAGTAGTTAACAAACTAATCGAGGCATTTGGAGAAACAAAAGCCAGATAATGGCTTTGTATCTCTCCAACAGTGCGTAGCGCGTTTGCAGAATGGGATGCACGACGTATACGATCCGCATTAATAATTATTACCGTATCACTTGCTCTGTACGTTCGTAGATATAAATCAATTCAATCAATGCAATTGGAGATGCAATTGTGCACTAACACATGACACATCTATCAGGCACCATCTATCAGCGTCACCCTCCGTAATTGATACTGAAATTGATAGGTATTAGGATTGCAAATCGACTGCATAATGGGTGGCTTAATCTCGAAATACCGAACATAATGTATCCTAACATTTTGATCTTTAACTAACTATTTTTAAGTAAAAAATCTCGTCCTCTTGAACAACTTTGGAGCTCACGCATATGAAACCGTTGCGTTGTCCAACGTATTTGAATTTTTTAAACACGTCTGTAATTGTTCGTTACCTTAGAATCCAAACATAATCGTTATACTTCTAACTTCGAGAATTATTTTACAATTCCTGCAAGTACTTCAGCAAGTGAATTGGAAGACAGATACACTTTTTTGCCGCCTCTACAACTCTCCTCAGCTTATCAACCTTATATTGGTACACCCTGTATAGTGCACAGAGCGACTCAATCTCATTTATTTTAATCTTCGAGAAAAATGAATTGCATTATAGACATTAAGCATCTCCTTATCCGTTTAACCCATCTTGACAATTATCTCAACAGTTTTGATCTTGTTGACGACAACCATTAGGAGTGACGTTTTTCTTGCATGATAAACCTCTGGAGGCCTCATTGCGTGTTCAGAATAGACCAATGTCTTCACTTCTGTATTATATTGATGAGAAACGTCTGACGTAGTTGTTCTATTCAACTCGACTGTCGTGAAGAGGAATTAACGTTAAGAGATTTTCTGAAATTAGTTCCGAATAGAAGTCAAAAATAAAAAACGATAGGATACACCTTTGTCTTAGTCTTATTGAATAATGTTTTCTTCTGATAATCTGTCGTTCACTTTGATATTTGATTTCTGGATCCAGTAGAACTCCCCCACGAATTGGAGGTGTTTGTCGTCAATATCGGTACTTGTATCATTATCTCATATTGGGCTAGTTCAAATATCTCCAAGTCGATAAAACCTAAGAAGACATGGTTTACATCTTTGCTCAACGTTTGAATGCAGATGAAAGTTTCGTTCATACCTAGAATCTTCTCAAACCCGAACTGCGGTTCACTCAGTTGTTCATCTAATTTGCTAAGAATGCTGTCGCGACCAATCCGAAGGAACACCTTCAACACCTGGTTCATCACAATGATGTAACGATGGTGAAATACACTACGAAGATGTTAACCACAATGGCCACAATTAGAATAAACAGTTGAGAAGTCTTTAGAGCCCGATAAAACAATTTCAACAACTAGCAAACGTCTTCCAATAATCAACGAATTGATGGTTAAAAATTAATAGAAAACGTAACATAGCAACTATACATAAACGCAGGAGTAAAACATATTCAATAATTAATCGCTAAGCTATACAGAAATCGGCTGAAGTATAGGACCGAAAACGCATATTGCGGTATGGAAACAAACAAACTGGCTTTAGAGCATGAAGATCCACTATACATAACCTATTCTCTATGTTCCCGATGATAAAAAACTATATGTAAACCAAGAGGCACAGCTACTATACGCCGTACTCAAGAAAACTGATGATAACGCCACAAAACCAACGTTTTCCCACGTACAACTTTGGGAGCACGCCGCTGGTATTAGACAATTGGAAGGGAATAATCGACAAGACGCTTCGGTTGAACCGGTTGCTTGAAACTTCTACACCTTTGTAGTGTAGAACCCCTGGGGTTCCGCGTTTGTTACTTGAATTACCGTGGGACCCCAGGATCGATTTTTTATGGGACCAAAACTACACATCGGCTCGAATCTTTTCGTTGGCTTTGATTGCCTTTCAACTCTGATTTACAACGTTTGACTAAACGTTTCGAGTCTCGGAGCATATCCCAAATGTGTTTTCGAACTCCTTGTGCCATTTCGTCAACTCCTAGATTATTTGCCTTGAACTGAGATTCCGAACATCTTCACATCGTGAAATCAAGATATTTAGCTTCAGGTACAGTGTAAAATAAATTATCTCATAGTTTACCAGCTTACCAGTACCATTTCTTAACCAGACCCTTCTTACTGTCTTACATAATCATTATGTTTCCATCGCTTCTTCAGTGGCACACCAGTGTTAGTACTTTTATTGGCACTCATCTCACTAACCTATCGACAGTTCCTTCTTTTTCAAACTCATTCGTGCCCCGTTATGTTTTTAAATAATTGATTTTCGACGTTCGATACCAGCGAAGACGACGCTTAAATGCATAGGTTACTAAGGCAAGTGCTGTATTAAAAATCGACTTCCCATCCGAATTCTGTCGCGTCAACTGTACATCATTCTTCTGTGATAATAATATTTACAACGTTTGTGTTTAAAAATGTCATTGATACCGTTTATATGCGTGCTCGCCTAACGGGCACACAGTTTGAGCCTCCTCCCTTCAGGGAGGCTGAACTTTATTTGGTCACGTGGCTGGATTGCCTCTAGTCTATCAAAAGTACTTAGAGTCTGTTGTGTTGACGTCAGTCCATAGGGACTTCTTCTTTCCCTCCATTATAGTTTCAAGAGGCAGCACAATACTAGGAGCCAAAATATTTTTCTTGTATTATTAGAAGAATTTACATGCTATGCACCCATCAGGACACTTAATGAAAATTGCGCCACTATAGAAAACTACATTTTAAAGGGCTTTCATCTCAACAGGGAGCTCAATTTGGCATCAAACATGTTCAAAATATATGTGGAACTGACATTGACAGTCTGGAAAAGGGAATGGAAAAACTTGAGTATACAACTGATCACTATGAGTCTAGAAAGGTCTAGAATACATCGCACGACAATTGGTGGAGGAATATACAAAGTGGGTAAGTATTAAAAAGAAACATGTCAAAAGAGAATACATGTGTAGCGTAAGAAAAAACAAGCCGAAAATTACACACACCGAAAAAAAAATTTTACAAACAGGGCATTTGGTAGAAATGTTACATTTACCTTCTTATCAAATATACTAAAAGTCCCCTAAAATCGAAGCTGTAGGATGTCGTACTGGAGGAAGAACACCAACTGATTATATATTATGAATGACGGAAAAGCAATAATTAGCAACAGGAACAGCCAAGGGAAGAGAGTAGTCGACTTACTTAGCACTGTACTATGACACCAAAATATGTAAAAATTGTAGTTAAAGGTATCGTTACATATAATAGTGAGAAACTCAGGAGGCGACAAAGATGACCTTCTGGAGATGGATTGTCGGAAGAAGAAAACTAAAAAAGATCAAAAATGATGAACAAGCCCATAATCATAGTCAGTGAACTAAAATGGTAGACTATGTGCAAACACTAGGTGAAGATCCCAATCAACTATTAAACTAGACGCTATTGGGAAGAAGAATGGAGAAACCTGGAAAGACCTGGAGAGAAAAATCGCTAGATCAAGGAGAGCATTTCATGCTATTTTCTGGGCATTGCGCTATAACACCTTCACAAATGTATTGTGACCCATATCGATTTTTATGGAAAAAATGTACTAAAGTCTTTATCTGCTGCTTACTGTAGTTTGTGTCAACCGATGCCCTGGATGCAAACGTCATTTGCAGCCATCATCACCTATATCTGGGAGGCATTTCCCCTATCTGCTACCTGTAGAAGCACCCTCTAGGAGTTACAGGTGGCAAAATACCCAAACAACAGCATGCATTATTGTTGCATTTTTTCTCATTTCGCTTACTATTTCCCCCGCGAGCTGACTATTTCTTTTCCCCCTTGTTTTCAACGGTGTGCCCTTCTTTCGCATTCTGCTTTTTTCTATCTCCATTATCTTCTTTGATCACTTATTTTGGTAAAAGTTCATATCACTCTGTTTCTTTTCCAATTTCTGAATTATTGATTCACTTTTAACAATTCCTCTCATTTATTCGTTCCTAACCCTCTTCCATTTCGCCTTCTCTCAACCATTTTATCATCTCTACTTCCAAATGTAATCAAAACTGTTTTCTGGTATATTCAAAAGGTGAGCTAGATAAATAAGATTTTGTGGCGTTTCATGCTGTTTCTTGGGCATTTTACTATAATACATTGGTAGATGTATTGCGATCTACATGGATTTTCATGGGAAAACCTACTGGAGTGTTTTTTCACTGCCTATTGTGGTTTGTCTCAGGCGATCCCCTGGTTACAAACGCTATTTGTAGCCACCATCACCTATATCTGGGAAGCATTCCTTTATCTGCAGGTTACAAGTGGAAAAATACCCAAACAAGAGTATGTATTATTGTTGCTAGTTTTCTCATTCCGTTTATCATTTCCCTCGGACGCTGACTATTTCTATTGCTCCTTGTTTTTAACAGTGTGCCCCTCTGTCGCATTCTGCTTTTTTTTATCTCCATTATCTTCTTTCATCACTTATTTTGGTGAAACTTCATACCACTCTAGATGTTTCTTTTCCAATTTCTGAATTATTGATTCACGTTTAACAATTCCTCTCATTTATTTGTTCCTAAATCTCTCCCATTTCACCTTCTCTCAACCATTTTATCATCTCTACTTCCAAACGTAATTACAACTGCTTTCTGGTATATTAAAAAGGTGAGCTAGAGAAATAAGATTTTGTGACGTTTCATGCTGTTTCTTGGGCATTTTACTATAATACCTTGGTAGATGTATTGCGATCTACATGGATTTTCATGGGAAAACCTACTGGAGTGTTTTTTCACAGCCTATTGTGGTTTGTCTCAGGCAATCCCCTGGTTACAAACGCTATTTGTAGCCACCATCATCTATATCTGGGAAGCATTCCTTTATCTGCAGGTTACAAGTGAAAAAATACCCAAACAACAGTATGTATTATTGTTGCTAGTTTTCTCATTCCGGTTATCATTTCCCCCGGACGCTGACTATTTCTATTGCTCCCTGTTTTCCACAGTGTGCCCCTCCGTCGCATTCTGTTTTTTTATCTCCATTATCTTCTTTCATCACTTATTTTGGTGAAACTTCATACCACTCTAGATGTTTCTTTTCCAATTTCTGAATTATTGATTTACGTTTAACAATTCCTCTCATTTATTTATTCCTAAATCTCTCCCATTTCACCTTATCTCAACCATTTTATCATCTCTACTTCCAAACGTAATTACAACTGCTTTCTGGTATATTCAAAAGGTGAGCTTGAGAAATAAGATTTTGTGGCATTTCATGCTGTTTTCTGGGCATTGCGCTATAACACCTTGGCAAATATATTGTGACCGATATGGATTTACTGCTGCCTACTGTAGTTTGTTTCAGCCGATTCTCTGGATGCAAACGCTATTTCCAGCCATCATCACCAATATCTGGGTGGCATTTCCTTATCTGTTACCTGTAGACACACCCTTTAGGGGCTACAGCAGGCAAAATACCCAAACAACAGCATACTGTTGCTTTGTTTTTCATTTCGTTTATCGTTTCCCTCTAGTGCTGACTATTTCGTTTTCTTTTTGTTTTCAAGAGTGTGTCCGTCTTTCGCATTCTACTTTTTTATCTCTGTTGTCTTTCTTGTTTACCTACTCATTTTGTATAGTTCCATATCACAGTAAGTGGTTCTTTTTTAATTTCTGAATTATTGATTCACGTTCTATTTAGCTCATTTGTTCGTTTTCAATCCTGCCCCATTTCTCCACCCCAAACCATTATATCATCTCCACTAGCTTTCATAAACTCTTCTACTTCGTTTTTTTCTATTTCTTCTGAGCGTGCTTTATTCTCCAGTGCTTCTCTGATCTTGGTTATAGTCTTTCCTCCTCTTCCAATTCAAACTTGTTTGTATAGTACCCTTTCCATAATTTAATTTCTTCCCCAATTCCGCACAGGTCCCCTATTTTGCATTTCATGGCACTATCTTTAATTTGTTTCTTCTTCCTATGGTGAGTACGAAAAACGGTTTAATTATAATTTAATCTTGAAAAAACTTTGCGTTCAAAAACCTTGCGCAGCTACAACTCTTTACATTGTTTAACCTAATAGCTGAGATAGAAGAGTCAGTATAGCGTCATGCTTTTTTAAAGAAAATTTCCATAACAAGTGACATTATGCAGCAGTTGTAAAAATACCTCTGTCGTTCATGATTCTATGAGGAATATTTTAGAAATTTTAATTTAATTATTGTGGTGTAGCAGAGGTTTAGCAACGCTGTGTAACTGCGGATTATCCTGAGGGACGAAGTGCAGGTACCCGGACGAGAGTTCTTGGTTAGTTTTAAGACATTCGAGTTGTGCTCTTGTTAACAGTAACTGGTATTTGTATGAGATCTGTCTAAGTTATATTTATTTAATAAACATATATTGTCACTACAACATCTTTAATTAGCCTTAACCACGAGGACATAACAATTATTAACAAAGAACATATACTGAAACACCAGCAAACGATCTTCCAAATAATTTTTTTATTGGAAATTTTAGCCAAAAGGCTTATTTTCATCTGCCACTTTGTCTTAACACAGTGTGTTGCCTGTATCACAGCTTACGCCTTCAACTTTTCGTTGTTACAATGAATCCAATTGTTTGGAACTATATCCATTTTACAATTTACAGGCTTCAATGGTTGGTATTTATATTAAACTGGGAAATTATTCAATTTCAAACTTTTTAAAAAACAGATCCTCTCTCTCAATTCTTCAAAAGCAGTTACTACGATTTTTATCAAGACTGGCGAAGTATTCAATCTAAGGACACAACCGATTAATATTTCAGATGATTGACTATTTGCCCACGTCACAACCGGCGTCTATGGCCGGCCATAAGAGGTGAGTTATGGCAGCGACATCTGCGTCAAAACTGATGCATGTTTGCGGACAGGTACAATTAGGAAATGGTTAATTACCGATAGTAGCCGTTCCGTTTGGAGGTTATAATCGACTTATCACATGTCCTATGACAACCAAACTCATAAATCCTCCTTCATATCCGATTATGGCGCATTGTTAAACCGCGCCATAAACGGTGCATCGGCTTAAAATCACAGCCGGAGCTCTCGGAGCGTCCGATTCGGCGTCGCCGGCGTCTCATCTCCAAATTCGTCCCAGTCGAGCACTAAAGCCGCGATACGCTCGTGATAGGAAGCTCGTAAAGTTTAAACTTTTAAAATGCTTTACGATGTGATAGAATCTTAATATATTACGAATTTTTTGGAGTAATTGCCTCTAACGACAGGCCTTCTCTCTTGCTCGTGCAGCGCCGACGTCTCGGTGAAGGATGGGAGCAGCGTGGTGTGGCGTCGTTTGGACGACGTTAGGCCTCAGTTTAAGAAGACGAACACGGAGCAGCCTTCTAAAAGCGCGTTTTGAAAGTCGCGGTTAACTTGATTCTGAATATTTTATGGCTTCATTCGACAGCTAATAAATATTTTAAATCTAAAGTACTCATAAATTGCTTATTTCTGGGGAAGTTGACTAATTACCTCTCTTTTTTATTGTCATTTCGTCCTAGCAGCTTGATGCGAACCAGCGGCATTTATAACTAAACTTAATTTAAATTAGGTAGAGACTCGAAATGAAATATTTTAGAAAAAAATCCCAAAGCCGTTAAGAGGTAAAATTGTAATGAAAATTCTGGTAGAAAGTCGACCCCACACTACAAGATTTTTTTACTTAGTTTGTATTTCATTTCAGGGAAAATTCGAATAATTTCAGCAAAATTCACATTTGAGTATTTAAGGCGAGCGATTTTCCAACTCCGATTGTCACCTGTTGCCAGATGTTCTCTTCCATTGCCTTTAGATGACGACTGAAAGATTGCAATCGGTAAAATTCGAACCTACATTTATAATCGGACGCCTCAACCACTCGACCAAGAACGCTACGTAACACAGACTTATAGTTGTAGTATGACGTGTGTGGAAGGAGAGGGTGTGACGAAGTAAGCACGATCGCAACCGGAGGAAGACCGATTGGTCACGATCCAGCGCGAGGGAAACTCGTAGCTTTATTCGGTTTTATTAGGTGTTTAAGCTATTTAGTTCCTTTACATTAGAAAATCCAATTAGCTGAGTTCTAATTACACTTTGTCATTTAAAAAAGCCAGCTACGGCAGTAGATCTAATTTTTGTCTATAATTCTCTACAAAAAAGGTCTTAGCATTTTTATCCATTTATCAGTTCTTCCGCTGTGTCACCTGGCTCAATAGCTAACAACTTAAAACTAAACAAATACAACAAGTATCTAAACAAAAATTTATTTTTTGAAAAATAATCTGCCAATGTAACGCCCTTTCTTGGTTTTTGGATGCAAATATTATTTAATGGTTTGCGCATGACTCGTTTCGTGGATTCACTAGATACCTCGTTTTGTTCATATGTGGCTTGCTGTTTGTGCACTTTCCCTTAGATTCAGTGTGGCTGCTAAAGCTTCAGAAAGTGAAATTAGCTTAATTGTAGAATAACTTTAAACAAAAGGGCGTGAACTGTGCGAATTTTGATCATTAACGATTTAAAACCGCCTTGATGTTTAGGTCCTAACCATAGCAATACGTGTAGAACAAAGCTCAGACCAGGTAAGCTACACCATTTTCTTGATTTTTATATATAATATAATAATACTATACCCCCAAAAAGAACTATTCCATATACATTATATTCAACTTTCTTTGAGGCTACGACATTTGGATGGAATCAGCATATTAAGAAGAACTAATTACTGTATAAAACCATCTAGCCAATGCGAATGGACGAGCGATTTAATAACCGATGGGTATTTTTTATTATTAAAATATTTTCACCCGCGAGAACACGTCCTTGCAGAAGTCACGCGAGAACTTGCGCACTGTTAAATTGACCGGGTTGATGTTTCTCCTTAAGCAATTATTATTAGATCTTAACCTATCATTATCCGGTCCTACCACATTTAGATCATTCTGCGAAAGTCCGATGTCCAGACGGTTCGGATCACGCTGACCCAATCATTCTGCGATAGTATCTGATCATTCCAAACACCTTTTCATTATTCTCCGAATGTTTTGATTATTGTCCGAACGTTCCCGATCATTATTTGAACGCTTCTGATCATCTTCACACGTTTTCCAACATTCTCCAAACTGTCCCGATGATTCTCTGATCATTTCAGGTTATTCACCTATCGCACCTTATAATTGGCCGAAGGTTCCCGATCATTTTTCAAGTTTCAGAACATCTTCGGACGTTTTCCTTCATAATCTAAACGTTCCCGAGCATTCTCACATCGTACCCAAACATTATCCAGACGTTCCGGTTTGTTTTTTAATGCACCTGGTTATTGTCCGAATGTACCCGATCATTGTTGGAACGGCTCCGATCATCTCCCAACGTTTTCTTTCGTAGTCCAAACGTTCCCGACGATTCTCCGAACGCTTTCCTTTATTATATGAACGTTTCAGATTATTCTTCTATCGCACTCGATCATTTTCCAAAGGTTTCCGATCATTGTCTGCATGTTACCGAACATTGTCCGACTGTACTTGATCATTCTCCGACGTATTTTTGACATTCGTAATGATACATGATCTGAAAACATGACACAATATTCGAAAGAGACACAATACTCACAACATTCACCCGAAATATCTTAATGTAAAAGTACTATTACGAACAACTAAATATAAAGAAAACGTTAATCTGTATACTTGCGGTAGTGCATAAGAGAATCTAGTCGTACATGGATATCTCTCAGAATTGCTTCGCAAAATCTTTGTTACTTGAGAACACGCTTACGGTCAGATTCAACTTGCCTTTAAACAAAGTGACTGTCTCCTTACAGATGCCGATCAAAAGTAAATGACAATTGCTTCGACATCATAAGAACAATACTCGTAATGCATTCCTAGATGGATAAAAAATATCTTAAACAAAAGCTGTGTGATGTTTATGTTATTTGTCTATTACCAGAATTATTAAATTTAGTGCTTTTGTTGTATACTTCTCTGTAGTGCTTCCCTTCGGTGGAACTTCAGATAAGTGGCAAATTCTATGAATTCGTTTCAGTCGGCAGTAAATTTAAGTGGTGGTAATTCCTATCGATTTTAGCCAACTCGTTTGTTATTTTGAATCGCATGTAAACTTAGGCAATGGTGATCTACATCTAAACATCTATCAAAATAACTACTCGATGATATTTCATAAAGTGGTGTTTAATATAAATAGTCTGCAAATCTGCGGAAATCCATATCGGTGGTACTGTATAGTATTTTTAAATGTTTTCAATTATAATTGTTAGCTACAGGCTAACGCTTGAATATAATATGAACAATTTGTTTTTTCCATAAAGTCAGGTACAGTTATTGAAAGTTATAGAACAATGCGCAATCATAAAAAAAATATAATTCTCCATTTTTGAAATTATACAATCACACATAAAAGATGTATTTTGGACGGTGATAAAAAATGAGAAATACAAAAGAAAAACATGTTAAAAGAAGTCTAAGAGGAAAGGGAAAATATATGTATCAAAGGAGAAAACTCAAAACCTATTAGAAGAAGTAGGTAAAGGGGACAAAAATATAAAGATATCTAAAGAAGGATAAGGAAACTAAACGAGGCAATCTGTAAAATGAAAATAGGTAAAACATTAGGCCATGATAATAAAAAACTATTAACTATATTGAACGAAGCTAAACAATATCAAATAGAACCAAGTGAGAATTGTTAAAACAAATATATAAAAAGCGAATACTTTCACTATTGTTTGTCAGAATAACAGTTCTAGGGTGTCTATTTCTTAGGCTCGCGTTCGCTGAGGGTCCAGGTTTCGTGTATATTCATCAAAATTGGAAATATTAGCGAGTTAAACAACCTCATTTTGATTATCTTCGAGACTGTGACTTTTCAGATAGGTTGAGTTGGTGAAATGCAGGCTTCTATTGCCAAGCTATCAACGCTGATGATCATGAAATCTAGATAGAGGAATTGTTGAAGAACATTAAACCTGACTGTGTGGCAAATGATCCTTATTTTAGTTTTGGACATATTAAGTTTCAATCCGAATGATTCACTTCCTTCCTCCACTTGAATCACGAATCTAGATCTCACTTAGAGAAGAACTTTTTTATAAAAATGAAGTAAAAGCAAGAGGCGATAAAATAAAAAACGATTTCTTTAGAGAGCGATTGAAATATTTCAAGTGAGATGACGATAGAAGAGGAACAGAAGAGAAAACAGAAGAGTTGGGTTGGATATATGATGAAGCAAGAGGAGAGGCTGGAAAAAAGATTATTTTCGACTAAAGATATAGGAAGAAGAATAAGAGGAACGTCGAGAACACTTCTATAGAAGAGAAAAGTCTCGCTGCAGAGAAAAATGGAATTAAATGGAGATAAATAAAACAACTAAGAGAAGCCGAAGTTGTGGGTGAAAATATAGAAATCTCTAGCAGAAGTAACTTCACTTTAACATTACGCCGAAGGGTACGTAAAAATCTTTAGGTTTAAGCAAGTAAAGACATAAGACAATGAACGAGGCTACTTTTTTACGAAAAGGGTTGGTAAGCTACCTTGCAAAATTCAGGAAATATAGTCTGTATAATTAGAAGAGTTCAGTAAAACTAAAATCACTCTCTTATATTCTATAAAAATGTCTAACTTTAATAGTAGAAAAAAGTATAAATACCTATTAATCCAGCTGTTGACATTTTAAAGGTATCTACTATCCACTCACCGTTTCATTTCATTAAAATTGCGGTACTAAGTCAACGTAGTTTTGCTATTTGGATTACTATACTGTCGGTGTCGAGATCCAGGGGCAGTGTTTACGTCGACTGTACTCGATCGGCCTAAGTGACATATGTATTGTAATCTGCATATGCGAACTATGTTAATGGGAGAACTAATTGTAGACAGTTGGTGGCAGTATATCACGTTACATCACGTGACCGTATCGCCTGTCAGGCCTCTATTGACATGTATATTAGTCGTTTGATAGAAATGTATGTCTGTAATTCATACCGCATAAACCTGGCCATTAGGGCCCTCGCCGCTTCCCTCCGCAGCGGAAGATACCCGAAACAGCATTCGAATCCTATCTAAAGTAGCAGCCAGATAGTCGTCGATAAAAAATGGCCGAATTTCTCAAAGCGCGGCAGATAAATCAATCCGAACACTTCCACGTCCTGCGGAATTCGACGGGCTCCTCGCGAACAGACGTCTCCACTTTCCGAACGATAAATATCCCCAAACAACGATAGTGACAGATAGGGCGAATAAAATAGACTGAATTTAGGGGATAAAAGGGCATTCTTCTTATTTTTTATCTGCCCACTTGGCCAGTAGATTTAAGGGGTAACTTGAGGTTTCCGCAGGAAGCTCCGGCTCAACAAGCGACGGAGTTTAGAGCCGAAGGGCACACGTAGTTTTCAGTTGCTGCTGGTGCGATCCAGACCGTTGCCTTCGTCTATTTTCTTTCTGTTCTAACAGTTGGTCTTATATAACATGACTTATAACGAAAAGCAATAAAATTCATTTTGGAAACTTCAAAACAAAATCTGACACGTTCAGCAAAACCGCAGAGTAAGAGTTATATTATATAATAGAAGGTCAATTGCAAATGAGAACGTCGCAGAAACAATTAGAAACTTTTGATAAAACAGCAGGAAGATATTAATAGGGACATGATAATGACATGATAAAAAAAAAATGCAATAGAAAATGTCAGAGGGGAGCAAATAAAGGCAATGGACCAGCAAACATAAGTTCCTCCATATCATTGCGAAAAAGCGAAACTGGACAGAGAACGTACATTAACTGTCGTTGGCTTCAAGGAAACCTTTGGAGCTAATAAAAGAAGAGAGAGAAGAAGATATGCAGAGATTGTTTCTTTAATGTTTATTATAATCACAGATGAAATACTCTTCTTTATCTTTAATGTTTTATGTGTGATAGGCATATTCATTTCAAATAAAACTGGGTCTCTCCAGCATTTGGTAGTGAAATTTCTCTCGTAACCAGGCTACTGCATTACTAGTATTTTAAATATATGTATGAATATTTCAAATAAAATTGTCATGGGCCTAGAGCTGTTTCCAACATTTTCAAATTTAATATTAAATCCCTGCAAAGGGTGCTTATTTAAACTTGACCAAAATTCGATAAACTTGGTTTAACTCTGGTTGCCTCGGGCAAAGCTCAGATGCCCAGAATCCGTTCTACTCAAATGTATAAAATACAGGAATAACGCAGTGAAATAAATTGTATAGTGTGTTGGAATATATACATCATAATTTTCAGTTAATGCAAATGTTATGTACATAAATATTGTAAAATAAAATTCCTTCCATGTTAGGTTATTTTTGGAACGTTCGGCAACCCACACTGCACGCTGGCTTGGCCCGGTTGCTGTCCCTAGATCTTCTAAAATAAAGTTCGAAGACGGTATGCTCGGGTGATCTGTAGCTCAAAAAAAAAAAATATACTGGAACCGGCAGATTTGAAATAGACTAAATTTGGGCCGGCAAAGATACCGTTTGTTATTTATGGTTGAAGAGCGGAGAAATTCAATAGAAATAAATTATTTTACGGTGGCTGTGAGGTTTACGACGAGTTCATAAAACCTGGCTGGACGTGGTACGTCCTCTATGACTAAGTTTGGACCACGCGGAATAATATAAACTGGACATTTTTACCTTTTACAAAGTGCGGTTCTGACAGCTCAAATCGCGGGCGACCGCTAGAAGGTTTCAGTCGGTCCAGACCAATATGCCTGCGTCGAAACATCAGGATTATGGCGGCGGCCTGGTTAAATTTATTAAAAGGTTAGGATAATAATGGCCGGGGAAATCAGCTGGAGTGGACATTAAACGGGCTTTTTAGAAAGATGGGGCCGAATCCACCGGTGCTAGACAGTGTCTTTAACTAGCTGTGGATTCTCCTTTTATACTCTTCGGCCATCTCGTTATCGACCCATTTCTAGTAGGGGTTGCAGAAGGAACTGCATGGCTTTCCGCATAGCACTTAAAATCACCTTATGGAAAATCCAAACGCTATGAAGATGTAAGTGAAGACTGTAACGGGAATTAGAGCCATTGAAATTTCTAGCTCACTATTTGTGCTTTAGGTAAATTTGACGCGGGGGCTAACGTTACAAAATTATATAACCTTCCAAATTTTAAAAATATTATTTTCCTCTTCTAGTTTGAATATGGGCTTTCAACCACTTTCTACCAGACCCTCCTTCTAGTACTTCCGGGGACGATATAGATTTCTTTTGTCTCTTGGTAAGTTATGTCTAGCCCGTTATATAATCCGGTCGTTTTGCATCCTTGTTATGTGGTTATTCCATTCTGTTCTTTTTCTTCTTATCCATTCATTGATTTCTTATGTAAGACCCTGTATGAAACACGTTACAACATTCATTTTTCACACACACCCTGTTGACCACCCCGACCTAACGGTCGCGGTTTACAATTTTACGTTTAATGTGAAATCACGAGTATTTCGCAACTTATTACATAGATAGTTATTTTAATGCCGCAGATAAAGTTATACAACTCAAAATGAGTTTTCAATTAAACCTACAGTCAACAATTTTATTTTTAAAGACTGAAAGCACTGAAAAAATGTGTGTCATGAAGTTATGTTATTTTATATCAGTTTGACTAATGTCGCAGATTTGTTTAATATTAATTATAAAGTAACAAAGTTTTCTTTTATGATCATTTCGACAAGTATATTTGCTTGAAGACATTTCTTTTCTGATAAATTTTTGAGGTACGAAAAGTAACTCACAAGTTGATACTGCCAATCTGAACCTACGTTAGGATCCTTGATGCATATAATTAAAATTTACAAAATATTACCAAATTAACTAATACTAGCAGTCCAGTGAGACAAATGTCTCATTTAAAAAAACAAAAAAGACCGTTTTTCAAATAGAACGCGTATTAAATAAGAACTGTACCCAGACCTGGAAGGTGTCCAAGTGGTTGCCTAACCGATCGAGGTTTGAAGGCGCAGAGGGCATCGGAACATTCTAAAAGCTGTCAAAGTGGTTGCCTAACCGATCGACGTTTTAAGGCGCAGAGGGTCGTAGCTCCGTTTGGCTGCTGAAACAGTTTTTATTTAATACGCCTTCTATTTGAAAAACGGTCTTTTTTGTGATTTATTGAAAACCGGAAGTGTCACGTGACTGAAATTCGGTTCCTGACCTGACATGACCATTCCAAACATATAACTTTCATAACTTTTTTCTCTATCTCTTACGGTTTGGCTGCTGAAATAGCGTCCCGGACAGACAAAACGGCGTCCCAGACAGACAAAACTGCGTCCCAGACAGACACGTCTATTAGATAAAGGATAATTGAGCAATGAGTTGCATAACTCTCTCCGCCGAAAATAGAGTATAGTAGCAGGTAATACGGAAGAAATGCAAAATCTGATAAGAACGAAGAAGGAAGCAAAGCTGGAGGTAAAGATAGATCAAAGTAATTGCAATGCAAAGCTAAACTGACGATAGAAGAATGATCCTTAAGATATTAAACTAAATAAAAAAATACAACTGCATTCTAAACTACTTCGACCATTCTTTTGAAAAAGCGTTGACGCTCTGCAATAATTAATCTTATACTTAGCATTCGAAAAATTGCACGTAGGCTCTCATTATTATTACTATTGTAATAAAATATTTGAAATTAAATCAGTCAAAATTGTCGAATAGTCTCTATAAAAGATTTTATACATTTTCTCATTTGGTATATAAAATTATTCTCATTTCAAACGACTCATCTGCAATAGAAAGTCAAGTAAGAGTCAATTCTGTTCTAATTCCATATGTTTTACAGCAAAATGTTGTTACGAATAAAACCGCCAAGCTTCAACTGGGTATTAATTTTTCCGCCCTTTGTATACTATATTGCTTAACCTCCATTCTACCCCCTTGGTTGTTTCCTTTTTGGTGTCACCGAACTCGTTGGCGACCTTCAACTTGTACGTGGAAGGTTATCGATCCTCTCTTAGGAGAGATAGTATAAACGGTTATTGTGGTGAAATAGGTTCCACCTCTCCAGTTCCGTCTTGGTAATACGTCCCAATTACCGGTTATAAAATTAACCTGTTTCTTTATTGCAAGACTACCAGTATTCAGTATGAAGGCTCGCGACGTGCGAGTATAAATATTCGTATATTGACGATGTGGAATAACTAGAGGAATAAGTTACAACAGAAACATTAGCTCTTTGAAATAAATCGGCGTCCCCTTTCATAATACCTGATTGTTTAAAATATATAAAACAGAAAACTAAAATTCTTAAAATCTAAAGAAAACAGTAGCATATAATACGAAAATATGTTTTTCAATAAGTTTATGAAATTCCAACAAAAAAATAGAAATTGCGCTTTCTTTAAAATTGAAACTGCAGGTTTGTGACATAATGTCTGACCACGAAAGTCACACTTGGCAATTATATTGTTTGCATCTGTGACTGTAAAATATCCCCACACGTAACTTGTTTTTTCCTGTTTATTTGTATTAATGATACTAATAACCGCCACCAATGTAACAACTTACTAGCAAGTAGCATGCATGATGCAGAATGCAGCGGAGCGTGAGATCTAGTTAGTTCAAAACTTGCTCAGAAAAAAAAACTCATATGTAGCCCTAAAATTGAACGGAACATGATTTTGACAAAACGAATGCAAATAGAACCCATCTCGCTATAATCGAGTTTCTAAATCCCGTTACAAAAATAACAGGTTTAATTTTGTATCTATTACTGCAGTAATAGGTTACATGTTTGGAACGCTGTTATTCTAACTGTTACGTTAAATACTGACCATCTCTAGTTTTTAGGATATGACTAATTCATGTTGTCGATTGTTTGCAGATGTCCTACACAGGTGTGTCACGTGTTTTGTTAATTGCGTGCTTGGCTTCCTTTCTTAGCATCCTTTGAACCGATCACACGCAATATTTCGTTGTTGACCTTTGCCCTAGCTTAGGGATGTTTGATAGTAATTTAGAAGGAAAACATGGTGTACCTGAGTTCTCTTTGGTTATTGCTAACCTTTATGGGTTAATTTTACTAAAAGTATTGGGATTTGTCTAGCTGTCGTACCTTATTGCACAGTCTTAACGGCGTGCATATTGAGTTCTGGATCGGTGCACTTAAGGTATATGTGCGCTTATTCTCTCTTCGTCACTATTATACTTCGGCACTCGCGTTACGAATTTATAAAAACATCCTGGAGTCGTGCTATCAGTTTGGCGGTCAGTTCGCAAAGCCACTGCTGAAGTCACGTTGTTCATGTTTTCCATTTATTTCCGGAGTCGTCGAAGACGAACTCCATAGTTTTGCAGCTGTTTTCCGAAATTCCTTGACGAGCCCCGTCGTAATTAGAGAACTTCTTTTGGTAACTGAACGTTGCTGATTATTGCTGTTTATTCTCCGATGCAGTATTTCATTATCCTGAGAATACCCAAGCACGAACCTGTGTTTTCCAAGGTGAACACAAACCTATGTATATACTCTTTTTGTAACCCTGGATTCACCGGCGAAACCTGCATCACCACCCGGGTTTTTGTTGAAGTTTCACTTGTGCTTTCACTAAACATACTACTTCTACTGTTGTGGTGGTGTGTTGTTAGCCTCCTGCTATGTTTAGCTTACGACATTACTCATAATTCCTTGCTAATTTAACCTGCCTACCTAATACCAAAGAACTTGTTAGCAGCTTAAATGTTAACAGAATTATTGTATCACACTAGTTAAATTGCTTGGGTACTTCTTGTTCTTTGCAATTTCTTGCAACCTACCACTGAAGCAATAAAACCAATAAAGTTAGAGCGTAACAATAAAATTGGCTCTATTCGTAGCTTTCACCTGTAAAGTTGACTTGTAACTTAGTCCAGCGCTTGTAATTATTTTGTTTTGCCCAAATCATCGTTCTTAATATAAACTGTTTGTATTAACTTTTATTTTATGTATAGGTAATGCAAGTAATTTATGGAACAAATATTTTTGAGTCTATTGCAGGTCCTAACTAGATTAAGAATTCTCATAAGCTAACATATCGGTTGTATTGAAAAACCCATTGCTTCTCTGCTAATTTCAGAAAGGGGCCGCACGCCGACTTTTCTGTAGTTAGTCGGTCTTCCGTTCGTTCACTTATCCTACCCGTTTGTTTGCTTGGATTTAAAGCTGAGTATAATAATTGGCTCTGATTAGACTGGGGCTTAAGTCTAAAAATTACAACACTGGCGTACGTTTTAAGCTGCCTAGTTGGCCTAGCAGGATTTAAATTTAAAATAGATGTGCTTTTGAATCCAGTATGACTGAGTATGCAACGTAGAGGAAAGAGATATCTCTTTCGGCCGCAGTATCATTTTTTTCTGAAATCTGCTTTCGCATATTTTTGTTTTGACAGCTACTCAACGTGTTGTCACGAAGTTTGCCTGAGCGTCACGCCACATGCGTATCTCTTTCGATAGAACCGTCACCATAGACCCAGTCTTGGCCCTATATGGGATTGCCACAGCCGCTGGATAACTTCGGGACACGGTAGTCTTCCATTGCGAAGAAGAATACCTTCTAGCTACCCAAAATCAGAGGTAAAACCCATTCATGATTAGTTCAGAACGATCTAATGCCCAGTCAAAGGAATTCTCAGGGCCCACCTTTGTCCCTGTTTTTTCGTTCTCTACGTAATTGTCTTCCCTGTTCACCGATGTCCACCTGCTCTTCCGTTCTCCTTCACGTTTTGGGATACTTCCAGGTCCAGCAGGACCGTCAGGTTAGGGTTTCCATTATCGACTATTTAGCGATGTTTATTACACGCTTCAGATGGAACTTCCCGGGCTAACGCGGAAACTCATCTACGCCAGATTTGGCCATAGAATATAAATGGAAGTTTTTCGATAATTTTCCATAATTTTATTAATTATAACAAAAATAGCAGACGATGGGCTGATTGTATTAATTACTCGCATTATTCGGCCACTGCAGTTAAGTCTTGTGTCGAAATTGATTGATCTTTCCTAGTACGTAGGTGTACGTACATGTTTTTGGTTAAATTTATTAAAAGGTTATGATAATAATGGTCCAGGAAAATCAGCTGCAGCAGACATTAAAAGAGCTTTCTAGCAAGATGGGGCCGAATCCACCGGTGCTAGCCAGTGTATTTAACTAGATGCGGATTCTCCTTTTATACCCTTCGGCCATATCGTTATCGGCCCATTTCTGGAGGGGGTTGGAGAAAAAACTGCGTGGCTTTCCGGCTTATGCTACGTCCGCGCATAGCGCTTAAAATCGCTTTATGAAAAATCCCAACGCTATGAAGATGTGAATTAAGATTGTAACGGGAATTAGCGTCATTCAAATTTTTAGCTCACTATTTTTGAATTAGGTAAATTTGACGCGGGGGTTAACGTTACAAAATTATATAAGCTGCCGGACTAACGCGGGAACTCCTCTACGCCAGCTTTGGCCATAGAATGTAAATGGAAGTGTTTCGATTTTCCATAATTTTGTTAATTATAACAGAAATAGCAGACAATGTGCTGAGTGAATTATTAATTACTCGCATTATTCGGCGACTGTGCTCAGTCCTGTGTCGAAATTGACTTATGTCACCAATTCCTTTGCATAAAAACGTCGAGTTTAGCGATGCCTTTTCAACAGCGTTAATCCCAATTCCGCATTTACGACCCTGATTGCACTATACTGATTACGCTATCTGATAGGTCAATAATTCGCACAGACTGGCTCTGGGTAAATTTGAATTTATAGTCAATGCGTTGCAGCTAAGCTGTATTGGAGGCTACGTTGTTCGTATCATCCGAGCGTTATTTTAAATCAGCACATATTTGGAATCCAGCACTGGTAACTATTGTTTACTTTCATATGTATTCTTTATCTCTTTTGGCCTATTTTCGTCGTAGCCTACTAGCACTTGCGTAGTTCGACGGAGACTGATTTGGTAAGTTACTACGCCCCTTTATTGAGTAACTCATCGTTGTACTTCTTGTAGCCCACGACACCCTCTCCGGTATTTTAGATCTAGTTGTTTTAATATAAATTAAGCTACTTAAAGCTACATGAAATCTAAACTAAGTGTATGAAATTGACACCTAACAGCTTTGGCGTGTAGCAAAGACGTTTGGGTATGTAGTTGGAGCTAAAGTTTTAAGACTTTTCTGTTCCTCTATCAGCGATATCTTTTGCATCGTGTGCGAGTGAGAATATCACTTACGAAGCAGCCACGTATGTTCGTGACGTCCATTGTAAAGACGTGACGTCAGCCGTCATTAAAGTGCCATCGGGTGTAGTAACACGCATCGCACCGTTTAAGGTTTGGTTGACGCAGTTCGATGCTCAATCCAACTCCCAACGTTGCAAGATTCATACTTTGAGAATCTGAAGGTGATCTGATAATGGAATTGTTTTCAGTTTCAAGCGATAAGCATTATCTTCCAGCTATGGTGTGGAAATCGTGTCAATTAAAAGGAATACCCTTAGCTACAACAAATTTAGTTTTCTTTTGTACTGTTTGAAGTCAATTTGAGCCCGAGAACAGCATACACTGTTTTTGGCAAACATTGACATTTCGTAATCGCGACTGCGTAATTAAAGGGTATTATCTAGACTGAACTAGCTAGAAAACATGGCAATTAATTATTAAAGTCCTTGGGAGTACGACACGTCTAACTTAAGTTTAACGCCGCGACGAAAGGGCTGAGTAAACGTATCGTTACATAGTACAGCTAATAAAGGCAGCATTTCCATAGTGACTTTGAAAAGTAAAATTTGTTGTTTCAGAAGAGATTACTGACAAAATCAGTAACTATAGTTGGTTTGCCAATGTCCAAATTTTTCCATCAGTACTATAGACTGCTTGTCCTTATTTCTGCTTGTTTGGCCAGTAACAACATCCTATACTTTTATAGGCTTGTTAGCAGAGTTTTGAATAACATTATTTTAATTTTTGTAGTAATAGAATTCTACCACTACGTTAACCTTAAATTACACACGCTTATTCTTAGCCCTTGCCTTGTTAATTAACTACTATAGCAATTCATTTTCTATCAACAATCTTTTATTTTGCTGTATGAAAAACGTAGCACCTGCATGCTTAACTCCGACGAAATTATAGAGAGCCCAACACCCCAAACATCTTTATATAGTACTGCCCATTATCTGCACTACCGTAGTTTCGTACGCTTCTAACTGCTTGATTTTGCTGACTTGCCAGACAGAGCAATCAAGGATGTGTACATTTCTATCTAGGAAATGTACTAATTTGTAAGTCCCGAGAGTCCCGGATGTTGGTGTTCTTTGAGGTTGCACAATGTGCGTAACCTACTCCAAGGCATTTAGTCTGGTAGGATTGTTCTCGGTGTCTTTGTATACTTTTGCGGTTTTATGAAGATTGGGATGCATTTGCCTCGACAATTGTCGTGTAGGCGAGTTTTAGCCTATCGATAGAAACCGTCGTCTGCTTTCCGCGTGAAAGTCTTCACATATCGGGACAGCACATGAAATAGCCCATTGTAGAAGTATTCCATGGGCCTGCGAACTATGTCGTTTCTAACAAACACATGTGTGAAAGAAGTGAGGTCCTTGAATACGAAGATCTTACTCCAGCCTTGGTGCTGTACATTTGTTAGTGGCCCGGCGTTAAAATGCTCCCTCAACTTGATATATTCAGCAGCATTCCGGCTTTTGGTAGCTGTGAAAAATTCGACTGGTGCGCGTATATTTTCTACGTATATCATTTCGGCCGCTGTGACATTGACGTCTTCGCTGACTGCGGTCCGAATGCCTAGTAGTACCGTGGGAGCTATTCCAACCCCAGGGTGACATCATGGCGCTCGATGGCGGACAGCTGACGATGGAAACTGCGATAAAAATGTATCATTCCCAAAAGCACGGCAATTCTTTCATGGTTTTTGGCTGGGGTATCTGCTATTTACCTTCGCCTTATCAATTATGCACTTAGCCGAATTTATTAACACAGCGGTATTCATTTACTCTATAAAACAGCTGTTTAAGATTAAGATCATCGATGAACCTTCCACCAAGTAAACCGTTGAAAAAATGTTGCAGTGCAAACGTTTTTATGTGTGGAATCGGTAATCATCGTAAAGTTTTCAACCGTCGTTCTCCTTGGGCGCTAAATGTATAACTGCGGACCAGTTGTCTTTAGATGGAAGATTCCCTCTTCCAGCATGAATTGGAACTCCTTTTTGCCTATGTTTGCCTACCTGGTGGCAATCGTCTAGAACGACAGGTGACAAAAGGTTCTGAGGAGGTGATAATCCAATGCGTTGTCAAGTTTTTTAGCTAATTCGTGATCCATGCCAGTAGTCCGTAAAATGCGGTGTTGCCGGAAATTGCTTTGATACCGTACGCAAACTTCCGCGCATTCCCGAACTTCACCCACTGTCTTTAAACTCACCACATCGTCTATTAGATGTTTTCTCTAATGTCCACTAACAAACGACAATGGTTTAAGGGGTTAACACCAGTGATGGGTTTGCTCACATCCGGAACCACGAAAGTCCTTGTATTTAATTTTGACCAAAATGCAATTTTACTTATGGTTTCTATTCTTACCTTCAGGACATTATTACTTTGATTTTATTTAATTAGATTTTTCTTTTCTTCAGTTTTCTATTTTTGCATATTTTTTATTATATTATATTATTTGCATTGCAACTTGGGAATTAACCTTTTCCGCTCGTTATGTCAATTGTTGTGGTCTATGAAATTAGCAAAAAAACAAAGCTAAATGGAGCGCCTATTAGTTGCGATAAAATCACTGAAAACGGGAAATTACAGCGCTGCAAAACAGCATACAGCATTCATATTTAAACTAAATATTGTTCAACTCGGTTATATGTGGTCGCCATGAAGAACGTAGTTTCAATTTTACCTTTATTCCTTTCGTATGTTACTGCTAAGAAGGTATGTAGTTTTTTATCGTCGAATTCTTATTAATTATTTAAATTATTACAGGAACTGATAACAGTGAAGACAGAAAGAGCAGAAATAACTAGATTTAATCCCAAACTGGTCAATATTAACATTAAAGCCTTTAAATATAACAGGACAATCACGACTATCAATTCAACACTAACCTTAAAAGTTCCGATAATACCAGGATATAAGGTAGAGTTCGTGTTTACTTACAAGCATAACAATTTAGCTGCTCTATGTTTTCTTCTAAGGTGGCTATCCAGGCATATAAGTTCACCAGCAATGAATACCGACATTTTCCTGTGACATTTGATGCCGAGATTTGCTCCTCATTTAGGAGTAACTATTTTGGGATGCAAAACTTAGCTAACTGCGGAAACTTCACGTTTGATTGTCCTATAAGACCGGTATGTAACTGTGTTACGTTGTAGTTAAAAATGATCAAATCCAATACTTCAGGAAATTTATCACATTTGCAACTGGATTCCTGATTATCACCGTTTTCCACCACACTTGGTAACAGGGCAGTTCATGGTTGAAATTAGAGCAATATTCCGCACTGAAGAAGCTTTCTCGCTTAATTGGTATATAGTAGTTGCAGATGAAATGATCATTTATGAAAATTAACAGTTTTATATGGTAATAATAAATTATATCATACTATATTTTGTTTAGGTAATACAGTGATGTGCTGGATAGTTGTTATTTTTTATAACTACGTCCAACCAGTGCAAAAATGAACAATTCAAGACTAAAAAACATTTTAATTAAGTATTTTTTCCTAACCATTCGTCAAAGATGCTACTAGTGATCCAATTAAATCAATGGTTAAGTTTCTCCATATTAACATTCAAATATTTGCCTTAAAGGTGTCTAGATGCTGTCTTTATCTATGAAAAGTAGTTTCTGTAAATGGACAAATTTTATATATTTATATCAATGGTCCAAGGTTCTCTATATTCCCATATGTCGTACCTGTCTCCAATGTGGAGAGTAACTACCAAGGCCCCACCATCTGGAAAACATGTAATCCAGCTTTCGATAATTAATTTCCTCAAATCCAAGCAACTTTACGCATGATTTTATATAAAACTATGTGATTATTTTTGTATGAAAACACAATAAGCACAATTTTGGTTTGCAAAAGACTCTAAATATTCACTAACAATATGATTCAGAAAAAATCATCGCAGTTTTCCCAGGACTTTCCCTCATGGTATTTAGGCAGATTTGCGTGGTCTCTCTATTTAAATTTGCGTTCAAAGTAATTGAGGTTTATAAACACCTCAACAACTCATTTTTTTAATTAAAACTTCAATGAAAAATTACCATAGAAACTAAAAGTTACAATGAGTGAGGTTATGAGACTCCAACTATTCAGTAAAAAAGACAGTATTTATTAACTCAGATATAAGAGGTTAATTTTGTTTAGTATCTAGCTTACAATATCAAAATTTGTCAACATGGCAAGCCGTTCCTGGGGTTAGTGAGTTAATGTTGATTTTCTCTTTTATAGTGAAAGAACCGCTGTGTGTCTTCATTTGTGTTCGATTTAAATAAAAGGCTCAGAATTGATGCTACGCCCATCTCATCGCTTTTCGTATGGATTGCATACTAAAAGACTGCAATTTGCTCTAATTACTTGAATGACCTTCGGAGACGTCCTTCAATAAGCTCCCAGTTCATTTCAGTGACGTGAGTGCAATAGCGGTCTGTGTTGTGCTAATGACCAGATCATTACAAACATGAAACAACGAATATTTTTGGCAATTGTCTGCATGGGAAACACAATGAGCCATCTAAATTTGTTGGTTATACTATATGGCTAGATAAACAACGGTCAGTTAATGCGCATTCACAAAAACCTTCATTCGTCGTAATCGTTTACTATTTAGTTAATCCACTGCGAAAATGCTCACATTCTATTTATAAACCATAATCATAACATTATTCTCTTAACAACCTACTTGTATTACAAAACTGTTATTTACCCATCCAAACAGGAAATTGTTCGAATTTTAAAAACAGATAATAGTATATTACATACCGAGGTGGAAACTGTTTCATTACTGTCGAGAAATTAAGTAGTTAACCGAGACGCGAAGCGTCGAGGTTTTCTTTATCTCGAGATAGGAATGAAACTTTTCACTGTGGTATGTATACTATTTTACTCACAATCAATTTTTGTTATTATTTATTTAATTAGGTAAGTTTCAAATAATACGTATTTTTATCGCAGTTTTATAAGTCACTTTAACCAAGGAATTTCCGACGCTGTTACTGGGTAACATGACAAGTTCATTGAAAGTGACGTTTAGCTAGCCGGGAGAAACCTTTCCCAGCTAACTGGGAAAGTAAAGTAAACAATGACTCGCTTTCCTACTGTTTTGAAGGTTAGAAACGTACTTATTATTAACCGATTGTGAGTAAGCAACTTTATTCGCAACCACTTTATTCTAAACAATAATTGGAAAAATTATTATATTATGATACGGCAGGTTGTGACGCGCATGAATGGATCAACGAGATTCCCAGTGTCCCTACCTACTCAGCGGGCTGAAATGTACGACTTCCCCCACTCAAATGAGATCAGGAGTGTTAACATTACATATATGGTTACGAATAAACAACTTTATTGCTATATACAACCAAGTCACTACTATTTTAGTGTAGGTGTATGACCGGCACAATGAAAAATTTTATTGCAATGTTGCTTCTGCTATCCCTTTCGTAAGCCACAAAGCAGGTAATAGTTTGCAATAACGTCTCTGTCGATACAATATCAGGCTTGCGCAGGAAAGAATAATCGTGAAGATGGAAAGAGCGGTCCGGTACAATCCGAAATTGCCTAAAATTCAGGTCCGCACTTTCAAGTAAAACAGGACCCCAACTGTGCTCAATTGTACGATTATGCTAAAAGTTACAAGATATTAGTTGATTAATCTGAGGATGAACGCAACAAATGAAACTTTTGCGGTTCTGTACAGGCTGCAATTCAAGGTTATAAATTTGTAAGCAATGTGTATCAGGAAAGAATCCTGTGGTGTTCGACGCAAACATTTGTCGACTTGTAAAAGAAACCACTTCGGAATGAAAAATTTGGGAAGTTGTGGAAATTTCACAACCGAGTGCCCAATCGCAGCCGTGTGTCATTGTTAAATATCTATTAAAGTAGTTTGAAACGGTATGTTGCAGGGAGGCTATACAGTTTGCAATAAATTGGATGCCCGATTATAAGCGTTTTCTCCTCATTTGGTAACTGGTATATTGTGGTATCAGATGAAACCGTAATATATGAAGCAAGGAAAAAGTGCTAGGTTCTTAGCATTAATGTATTGTTTACTCTATACACTTGGAATATATTCGTGTATTAGCAAAATTTAAAAAAAATATCGTCCGATCGAGATTGATTTTTCGAGTGTGACGGTAACTCAATTAGCGAGAAGGAGAACTCTAATGGTTTAAACACTTTAAAGCGAACATTATTCGGTAGTAAACCGACAAGTGTCTACGACAAACATATTACTTCCAAAACTATGGTATCACAAAAACTAAATGCGGTTTGCTTGCTAGTTCTCTATTTTTTTTTGTCCAAAACAAAAATAATCGCACAACTTACGCCAGCAGCGCGAGTCAGACGTACAACTGCCTCTCCGCCAGCAGCGTCTTTGCTGGAAAGCGAGTTCAAGGATGAAGAGCTGCTTCGAATTTAGCGCAGAAATATCTCCTCCAACGGGCCAAGATCAGCGGCGTGCGCTTTAAACTGCACGCGGTAGGAAATAAATGTAGTTCACATTCAAACTGAGGAAATCGATTCAAGGCAATTCCTAAATTCGGAGTTCAGGCATTTGAAACCCTAAATTCAATTATTTTGTATACTCGCCCCCCCCCTTAGAAAGCTGTTGATCAGTTCCTTCACTTGGTTTAGCATTAAATGGGCGGTAATAAGTATAGGTACTATAAATACTATGACTCAATAACGTAAGCGCAACTTAGATTGATTGCAGTAAAAACTAAGAATAGAAGACGAAACGCAGGCATGCTCGACGAAAGATTCAGATTAACGTCGGCTGAATCAACAAAGCTAGCCAAGAATTTGGGCCCGCTTTCTTCGGCTAGCGTGCACAGAAAGAAGTTTAATGCAAAATACTTCCTCCACTGATATGAAATCAGTGGCGGAGGTAACAACCGTTATCTACCTAAATGGTTGAAACTATCATGGATGTACCTGAAAAGCTACATCAATCGCAGAAATTATACTGATAACAATAGTTAATACATCACTGGGAAATTTATTTATTCTGAAACGTGTACATGGTAAAAACTAGGCTAGGGTGCACTTATTTTTGACAACTTTATTATTGCTTCTTTTCAAATTCAATCATCTCATTGGCTACTACTATGTACCAGTTCATCACAATGGCTTCCTGTGACTGTAAGATAAACTTCATCTGAATTCTAAACTGTCCCGTCACTAGATGGGGCGGAAAGTTTTTATAGTCGGGGGTCCAGTTGCATATGTGGTAGAATCCCTAAAGGATTTTGCTATTTACGACTGCCAACAGGAGCTGTTAGGGTTAGGGTAAAATTCTTACCGGTGCTATGGGACACCTCGCAGTGAAGTTTCCACAACTTCCCAAGTTCCTCATGCCGAAATAGTTTTCCTCGAGCGAAGAACACATTTTCGCATCGAAAATCACTGGAAACTGCCGATACTCATTGCTGGCAAATTTGTAAGCCTGCACAGCCACCTAAGAGACCAATTGAAGAAATTAAGAAAAACCAAAACCGAACTTCTCTCATACTTTGTCTCCTGGAGCCACTGGCACGTGCAGTACGAAGCTCACGTTAACAGCCGTTACGGTCCTGTTGTACTTGAAGCTGCGAAGACGACCGTCGGCCAGCTCTGGTTTAATGGAGATAAATTCTGCTCTTTCAGTTTTTACTGTTATTAGTTCCTGCAACACGCAAATAGCATCAAAAGGATACCGGTTAGCAAATTAAATACCTTCTTGGCGATTGCTGATAGAGCAACTGCAAGTAATATTATCGTTACTTTCTTCATTGTGCCAGGGATGCGACTAAGTTGTCTAGCACGTGTTCGCTGCTAGCCAACGGATATGCAATTTTTAAATTATCCGCTTCTAATGATGAGCTTTTGAAAGCTAATCACTTCTAATCAATTTCATTGGGTTTTTTAGATGTAAATGTGCTTTGATTGTTATTGACTGCTATTAGTAACACAATGGTAAATTACCGTAACATATAAACAAACGACAAAAGGAAAGAGGAAATGTATAATAATTATTTATCAATATGGCAATACTAGTGGAAAACAACTTGAACATAAAGTTTACGGGTTTCCTGTTTTTCTCCTATTAACAGCGTAATGCGGCTTTTAGTAGCCTAACCGTTGTTTGATTTTTGTAGAAAGGCCTTACTTTATGCCCTGTTTATTTACCTTGCTAATACAGTACTGTATGTTATACGCAAACATTCTTCTGCATGAAAGTCTGGCCTGTGATTCGATGCCTAAAAATCTGGCAGCGTTAGTTGTCAATAGTATAATTTTGCGGTAGCGGAATCTTCACACAGCATGTAGCAAACGATGGCTCAAAATGCAAACACACGCTGTATCAGGTTACCGTAAGCTCGTGGCTGAGAACTGCTGCACAGCGGATTGGAGGTTACGACACCAAATGTACACTGCGAAACCTTTCAGCCGTCTTCTAGAGCCACACTTACTCAGTTTATTACAATCCGGGTTTAAAGTGTTAGGTGATTTTAACCATAATTTTTTATTAATGGCATGAAATTGAACTGCACAATGTTTCTGAATGGTAGGTATATTGTCACTTTCAACTTCGAAACTATCAAGTAGATATTTCTTCAAAAAGACCTTTTCAGTAATATTCTAGTCAGTCTAGTCCATTCTCGTTGTGCTTTGGGAAACTAAGACTTACCCTAACACGTTGCCAGCGATTATGCCGTTTATCAGCCTTAGTCTGATCATCTTCAGAAGAGTTTCGCCTCTGGCGTGGTTCAGACGTTGAGATACCGTGCTCATTTGCTTACCTCCTGATAAAAACCCTTATGAAATTGAGCGGAAAGTTGAGTTCTTCAATCTCAATAATGATCCAACCCTTCGTTATTTACTTGCTCTCTCTATTTCGCAAAATCTAATTATGTTTGTAGTTGTTTATTGTTGCCCCTTTGTTGCACGACGAAACATGTAACCAAGACGAAACAGATTTCTAAACAAACCTTCAATTCAAATGGTCTAATAACACTTGGTTGTAAGTACCAACATGTTCGACGTAAAAGCGTATAGAACATAATGGAAAAGGTCAATTTCCTAACGAAAAAACTTTAGCTAATGATAATGATGTTAGTATTGATGATGATGATGAATAATTTTGTCGTTTTAATGCAATTTTAGAAAACTAGTCGGGTAATCGCTAGCCATGAGTTCATTACCATCTATAACTAAATATGCCCAGTATAAAATAAATGCTTTTCAATACCTTTTATTTAATACAGTAATGTAAGATTAAAAAATTAAACATTTACCTCGTCTTCTGTATGTATCAACTAAGTTCGCATGATAGTCCTATATTGTCCTTAACAAAAGAGTAGATATTTTTGTGTACACAATCTCCTTTCTTCTAACATATCGTCATACTTCAAACATACATTTTTACCATGTTTCCTCAACTCAATTCAAATGCAATTAGATATTGAGAAAGGCAACTTCACCCAAATCGCTTGAGTGTTTTTGTAGTCACATTTAAATTACAGTCTGTACTGTATTTATATGTTTTACTGTTTGCTCGTAGAGTTCAAGAACTATTTTCAGCAACGTGAGTAAAAATTTTGAATCGCGGCAATGTGTGTACATTCGGCGTCGATACCGGGCGTACCCCTCGCTAATACGGACGCCCGCGTTGGTTTCGGCGAGAGTGTGTGATTGGTTTCGCAGCATAAGTAAAAGCGGGGCAACCTAGTTGAAGGTGAGTGTCCCCGCAACTTCTGGTGGACCGTGGGAGAAGAGTAGCGTTACAATGGCGGCTGCTGACTTATGAAAAGAGCCGAAGTCATGCAGACATTGAAATTTGGCAACTCAGGACGCGAACAAAAGAAGTGTCCAAGCCCTCTAGTGACGCAATAGAAGAGGAATTGCCTTGAAAATATGCGAGAACCAGATCCAAATAGTTTGCAACTGGCATTCGTTAGTCATTATTACAGATGGGTTATCTTATACCTCATTTGATCATTTGAAGGGAGACATCAAAGTATAGGCCAAGTGAGTTATTAAACGACAGCATTATTCGTTGCGCATTGCGCCTGAGCATATGCTCAGCCGTCTGTCACCATTAAGGCCTTGCTACAAATAGCTGTATAAGTGATTCAATACTATTGTGATGTTTGAACAGCTAACAGCATAAATGAGTCGTAGTAACAGCTGTAGGGGTTTAGACCCATTATGGTTAATAAATGCGTAGTAGAAACAGCTATGCGCTTCGTAGTCCCGTATTTAGATCTATTGTTAGTAAGTGTGGACTTTGACAGGAAATATAGATACTTCCTATTAATTTGGGTATAAGCAGATTTTATTCGAGCAAATATTTGAAACCAACGTTTTGAGTTTAGCACGAATTATGCCTCGTCTTCATTACAATACACATTATATAAATGTTTATTATATTTTCAATAACCATTGGCTGTCGCAAACACTTGAATAATGCATCTGTGTGTGACCTTTGATACCAAAATGATTTTTGACATTCATTACAATAGTCCTCTTTTGTTATTTGGTCAAAATCATTTAGAATGCGCATCTAATCTAATCTAATTCAATACTCAATTTTGTAGTCCTTTCTTATTTTCAATCCCACAGTCATCAACAAAACTTTAATGTAATCAATTTAACTTAATAGGGAAATTGGTTATTGGGTTTACGGCCCATTAATTCCCAAATTTGTAGGTAAATAAGTAAATAAACGGCTCTATAAATAAGAATTGAAGTAAATGAACTGAGAGAGATCTCACTGCTACTGAGCTAGTTGGCAATGAGCAAGGGTAAAAATAATTTGTAAAAGTGTAGGAGTTCGTTAAGCCCCATTAAAATGTAAATACACTCTTTTGATACAGAATAACCAATAGACTTCAATAATTATGTTCCAACTATCAGTTTCTATTATGCTTCTCAGTTATACGAACTGACTACCTTCTTCTAATTTCTTATCATCTAAATGGAGGTTTGTGTGTCCTTTGTATTTTTCGCATGTCATTGTGTTTATTCTTTAGCTTTCGTTTACAGCATTTTCAGAACTACTACAACACGCTATACCTATCTGAGCAAGCACTCCATATGAGAATTATACTAACAGAATTAAGAAAGACTTGCCTGAGCTTAGTTTTAAATTGATTAAACCTGTTGCTTTGTATGATTTTCAAACACGTAAATTTCCCAATAATGAATATAATCATCAGAATCGTCTATAGGTAGTGCAGCATAAATGTAGTCTTTCGCTTTCGTTACACATCATAAATATTTTATGTGGGAAGATTATTATTGGTTATTGAGCTATGAATTATGATTTCAATGTTTGAACAAAGTGTGTATATGGTGGCTCTACAAATAGAAATTCAGCTGTGAATTAGGGTAAAGCAGGTTTATCACTTTAGTAAAAACGGTAACTATTTTACGTATATGAGTTTAGTACTGCATCGTTCATCCTGAGTAGTTCTTGATAACTCCTGCATTTTACTTCCGTTGTACACAACAAAAATATTGCTCTATAACTACTAAACAAAAACATCATGCGCGCAAATTGCCTTATGGCGACAACGATAACTTCAGACTAAACAAACTTCACTTACCGTTGAAAGCCTCTACGTATATTACACCAAGCTATCCAAAAAAAAAACGAACAGGTATCGGTAAATGGAATACAAGAACATACTAGAAGTAAACTTCCACTCCAAGGCCTTAATAAAAACAACAACCAAATGCGATTACATCAAAACTGACACTACACAATTAACAGTGACTTTCTTCTCATAAAGTCACCAAGAAATTAAATTAGTAATAAATAAAAATTACAAAGGGCTTCCGGAATTGGGTAGTGTCATTATTGAAATTGAAGAACTCAATATTTCGTCCACTTTCATAACGGATTTCATTAGAGTTAAGCAATAGAATACGGTAACTCAACGTGTAAACCACGACAGAGACGAAACTTTATTCTCCCTTTTTTATGCGGGGTTCGTTGTGTTAAAAATGAACCCAGGCAGTTATTATACCCAAATTTGAAAAGATCTAAAAACTGAAATTCGAAAGTTAAATTAGAAAATTATCAACTACACGTTGCTGCAATAAAGCCATGACGTGAAGTAGTAGCTAAGCAATTAAACGAATTGAATTAATTTTTCGCCTGAATCCGTAACATGAAGATAAACCTAATTAAAGGAGTCTTTAAGGACACTTTAAAAAGCTATGCCCTTAAACGTAATTAACACATGCAACGCTTATAACAAAGGCCTTTGGATAACGAAGCGCATTCATAACTTCATCGTTCAGTGCCATGGTCGTTATCTGAACTAGAAAACTCGTCAACTTAGCAACATGGAGTGCGAACTTCACTCTATTATGCTTATTAGTGGACTGGTTTATTGCATCATCTCCAAAGCTGTTACTTTACTTTTGGATATTTTATATAATTTTCATAGTCACTTAATCTACATATTGTATGTAGAGAAAATATTGTCGACTGCTTAGCGTTCTATAGTATCATATCGTACAAGAAGTTTTCAATTAGTTATAGTTGACCAAAACCAAAAAATGTAGACAATTTTCGCAATTAAATTACCGCAATGTACGATGGGGTGCATTTCTTTTTCAAAATTATAAACAAACCCATCAACAATGCCCCGGGTAGCAAATGGCGTCTTTCTTTGGAGTATTTTTTCTAACTGCAAATTGTACATGGTTCGGCTTGTCTGAGTGATTTTATAGCCGATCTGACCGATCGCAGGGCACGGCGAATTTAGAGAGGGAAGTGCTGTAACATTGTAAAACAGCGGACTGCGGCCGCCTGAATATATTGAAGGGGCGGAATGACCCATTTCATATATTGATATCTCACCATTTATCTTCTTGCGGATTTCAAGATTCTATTTATTGCACTGCTGGGATGGAACGCGAATTGGGGCCCGACCATGGAAATGCCAACGCTTGTTTTTATTTGAAGAGCAGACTGGAACGAAAACAATTACATTAATTTTGCTTATAAACGACTTGTTTTCTTCGACAAACTTGAATTTTGTTTTGCTTTCTAACAATCAGCAATTAGCTGCGCAATTGTTAGTAATAAATTAAAAAATTATTGATGGAAGTCGATAAAATGTTAAGCAAAAATTATAAGGTAAGAGTAATAATTTTTTCTTGAAATGGTCTGTGTACCTACTAAAACGCTTGTATTTGTCAGCATATGCGTACATACCAAGAGGGTTTAAGTACTGAAGTGAGTAAATACAAAATTGAGATTTTTTTTCAAACCAGACTTCAGATGGCTAATTTTCGGCCTTTAACCAGCGAGTGTCGTTCGACAAAAATGCCTAAGGGCAGTTACCAATGACTAACAATGACTAATATTGAAAATTGCTTAGGATTTGATTTCTTTAAGGTTTTCTCTCCCTTCATTCAGTGCTACTTCCTTGTATAAATTCTAATATCAAACAGAAACGCCTTAATGCTTAGATTAGTATTAGAAGTGCTTAGAAAATGTCTAAATAAGGTTATTTGAACAGTACTAACTTTAAAATCGGTGTAAACAGTACATAATTGTGTAATCCTGTGCTTTCGTTTTATACTATGGACGAAATTATATAAGAGCCACCTTTTATCTGTAGTGTTGTCTTTATGTGTACATACATTGTGGAAATAGTAAAGGATAATTATCAATGTGCTCAAAACTGTCTGTAAAAAGATGCATATTAAAGGAGACTAAGTAAAATCCAAACAAATCGGAGGACACACCTTCCTGCTGTGTTGTAGCACTTAATTTCCATACGTTTTCAATTTAAACTAATTAAACGCTTAATAAACGTTGATCGTAAAGGAACAATTTATTAGTGGCCAAAGGATATAAAGCACTAAAAGATATTTACGTTCGACTTCGGCTATTTTTATAAGGCCACGTTTACCCTTGCATTTCGCCGTAGGAACGAACAAAATAAGGATGAACATTTTTCGATAGTTGACTAAAGTAAGAACGGTCTAGCAATTTGCAAAATTGGCGAAAACCAAGAATAAGCTACCATATTGTTTGATCTTCTTCACAGCCGAAGTTAATTATTGACGATTATGATAACTTTATGGCAGGAGAAATAAAGCCAGACCACCCAATAGCGGCTCATACGAGGCATATTTATTGTATCGTAAAGTAGGCAGTGGAAGGATTTAAATTTACAAACGACATTAATGTATTAATGCATCTTGATTAGCTAAGTCTTCAAATTCCCGAAGCCTCTTAAAATTTGCGCCCCGTGGGAGTTCAATACTTAGTATTTAATGGCCACTAAATTTTTAAGTTTCACATTTTGACTGCCAAACGAGGCATCCTTTAGGAAATGACGAACTGGGGCAATTTGTCCTGCGATCCCTGAAATCCGGAACAAAATAAAATTCGGCCGTTACGTAAATCACTGCAAACACATCAAACGTGTATCTTAAAATTGAATATCGGCCCCTATCAAAGCGCCCCCATGCGTCCATAAAATCACTTAACATACCCCTGAGGAATTTACAAAATCGACCACCAGCGGTCAATTTTTACCCTCGCATTCGCGCATGAGGAGCCGGCTGAAAGGCTTTCAGGCAGATGTGGGCGCTTTTTCTGAAACAAAGGGTGCTTTTTCTTAATTATTAATTTCCCATCGGTCGTACATAAGGGAAGACGGCGGTATTTCGCGAAGACGTGTTTTGGTCGACGGGTTTTGAAGAGCTCTCGAAATTTTTAATTTGCTGATGGATCCGAGATAAGCGATTGCCTCACCGATCGCTTCGGGAGACAAAACGTCGAATAACTCGGATGTCAGGAATAAGTCTGTTTTACAACGGAAAAGGTTCTGGAAGATCAGAAAAGCACTAGTGAAGGTGCTAAGGTAGGTTTTTTCAATGTTGAAATTAAGAACAAAGTTTATTAATGGAGTGGCTACTTCTGAAACAGATAAGGAATAGTGTTTTTTTTTCGATATCAGCCATCGGATTACACGCTATGCTATGTATACCAAACACTTTCCTTACAGATCCTTGCTACTACAGTTTGAGAGAGAAACTAATAATGCTATTTTTGCAAATGTTTTATGTTTTATTTCGTAGCTCTTACGATAAGTTTTTCTAAATATTAAATTTATATTTAATAACTGTCATGTAAATATTTAACGTCTTTAATATAACAAACCACTACAAGAAAAACAACTGTTGCTAGAACGAACTACACTTGAATATTGTTTAAAATTGTATACAAAAGTAGCAAAAAATACCGAAATGCTGCTAATAATACTGAAACAGTAAAGGAAAACACTTAGTAATGCGTACTAGATCAACTTGCAAAGAAAAAATAATGCTACCTGTGGCATTCAAACTGCGCTCCCAGAGCGAAACAATATCCGCTAGACCAGGGCTACCGCATGCTTATCTTTGCGTTATGAAAGACGCGGTTGCGGCACAAGAAACTATTGATGGTCGCGGACGAACTGCGCATTACCAGTGAGGATGAAAACGTGATATAGAGATGCATAGATGCACACACAACACACAATTATATATAGGAGTTTTACGAACTAGTTTAACATTTGTTTGAGAAATCCTGGGAAGTTGTTTAAGACTATATGATTTTTGCAAAAGTTTTTATTATATTGTACGAGGCGAAAGTAAATTCATCAGAGGATTCTATGGAATTGTGTAGTCATGTATTTTGTATAATACCATAAATCAATGAACGGTCTGTAACAGTGTCGATCGATGTAACTAACTATATTAATTTCTAGGTACGTAGTGATATGGTTTCTTATAATATATAAAAGTTAGATGAATATCTCTGTCCTTTGATTCTTTCTTCCTTATTAATAAATACTGTGTGGTATAATATATAAAATAAAAAAATATTGCAAAGGTTCCACGTTGCGGCGTCTACATTACTTGTAATGATGCCCTCAACTAATAAAGGCTTTAATTAGAATATAAATAATTAAATATGACAAATCACCACACTACTCAGGGTACTCTTATAAATTTGAGAAAAGTAAAACTTTGCCTGTCAGTATTTTAGGCTAATCAAAATAAAATGTATTTATGACACTTTAATAGAATGGTTAATTACCCCTTTCTATATTTTATAGAATTGCAATAATATTCTGGGCTTGCTCTGGCAAGACACAAGACTAATCTCTCAGGTTGGATTCAAATTCGAGTTTTATTTGAAATTATTGTTTAGAATATTTGACTCACAGTAGCTTAAATACGCAATTTTAGTGCAACTGCGCTACTGGCTTCGATTACTCATAACCTCACAAACTTCACATTTACCACAGAAGATTGTTAGAGCATAAAGCGTTTATTTTACAATTCAAAAATGAAAATTGAGCAAGGAACCATCAGGTAAATCGAATTAAAACACTCGCCTAGCAACAACGATCTCAATTTTGTTTCAGATGTGACGTAAACGAAGCTAGCTATTCTTTTGTTCCACTTCCTGTGAACTTTGCAAATCCTGGCAAAACCGCATTTTCTACCGACGCCACGCAATTTTCTCGAACTGAGACAGATCTGGATGCTCGGAAACACGATGAGCCTAATCCGCAAGATGTATTCTTGACATACACTAGCCACATGCCAAATCCTACCTTAAAAATTTTAGCCGATGTGGGATCGGA
Source organism: Agriotes lineatus (assembly GCA_940337035.1). Taxonomy (NCBI): domain Eukaryota; kingdom Metazoa; phylum Arthropoda; class Insecta; order Coleoptera; family Elateridae; genus Agriotes; species Agriotes lineatus. Next base: position 12,945,562 of record OW679203.1, on the reverse strand, counting down.
GCTAGTTGCAGGTGGCACCGATGTCCTTATCCACTTGAAGTCGCTTCCTTGGCAGCAAATCCTGTTCTGGGATGCCCTTGAACCTCTTCTTGGCCTGTTGGACTGGAGACGCCTGGCTTCTGCAGCTCAAATGGACCGGTGTCGATATTTGAAATCTCCAGGTGCTTGGTGCCGTTCCACAGCCGAAGTTGGTTTGCACAAGTTTATAATTTTTATATCGTAGAAACGCCCGCTAACATTTCCACATGTGCCTGACAACTTGTAGAATATAATGGTAAACTTTCTATAGTTGGCAAAATACTTTTATTACATAAATACAGTAAAAATTCAGGAGCACAATTTGCCCAACTTGTCAATTACAGGAATTAATTTCTTATTATTAACAAAACAGCATCGCGTTGCTTAGTAACCGCAATCAGAATCTGTAGAGGATTCAAGTATTGGTTACAATTTTACAAAAAGGCATAAAATTTAATAACATGTTTGTTGCTTAAATCTAAAATTGTCTTTATTTCGTATAAATAAAAATTGTTCTTTCCCGTCACATACAACGTTTTTATTCACTGCTCTGCTATACACTTAGTTTTAGAATGCACTAGCACTTGAGTTCATTTTTAAACACGTCACTAATTTTTCTTCTTTTCAGTTGCTCTCGTTCTGTATTGCTCTTTGCAATTTTTATCTTATCTTGCTTCGATTTCCATCTACCTTTCGGTTTGCTTGATTTTCACTGGCCTGTGATTTTATTAATAACTCTACGCTCATATTTATTATGCACATAACCAACCTTTTGTATTATTAGCTTCATTTGGTCCGGCTTCAAATATGCTGAAACCTATTATATTACTTATATTATTTTAGCCATCTTAAATCGTTCTTTTACTCAAACTTCAAATTCAATCCTTCCGAAATCTGCTTTGCTTATGCTTGCCTTTATCCCTCTAATTATACTTCTTGCATCTCATTACCAATGCATTTAATAACTTTAACTACTGTTTAGATTGCACTTAAATAAAATATTTCAACTCTGTGCTTTAATTGACTTTGTTCAATATTTCTCTCTGTATACAGATCTAAATTGTGAGCTTTAAATCATCTCAATATATAACATTATTCTGTACATATATAATATATAAAGTATGCTTTCCTATTTCCAAGCTTCCCAGATCTTCTAGGACGGCATCAATCCAACATTCTTCTAGATCTTTCACTAATTTTGTCTCTGAGTCATGCTCCAAAACCCATATTACCATACTCATATCGCAGATGTCCAAATCCTCTTAACCATTGATTTCTTTTTCAACTGTACCAAATTCGAACTTTTGGTGCAGCTACATAATACATTTCCCATGAACACATCGAGATTATACAGAAACGAACTATAACCTAAAAATACAAATCAGCAGTATTTCACAAACAGTATATAAAAGAAATAGTAGATAAATAAAACAAAGCACTTAGGTATAAATAACTGAAACAAGATCTAACTATTAAAGATAATAAAGGCTGACAATTATAGTGACAGGCTGCGTTGCAATCACTCTATTGCAGACGTTGTTAGTTTATGTAGGTCTTCTAGAGTGCCTTTGAATGTTTCTGAACAGTGTCTTATTATGTGCTACACGGTCTGTCCTGGGGCACCGCATTGGTTGCATGTGGGAGAATCGATGAAGCCCCAGTTGTACCAATGTCTGTTGGTTCTTTCTTTTCCCGTTCAAGCTGCACCATTGATTGTATGAGAGAAAAAATCCTGGGGCGCATTCAGTAGGATTGTGTACTAGGTGCATTGATTCGTCCTTACTCTCCGCAGATGATTTTCGTTTATCATCATATATCTTCCTAAAAACCTTCCTCTCGTATATATTTAGAATTTCTTCCATCTTTTGGTTAAGTAGCCATGTATTACATCCATACAATATAGTGGGCCCAATAACTCTTTCATACACAAACTTTGGCTTCCACTGTCACAGTTTTTGATTTTATTATTTTGATTAAGGAGCCCCCACTTCTACCATCTCTGAACAGTCTTGAGTTCTTCATTTCCCTTAGTTTTATCTGTGAGTATTACCCTAATAGTACGAGATCTGACCGTGTAATTTATACGTTCATCTGTTATTTTATCGAAATGCAATTTTAATAGACTACATAAGGGTCATACATCGCGGCCGGTATTCTTAGAAAAATCTGGCCTCAAGTACCTGTAATTAGAGATTTTTTAATTATGTTTTTAAGCAAAGTAGTTCATTTGTTTGCGAATCAAATGAAGCGCCATCTGAAAAACAGTGATCTAAAAAACTTTAAAAAATTAGGTTGAAACCTAACAGTCTGCCGTATTCTCCTGGGAGCCTAGTGTAAAAAGGTCCTTTTTTGTTAATTATTATCGCTCATAATGTACCGCAAATTGTTTCACACCAAATTGAAGCTAAATGTTTCCTCTACACGATGGAATATGATTACCTGCTCGCAAAATCTGCCGCGACCGGTGATAGCCAGCATTTGAATGGCCCGCTCTCGCCTGCGCGAGCGGGAGCGTGCTCCGTGCAATAGACAAAGACGTGTTAAGTGCGACCGCACAGAAAACACTTTCATTTTTGAAAAACAACAGTTTGACTGAAAAAAACATTCAAGAATGTTCACGTCGAGTGACATGCATTTGCCTCGAAACTGGTCGCAACTGCCACGCTTCGTTCTTGTTTGTTGCATGAAGCAGAGCACGTTCCTTGTCCTTTTCTCCAGGCCAGGCGGGAGCTGGCAACCTCTAGTTGGGGCAGTTTGTACGCAGGCAACCATATTCCAGCATGTAAAGGAAAAACTTTGCTTCAATTTAATGTAACACGATTTTCGATACACTATAAACGATGATAAGTAACGAAAAAGGACCTTTTTGCATCTGGCTGCAGGGAGGTTGCGGCAAACTGAGAGGCGGAAATGTACTCTTTTCAAGTTTAGATCATCCTCTTTCAGATGACGTTTGATTTACTTCTCAAGCAAGTGAACTAATTTGTTTTAAAAATTTAATTAAGAAAGCTCGAATTACAGGTACTTGCGGCAAGACTTTGCTAGGCACACCGGCCGCGATGTATGTAACCTTCCATTGAAATTGCATTTTGATAAAATAACAGATGAACCTATAAATCACACAGCCGGATCTTATACTATATATAGTTAAATTACCACTTTCTCAATGTTGTATTTGTAAAAACTCTTTTCCACTAAATTTTATCGATACCTATCAACTCTATGTATTTTGTGCTTTCTTCAGTGATTTTCAGGTTAAACTCTTTTGCTAAGTTCTCGCAAGTAATACTAAACCATCCGCATAGGCAACGCATTGACTGCTTTTAGTTAACATCAATCTTGTTGATCTGCTCACTTTTGTATTCAATTTCTCTCTCTTCATTGTATTGTAAGCTTGTTTGAAATCAGTAAAGATCATTTGTAATGGTAGATCATGTTCATAGGCATTGATATTCTCATATAAGCTATTCATATTTATTTTTCAATCTTTCTAGAATGATCATTGCAAGCACTTTGTATACAACTTCATGTAGTGCAATACCTCTGTGGTCTGTAAAATCTTTGTTTCTAAGTTTCTTTTATTCATTCAACTCTAATTGTCTATATAACATCTCCACTCTCGTTTATGAAATCTGTCGTTATACAATTTTTGCTATGACTCTGGTTATTTCTCAGTTTTTAAATGTTGGTTTTTATTTCCTTTTCAGTAAGCATTTCTTCGTCTGTTGTCATAAGTTTACTTGCTTCTTCTCATTTTTACTTTATTTAAAATGTTTTCAAAATACTCCTTCCAACTATTTTATTTTTTATCTATACCATTCTTGTTTTAATATCACATTATAGTTCTATTACTTCATCGTTTTTTTAAATTTTTGGTAAAAAAATGTAGTTCTTTATTTTGGCGTTTATTTCTTCTATATACCTGCTTGAGCTTTCTTCCTTTGTGTTCGTAATCTACTCGTATTTTATTCTCTTTCGTCTTCTTGGCATACATTTCTTAGATCATATATATTGCATGCATATATGCTAGCATACTGGCCTTATTTTCTCACGATCCAGCGGTGTTAGTTGCAATGAAAAGGCATTGGCGATGTTTCTCATATATTCTAATCGTCTGCTTAAAATGGATATTAATGGTATCATATCATAGTAATTATAGTTCTAATTCTAATACAATACCGCATTTTATAATGGTTGCGAAAATCAATCACGGTTTTCTGTCTTAAAAGACTTGGCACTATGTGCGAAGACGCGTTGGGATTGAAAAATAGTCTGTCAATGTAAACCGGGCTTTCCCAGTCAGCAACGCTTAGAACAAAGAAAGGCATATTTCCATTAGACATTATTGAAAAGTGTACAGCAGCAATATCTCAAATAGAGAATATCTATAGAGGAGGATATCAACTCTCATTTGTATATTTGTCAGTGTCAGTTATTTCATTCCCCGTAAGCACTTCATCCGAAGAGGAACAGGGCGCGCTCTCACATTGCAGGCAAATCGCGAAACGGAGCGAAAGACGTATCGACGACAATCTTTCTGGATGCACGAGTTTGCGATACGCCCTTAGGTGTCACTTGTACTAAAACATATTGGAAAAGTGTGTCACCTTTCGCGAATTCTGGTATGGTTCATATTTAATGGCAGCCACTTCAAACGCAAGCTTTGCGCCAGGGGTTGTCACCTTATTGGTATTGACAATTCAAATTTTGAATGTTTAAAATGTTATTAAAATTGTAGTGGATGAGTCTTAAGTGCACTTTTAAGTCTTAATACCTCGTTCTAATCGCCTTACCTTTTCACACTTCAAAAATAGTATAAACCTATGAAATCACAAATTTTCAGGCTCAAGACGAATTAACTTAATCTGCCTATAACCAAATGTGTTGCTGAAGTGTGATTTATACATTGGCAGGTAACTATCGGTGATGCACCAAATACAATTGCAAGAAATGTTGAAAATGCGTGCCTTTTTTGAATTTTGCAGAAACGAGAACAAGTAATCCGCACACACACATACAAGTAAGTTTGCAGACCGTCATTTCCTCTGCCGATCCATCAATTTCGAAAATTTTCATTTAAATTAAAGTGTGGGGGTGTACCGTAGTGCATAAACCACGTATTTTTCCTAGTAGCCAGTGGAAGATCATCCAATAAATTTGACAAATCTACGCAGAGGTATTCCAGGTAATTTAAACCATTTAAAAGAGTGGTAGGACCAATTAATTATAAATCTATCTATGATTCCTGCCTATCCGTTGATTTTAAATTTATGTTCATAATGCAAAACCTTCATTGCATGAGGGTTTTCATCATCATAAACTGTTATGGGTCAAAAATCACTTTTAAATACTTCTGTACTTATTTGGCCTATTTTAGTTAAAGCTAAATTTTGGTCTACGTTTTAATTGAGCTACATTTGAGTTCCAATAGGTGGACATATTTCTAATTAATTTGCTCTAGGTTAGACCTCACTTCATGCTCGTGCTAGTTTGGTGCCGTACTCAATATTTCCCCCGTTTCTCCAAAATGATTGGGTCTTATCAGGCTATTTTCGGCCATTTTACGTTTGTGATGCGTACCAGTGATCTCGGGTTTTCGCTAACATACATTCTGGAGAAAGCTCTCTTTTCATTCTGTTTTAGTTGGAATATTTAGATGACGTCCCATTGAGGAAAATTTATGGAAATTTCTCAAATCAAATATCGTTCTGGATTCACTTGCGTCAAGCACATGGTTACAATTCAGCAAAGCTGGGAGCCGAACATCAAAGAGGTATGCCTAAACTTGCCTTTTTGTGCCTTTTGCCTTGATTCTATTGTGTGCAATTAATTTTAGCTCCTTTTTCTCCCCCTACGGCCAAATTCGACTCCTTTGTCAACGCATGGTATTCTTGGGTTGATTGCGACCTCCGTGCTTGGGAGTCGTGTGCTAGACGGCTCCGATCCTGCAGTTAGCTTCAGACCAATCTGCTCCGCCAAAAGCTATTCGAAGCCTCTTACGATACCTGCATATCGACGGCCCTAGCGCAGTCCACCTGTGGATTCCGTAACGTCTTCAACAGGGCTTTTTACACGTCCACGGCCTGCTATGTAGCTCCCCAAGGTCCGTCTTATCCAGTATAATTCAACCTGCGTCGCATCACAGGTGCCTCGAGTTTAACCTACAAATTAGAACCCCCTTGTGTATATGTCCCCGAATTTGTGTTTGGCACATACCAGGTTATATCTTATTCGGCAAACATTAGGTTGCCCTCTTAAATTATTTGACCTGTGTAGCACAGTTTATCAGCAGAACCTAGCTACTGTAGTAGAAATGCAAAACTTGGATGTGTCTCACATACCATCCGAGTGAATATTTAATTTGTGAAGTTGGGAAGCGAAATTGCATAAGTCTAATTTAAATGAATATTCACGTCTTGTTAATGACCGAATAGTTCGGTTGAGTTGAGCTAAGACAATTCCGTACTTGCAAGATATTTCAGTAATGAACCCGCTTTACCTGACGTCTTGAAGTATTATTTATGAATTTTACGTAAATTACCACGCGACTTCCGGGTTATATAGCGCCCTATCTGAACCAAGATCTTTCGTCAATAGGACAATTTTAATATAAATATGAATGTCAAATAACAATTTCTTGCATTTTAGGAATTGGGGTCACATTCGGCTCGCTACCCTAAATTTAAATAGTAATAATTTTAGCCATGGTTGTAGGCTTTGTCTAGTAGTTCTCCGGAAATACAATTTGCTAAATAAAACATGTCAATTTGTACCTCTTGCTGCAATATTTATTGGTATTGAACATCTAGACAGTTATTGGTTATTGATATAATTACTCTTTATTAATATTTATGCTACCGTGATTTGAAATGTGATATTTTAATCCGGCTTTGACGTTATTGAAATTTGTTTATGTATGTTCCGCCGAGAACTTTTGTTGCGATAAATTATATTGACTCGTTATCTACGTTTGCGAATTTTATTTTTGCCCTTGCCGTTGTCTTTAATTTTCAGGTTTGGTTAGTAGCGCCTTCTGCAGTGTACCTTTGGATTACAAAAGATTGTAAATACCTTTAATTGTCAACTGTACAAGGAATACAATCCACTTCCTTCTAGTTCTAGCATTTCAGCCGCTCACAGCAGTTTTTCAACTTGCACACCAAACCCAGAATATGTGCAATCATCCAACACCGGCTGCTTAAGCCTTCCAACCAAAACACGACCGGATTCCTGCTACTTCCACCTGGATACTCAACAAAACTCACTAGCTGCAACTGCAATGTCTCTTCGCAACATCCAACAAACAGTAATCAATTCAGCAACAGCAGACTTGACACTACCCAATTCACAACACGTCACTTCAATAAGATGTTCTATGGATTCCTACACCAGTAATTGAGAAACCCCTCATCCAATTCGCAAAACGTTTAAACTCTTTCAAAAAAACTACTTGTGAATCACTTCCGGAACATACTCCGCCAGTTTGTTTACATGATATGATGTAATCAATTGATAATAAACGACGTACTATATCCAATTCCAATAATTACTTTTGTAGCTAATATCTGTATAAATTATTGTATTCCTACCAGATTCATTCTTCTTAATAATACACCATACCTTGTTATTTTTTAAATTTCATTTTTATGTGCATTCTTGATAATTTTATTTATGTAAACCTATACATACTCCAAACAGATATAAGATCTTACGAAACCAGTAAGTGAAAAAACATTAACCACGAAAGGAAAAGCCATCTCTTTATTGTACTTAAGCAACGTGCACATAAAATTACATTGATGCGATAGTGAATATATTAAAAATAGTTTTTATAATGCAATAACCGTTCCCACAAAATAACTGTTGGTGATTATTTTGATTGCTATACTAAGTAATCGATGCAGTTAAGCTTCTTGCAGGGTGAGTAATAAGATAAGAATAATGTATACGACATCTTTCTTTATTTAAAACAGGTACAGTGGCAAGGTATTTACTACAAACACTTCAATAGTTAATATATTGTTATAAGTCCACGTTGTGACGTCTACTAATTGATGTTAAGGTAGCACGGTACCAATTTCTTTACAATGCTATACCTTTTCAAGGTGATGTTAGTTTATTTAAGTTTATCTAATGAGGTAGTTTTTAATTATTAAAGCTTATATTAGTTCTCTTGTATTAAAATAACTGTTTATTTTAACAAGTCAATGTTAGATATGTAACCTTCTATCAGTTTTAATTTACCTTTTTGCTAGCTCATAGAGAATGAAAACCTTTAAGTAGGGTTCATGCGTATTTCAATACTTATCTAAAATGGTTATTAGAGTGCACAAATATTTATCAGTTATGGCATTTTGACAGCTGTCAAAGTGAAAGTCAACCAAATGATTAATTATATCAAACCTCTATCAAAGCAATTGTCCTCAAAAATGTAATATTCTAAGTATTTAAGACTTATTTGTTTAATATTATATTAAAATTTACCTTTTCTAACACTCACTGCAGCACAATCCACAGGATACCAATCGCAACCACACAAGTAGTCCACTTCCTGATCTTCTAGAAACCCTTGCAAAACCAAGCCTCCAGCGACAACATCCGCTGCGAAAAACACCTTCCCTGTCACCAATGCAGAGATCACCACTGATGAGATCCCAATAGACAGGAACTAACCCTCTTAATTGCATCCATCAAGCTGGCAGTCTTCCAAACTCGTACTGTCCCATTTTGTAAGCTCCTTGTTATATCCTTACTTCCAACTGTAACAACAATAATATATCCAATTCTTATAGTGCAATTACGATGTCCTGTAAATCCTTCAAGCTAACCACATCAGGATCCAACCCAAATATGAAAATCCACACAGCCTCAAGATCGCCCAAGTATTACAATACCTTCACATGTAGTATGTATTCAATTCCAGACTACACTCAGATGCACCCAAATGACAGCACTCACATGAAGTCCCGCTCAAAAAATACATATTATTGATATTTATTCCGTAGTTTCTCCAAATCTTCTGTAGACCTTAATACACCACGAAGACCATTCACTTATTCTGAATTCTTCTTTGTACCAATTGTACTCTTCTATATTATACTTTTAAAAATTCGTTTTACCTTAGTTTTATTGATTTTAATGACATATACCCTTTTATTACACCAAACAGACAGTTTATCTTTCAATTAAAGGGTCTTTTATTCTTAAAAATTTTATTTTAATTATAAGACATGTTACATATTTGAAAAAAAAGTCGTTGTTATTTTTCTCATCATTATTTTACTATAGTAATAACTTTTATAATTTTATTTTAAAAATGTTTTAAAATTAACTTTCTGGATTATCTTACTTTACACAATATGTTTTATTATTAATCTACCAGTTATAATTAATGTAGTCTAATATGATTTTAAACTTATAAACTTAATACTATTTCATTCTTAATTTTCAAATAATCATTTTTTGGATTTGGTCTTCACTTTATTTTCTAATTTGAAGTTAATATAACTTAAGATATAAACTCTAATATTATCAAACCACCATTCCAACAAAATCAACTTATGCTTGACCTTTTTTAATAAATCATTCACAATTTAACAGCAACTGTCTTTTTATCATTCTCCAGAAGCTACCATAACAATATATAATGAGTTAGAACACACCCAAACTCTTGTGCAGCTAGTTAAACCAAGCATTAGCAGTTCTTCCAATAAGATCACGATCAATTGCCAAATATCGTACAAACCAAACCCCAACGACACTATTCCAATGCTAGGTAGATAAAACGGCCATAAAAAGTTCTGGGCACGTGTTGGACATACCCGATTGGGAAGGCACAAATTCGGCTACAAACAATTAAGATACGATCTGTGTCTGCCCAAGAGCTATGACGCTTCCTGAAGGCTGTCGACAGGCTCTTCCAGCGCATCAAGCAGAAAGGGGCTGAATTTAAAATGGATGATTTGACTTATTAGGAAGAAAGCTGTTTGCACCGTGAGTTATGCCCAAGAATGGTAAAAACTTCCCAACCAACCCATTAGTGCGTCAGGCCAGCGCATGGAGAAACCATAATTTACAATTTCTCGGAAAGCTGTACCTTTGGCCATCGCTTCCACAGAAGTGAGATGTCGTCGGTTACGTCTGCATTGCTTTGATGGCTGGAGGAGATTGTGCCAGTCTTTCTGAGGCATTAGATTAAAACAGATTCAGTGCTCATAGATAAGTTGTAACGTATTGTTGCGCCTTATGCGTAGATGTTATGAAGATTCTATGAGCGAAGGCATTTAGATTAAGCATTGATAGTTAGGATTTTTAAGATTTGTTGTTTCTAAAGCGAATATGAATTTAAATACGAATTATAGAAAACGGATTAGCTACAATCACCATTGGTATAAAAGTTTTAAACACAACACAGTTGCCATTTGGAATTAGAAAGATAATTACCACGGGTGAACGTATTATACAGAAAACATTCTTACTGTTGATATTCTAAGCTATTTAGAGGCACTTTTAAAAGTCAACTTTCCTGCAGGAACATAAAATCGATGACATAATTAAGTAAAACTGCTCAGCATCATATACAACAGACAGAATTCGACAGGGTGTTTACGGTCCTGTGATTTCATTTTCAAGGAGTGATTAAACATCTTAAAAAAGGTCATTAGCGTTAAAATGTCTTAATAAAAGTTTTATAATAAGAGAGATATGATATGATTTAATTTTTTTTAGATTTTGTTTTTTTCTTAAATTTTGGGCCGAATTGGTCAACGGACAACTTATTGGCCCTTTTGTGTTGCCAAACCGGTTGCCTGAAAATAATTATCATTTTTTTGCAAAATTATTTGCTAGAACTGCTAGAAGAACTACCTTTGATTGTACGTCAACAAATGTGGTTTCTTCAAGATGGCGCACCGCCGCATTTTAATCGTTTAGTTCGCCAACATCTGGATAATGTATTCGAAAATAAGTGGATTGGCCGAGGTGGTCCTGTTCCATTGCGTCCTTGGTCATCTGACCTTAACCCCTTAGACTTCTATTTATGGGGCGTTATGAAGACCATGGCATACACCAACGAAATAATTGATCTAGATGATCTTCGTAACCGCGTTCAAGCAGCTGCGACAACAATTTGACGGCAAAATCTAGGCCTTGTAAGTTATGCCAACTCATGGATACCTCGAGCGAGACTTTGCACACAACAACACGGCGATAACTTCGAACATCTAGTATAAGGTGGTTTCCTTGAAAAAATAAGAATTAAAATACAATGTGTGTTTGTTTAATTTAATTTAATATGTTTAATCGCCCCTTAAAATTAAGAAAATAAAATCTAAAAGAAAATTTTAAAAAGTCATACCTCTCTTATTATACAACTTTTGTTAAGGAATTTTAGCGTTAATGACCTTCTGTTAAGGTGTTTAATAACCCCTTAAAAATAAAATCACAAGACCGTAAACACCCTGTATAAATAGGTATTAAACGAAGAAAAAATAGAACATTAAAAAATAAACAATTTTTAACTTAGATATTCAATCACCGAAAAATTGAGCACCTAATGAGTCCTTTTTTAGATGTTTTAAATGGTCCCTACGACATTAAAACATTTTAATATCCTTGTAACATATTACTATGGATTTATATTTGTAGCGGTTATTAATTATTTAAAATTAACAAGTTAATCTCATATGACTCCATCTCACCTGGGTCGGGTCTCTACATCTTAGCAAATATTATGTTGATTTGTATAAATTATAGGAAATACATTTGCTATCAACTTGATTATGGCTGTATTTATTTAATAAATTATTTATAAACGCTTTGAATAATGCTGATTTAACTAATGGGAACGCCACAATACTGGATATTATTTAACTAATAGGAACTTAATTCAAATATGGCGATTCAACCTCGCAATTCTCAAAACAAGTTGGCTAATATTCGGCAATTATCTGTGATTACGTAATTAAAACGTTGCCTAGGTGCTAACAATTGCAATAAGTAAATACTTGTTACAAACAAAAAACACTCAGAGGACGATTCTGCCGGTAGTGCACATAAAACCTATGCTAAACTTGGAATTCGCTAAATTCAATGTTTTAGAATAAACTATCCTGACCTTTCCGATGCTTTTCCAGTGGAAAGTAGAGCTTAACTCGATCCCTAGCAATCCCCACGATGCCTGGGCTCCTCTTTCTTTGCTAGCCTGCCCATACAAGCTGCTGACGCTTGCAAAAGTACTCCTGTAGCTCGATCGCTGAAAAAGCAACCCCAGTTCAGCCGTAGCATCACACCTAAGGCTCCAACTGCTTCCTATGAAAGTCATGGGGCTCCAATTGCACTCTTCCAACCTCGTACGCAATCTCGGAAAATCCAGCCAACCCTGGTTGCACAAATTATACACTTTTTATGCCCCTGCAGAGGTGCTACGAATCAATGTACATTACTACAACGTACCCAAAGGAATTAGAATTAATTTTCAGACACATTGAAATGGAAAAAAGTATTAAGTTAGGTATTAATAATTACTTATTAGGGAAGCCACAATTAACACCACTTCACCGCTTGGCTTTCTTTCCCCAATTGTTTGTCTTCGACCTTACACTGTTTTACTTTATTTCCAAATCTGCTCTGACAGGCTAACACTATTTTTAATACCGTTCTACAAATTATTATCAAGAGTAATGCTATTTTATACTATTTACAAAAATTAAACTAGCACATTTCTGGAACATTTTATAAAATGTATGACAAATATATCTGAATTGATTTGACAGAACTGGAGTCGCGTGCTAATCCTCATACTTCTCTATTCCTCGAGTTGCTCATCATTTCGTGCTTTCTTCCATTTCATCATGTTTTCTTGCTCTTCCTCCCTCCGATTTTCGACAACCAGCTCAAGGCCAGTTTCAGAAGTTTTTTATATTTTCCTTGCTTCATATTCACGACGTTGACGGCCGTTGATTACCATGTTATAATCTTATATATAAAAATCAATCGCCGTGTGTTAGTGCGTTAGTGTGTTAGTAACGCAAAAACTCGAGAACTACTTGACCGATTTGGAGGATTTTCCTTTTGTTGTGTTCGTCTTACTCGCGAGGTGGTTTAGCAAAAAAAAATCGGAAAAATCCAAAGGGAAAGCCGGAAAATTGGAAAATATCGAAAGTGAAACTGGATTTTAGAAACAAATTATTTTTGGGCAGAACAACGTTTGCCGGGCCAGCTAGTATACAATATAATACCTTTATTTAGCACTTGGATTCACAATTTCGCAAATACAGAAGATATTTAAATTAGGTTTGTTTTAACACTGCTTGCCATTCAATTAAAGTAGCGAACCCCATCATAAAAAAGAGTTCCTTGCTAGGATGTGGACATTATTTTATCAATATTAAGGCTTAATGTTATAATCGTGAAGGCTAGACCGCTACAAATTATGTTCAATCTTATATATCAAAAGGAGATTTGCCCGTTTAATGCACGGCTCAACATTTAACCAATGGAGCGCTTGTAACATATTTTAATAGAAGTGAATTTATTACAGTTTAATAACATTCAAATAATTTTATATTGCTATACTTGTAGTGTATATATTTCGTTATTGTTGAGGGCAATCAGTAAAGGCATATGAACAATATGGCAGGATAATAGTAGTGTTCTGTTACACAAAGTTACTTCAATTCACTTTGAAAAAGCCAATCATTTAAAAAAAAATTATTCATCATGTAATAGTTATGTATTCAAAGATATTAATAGAAACAGAGATCAGAGTGTCATCAGCATACAACTTAAAAATGAATTTTTCAAATTGATGAGTACATCATCAACGCAAAAAATAAACAATAACGGCCCTAACACACTTCCCTGCGGTACACCCCACCTGCTATTTCTCTTACTAGAAATCTTATTACCAAACTTAGTTTGGTAACAGCTATTCCATAAAGTCTTTGAACCATTAAAGTGTACAATCTTGTACGCTATAAAATTTACTTTTTAATAAGGATTTTCTTACGAGTGTTTAAAATTCGCCTTTTAAATTAAAAAAAACACTTAATGTAAGTTTTGACACACTGCAAAAGCGACTGCCCATTGTATAATAAATTAATGCCTTCAAAATATTCCTCCAGCTGTATAGTTTAAATGATTTAATGAACCACGGCAACACATTAATTAGGCGACAATCACAGATACCTTAGACACTTTTGATATAAGAACGGTAACTTCTTTTTAAACTTAATAAGCATTTTTCTAGTCATAACAGACTCTTTTTCTACTATCATTAGTACTCTAATTTTTAAAATTGTATACGATTTTCTAATCCTGAAAGACTAACTATTTTAAACTATGATAAACAGCATATCAATGTTTTACGTATATACTTTCTAATACCTCGTTTACTTTCGGCTTTATTTACTAACTTTAGCCTTAGCGATCTAAACTTACCTTAGTTCCCCTAAAGGCTACTCATTGGCTATGTAAATTTAAAGGCTATAGGCCATATTGGAAATTGCAAATGTACGTTTCAGTTGGACTCTTGTATTTTCCCTATTCGTGTTATGTGATGTTTCTTTGTTTTGAGAGGGCGCTCTGAAAGAGAGTTACTTGGCTCTGGAAACTCGATATTTACCTGTCAAATTGGATGTTTATTTTGATATGTTGAAGGTTGATAGCTGGCATTTCAGCGCACTAAGCGGTGTATATTTTACCACTTGTGTGAATTTTGGATGCCATGAGCGTTTGCTTAGTCACTTTTGTCTGACTGTCCGCTTTTATTTTGGATTGCCAGATGTGGACCGGGACGAGCTAAAAGCAATTGTCCGAAATTTGAAACGATCTGGCGTCTGACCCATTAATGGGCTTTGTGAATCGCTGATTGCTGTGTATTCCTTATTTTTTCTAGTTCTTATAATTGGATAGGTTAAAGAAAATCTGTAAAAAACACTTTGAAGGTAGATTTATATAAAGGCGGTCGTCCCGTGAACGCCTATGTTGACAATTTGGTTTTACACATTTTAGTTCCATGCTAAATAATTTTCGATAAATCAGCACCTCTTCTGGAGATTGGAGCACTAAGCCGTTTTCCAACTGAAGTAAGTAGTTTTTCTGTTTATTCTAGTTTTTTCATAATTTTCTAGATTTTCGTTAGCAAAGGCTTTTCATTATGGACTTGGGTAGCTGGAATTTCCAGTTTGTGTAATTGGCGGCCAATACGGCTCAGCTTTGTCTTTGCTTCCCTAGTCTGCAAGAGTTGTCTACGTTTGCACCGTTCTATCCCGTAGCTGTCGAAATTTGAAGCCATATTAGCTTCCTTGATTGGCGCTGGATGCAACATATAAACTATGACCTTATACTACAACTACATATTTTTGTCGCAATTCCGCTGGGCTATGCAGATGAAAACCAAGTACTGTAGTGAAGTCCAAACTTCCGAATACCTGCCGTGCCTAGTTGGCTGCAAGAACTACCGCAACAAACTTCTTCTTAAACCAGTTCTTCAGTAAGCGACACCATATCTTCGCAGACGAACTCCACCAATGGTCCGTGCTTATTCAATCACACCGTTCAACTTGATTATCCTGGTTTGTAATCCGTTTACATATGAAAACTTGCCCCAGCAATAATAATTTTTTGGCTCGTTGGCTTGTTATCTTTCAATTAAATTTTATTACCTAATAACCGATATTTTATTAATTTTTACATTCACTTAATACTAGATTTGAACGATTTGACAGCGGTTTACTTAAAACATTTTAATGATACTTTTCCGTTCACTCTGTTAATTTTTATTCAAGAAAGTGCTTTCTTTATGTGATTCATGTGCAAATGTTCTTAAATTCTACTTATATTCATGTAATTATCGACATGTAACCAATCTTACCTTTCTTTAAAAACTTGCAATTCAATATTAATTTTAGCACGTATTAACACTATTTTTATGATTATTTGTTCTGTTCAACTAGATTTTTAACGATTGTATGGCTTAATCGTTAAAAATCTAGTTTTAAATTTAATTATTTTTATTCAATTTTGACAGTTTAAAGTGACATTATTAACTCCATAACAACATTCATAAACAGTATATGATTCACAAGTGAAATAAAAGTGTTTTAATTCACTAGAGAATTAAAAAAGTTGAATTAACTAGAGAATTAAAAAAGTTTCAATGACGAACAACATATTTCTACAAATATTTACATTCAAGTATTCTTTCTCTTTGTAGTGTGTAATATATAATTACCAAAATTTAGATCAAATCGACGATGAATGGGCAAATTTATATTTTACTTTGAATATTTTTAAATTTTTTATTCAAAATTCCGTCAAAATTGAATAAAAACATATATACGCCACGTGAATTAAACATTTATTAACTCAAAGATATGATCTCACTCGCACTACGTGCTCGTGAGCTCAACATCTTTTCGTGAATAAACATATATTTAATTCACTTGGTGTATAATATTTATTAAAAGAAAACCACCTGCGGGTACAATAAAGGATAGCAATATATCGAAGAGAATTGCTGAATTGCTTATATCAATGAATTTTGCAAACTGCACCCGTTATAACATTATTTAAAATATTGTAGAATACGAAGTCTGACACAGTTTTTACCTAAAAAATAAAACTAAATAGGCAGCAAAGCAAATCACCATAAAGTATCAAAAACAAAGTTAATTGGGATCATTACTAGATCAGTCTTCTAATCTAAGAAACTATCATCAACGCCTGTATGAAACCTTTGCTAAAGCAGATATTACTAACAACAAAAACCAAAACTAAGATGTGTATGAGCTATTAAATTCCAGCGAAACACAAAAATATTAATATGTAAAAGGCAAGTGTCTCAAGTAGTCTTCAAAACCGATCAATCCCGCCCCCGACTATTAAGAGCGCACTCAACAGCCGCGTATAAAATCGCTATAAATTCAGGGATTACCGATTGACAGTCGAAACGGAACCGGGTTTATCCGATAAAATATCCGGTGACAACTGGAGAATGATAATATTTCATCTACATTCTATACCGGCTCTTCCTCCGCTCCTGGAAGCTGTCCATACTTTCTTTTTGGGGCGGCTTAGCTGCAGCTAGCTCGCCCAAGAATTCTGCAGCAGGCTCTGGATGTAGGGCCATAATCTTATGCGATAATTTATCAGTATTTTGACTCGGCCGGTTTTCCGAAGAAGAATAGAATGCAATCGCTTTGAATAGCGCTGCGGGAGTAGCTGCATTCCGATCGGGGCCCTAGGTCTAGTAGGCCATGGGTAACCTGTCAGGTAATGAAGGAATTAAACAGTGGGACGGTAGCTCTGAAATTGAATTAAAATATTGTGGCAGCTTATTTGAAGCCCCAAAGCCCAGTAATAATTCTGGTAAGGTATTCTCATTTGCCTGGATTAATAGTATATTACATAACAAGCTGCGAAAGTGGCACATATCGTGCTAGTATATATGAGAAACGAGGAAAAGCGTAACGAAGCCGAGTGACTTAAAACACGAGCGTACGGTACACTTTCGAGTGAGTTATGTACGGTATTTTCTCACAACCACAAAAAAGAAACATTTTTGCAATTTAATGAATGACAGCTTCCTTGTGACAACTGACAATTTCAGTAGATTTTAGGTTAAAATTACATATGTTCAGCAGTTTTAGGTTAAAGTGACATATTGTCACCAGTTTTAGGTTAAAATGGCATATTTAACCGATTGTAAAACTTTGAATTCTACATTTTTCATAACAAACACGTTCGTTATGATAATGACGAGGCGAATGATATTGTCATTTTTCATACCTACTTGACTATATTAAAACTGCCACTTTCGTATATGGGTGTGAGAAAAATGAATAAAATATATATTTCGGACGAGACTGAAACCAAATATTACAGAGAAATGAAACAGAAATTCCGTAAAAAAGAAGAACACTTATCTAATGCAAAGAATAATGCATAGAAGAAAAGAATAATCACAAAACCTTACCGAAACGGATTTAAGACGATTACTCGATTTATAAAAAGAAAAATAATTTTCCTTGACTACAAAATCCACTGTGGGGACCGATAAGAACACAACAGAAAGAAGTAAATGGGCTTATCAAAAACTACCTACAGAATTATTTCTAGACATTGAGAAAGAGAATCCCTTTTTCTTCTTTCTTCAGTTCTCCAATTCTAGGTAGATATTAATTTGTTCTATCATATTCCTCTTGCTTTTTCCTCTATTGTTTCCCCTCCCTTCTTCTTTCTTCGCTTTTACAACCCTGCATGGGTATTGGTTTGCTATATCCCTTTTCCTTCACCTTTTCCTCTATTGTTTTCCATCATAGCTAAAAAAGTAAATGAGTTTATCAAAACCTGTAATATTGCGAAAGAGACGTGGATTGAGTATCTAGAGAATAATTTATAGTGATTTGAAAATCCCTATCTTTATCTTCCTTTAGTTCTACAACCCTTGATGGTTATTGGCTGGATTTATCCTCCTCCATTCGCTTTTTCCTCTATTGTTTTTCACCAGATGAATGATTTCTGTAGATTACAAAAAAACTTTGGGGACTAAGAAAGCTGAAAGAAGTAAAATAAACTTATCAAAATCTGTCATATAGAGAATGAGGTGTGGATGGAGTATCTACAGAATTACTTATACTTAGGCATTGACAATCCCTTTCTTCTTCCTCCTTCAGTTCCACAATCCTGGACGGGTATTGACTTGTTCTATTCTCCTCCATTCGCTCTTTGCGCTATTGTTCTTCACCAGACGAATTATTTCTGTTGATTATAAAAACAACTTTGGAGACTGATAAGAACACAGCTAAAAGAAGTAAATGAGCTTATCGAAACCTACCATATAGTGATTGAGATGCGGTTTGAGCATCTCTAGGCTTATTTAGAGCGGGTCTACAAACCAAGGATAGAGTTTTTCCTGGAATAAATACCTTAGAAACGATTGCTGTAACAAAGGAAACTATGACAATTATACCTCGGTTAGCTTATTCTACGTATATACTTGCATTGAAAATTCCCTTCTTTTTCGTTACTCATTTCTACAACCCTGGATGAGTATTAACGTGCTCTATCCTCTTTCATTCGCTTTTTCCTTTATTATTCTCCACCAGATCAATTATTTCTTTGGACTACAAAAAACAAATTTGTGGACTGATAAGAAGGCTGAAAGAAGTAGATTAGCCCATCATAACTTCTCCAAAGCGAATTAGGCGTAAATTGAGTAACTACGGAATTATTTTTAAACATAGAAAATCCCTTTTCACTTTTTTCTTTAGTTCTACAACCCTGGATGGTAGTTGACTCACTCTATTCTCTTCTGCTCGCTGTTTCCTCTATTGTATTCCACCAGATAAATAACTGATGTATACTACAAAAACATCTTTGGAGACTGCTAAGAACGCAGCTGAAAGATGCAACTTAGCATATGTGTCATATAGTGAATTGAAATGCCTTTCTTCTTCTTCTTTTAGTTTTACAATCCTGGAGGAGTATTGGCATGCTTTTTCCACCTTCATTCGATTTTTTCGCTATTGTTGAGCACCAGATGTATCGGTGGACTATAAAAAATACTTTGGGGACTGATAATATCACAGCTGAAAGAAGTAACGTAGCGTGTCAAAACCTGCCATATAGAGAAGGAGACGTGGATTGAGTATCTACAGATTTATTTATCAACATTTAAAATTTCGTTCTTCTTCTTCTGTCAGCTCTACAACCCTTGATATGGACTTATTTTATCATCTTCCATTCACTATTTCCTCTATTTTTGTTCAAAAGATATTATTGCTGTGGACTATAAAAACAACTTTGGGGACTGATAAGAACACAGCTGAAAGAAGTAACGTAGCGTGTCAAAACCTGTCATATAGCGAAGAAGACGTGGATTGACTATCTACAAGATTATTGATATACATTGAGAATACCTTTCTTCTGCTTCCGTCAGCTCTACAACTGTGAATGTACGTTGGCTTCTTCAATCCTCTTCCATTCGCTTTTTACGCTACTGCCACCAGATGAATCATTTTTGTAGACTACAAGCACATATTTGAGTACTAAAAACACAGCTGTAAGAAATAACTGAGCATATCAAAACCTGATAGCGAATGAGACGAGGATTGATTATCTACAAAGTTATGTATAAACATTGAAAATTTCGATATCGGATATCGATTTATTTTATCATCTTCCATTCACTCTTTCCACTATTGTTGTTCACGAGATAAATTATTGCTGTGGACTATAAAAACAACTTTGGGGACTGATAATAACACAGCTGGGAGAAGTAACGTAGCGTGTCAAAACCTGTCATATAGAAAATGAGACATCGATTGAGTATCTACAGAATTATTGATAGACAATGACAAGACCTTGCTTTTTCTTCTTCCTTCAGCTCTACAACTCTGAGTGTATAGTGGCTACTTCAATACTCTTCTATTTGCTTTTTACGCTACTGTTTGTCACCAGATGAATCGCTTCTGTAGATTACAAACACATATTATTTGTGGACTAAGAGCACAACTGGCAGAAGTAATTGAGCAAACCTAACATAGCGATTGAAACGTGGATTGAGTATCTACAAAATTATTTGAATTATTTTGAAAATTTTCTTCTTCTTCTTTCTTTAGTTCTACAACCCTAGATGGATGTGGACTTGTTCTGCCCTCTTCCAATTGCTGTTCCCTCTGTTGTTGTCTACCAGATGAATGATTGAAGACTACAAGAACAACTTTGAGGACAGATAGAAATACAATGGAAATAAGTAAATGGGCTTAGCAAGATGTGCCATATAGCATATGATACGTAGATTGAATATCGACAGAATTATTTATAGACGTCGAGAATATCTTTATTCTTCTTCCTTCATCACTAGAACCCTGAATGGGTATTGGCTTGTTCTCTTCTTTTCCATCCGCTCTTACCTCTATTGTTCTTCACCAGAATAATAATTTCAGTAGACAGTAGGATGGAATTAGGAATATGAAACCTTCCCCATAAAACGTGTACATTTTCCAAAATAAAGTTCGATTACAGTTGCGACATATTTCGACCACAGGTCATCCTCAGGCAACTGAAATACTTAAATATTAAAACTAACCTTATCTAATTATTGATAATACCTACATAGCTTAAGTGGTCTAGTTATTATGAACGTAAGATAAAGATAATTCATCAGGTGAAATTGTTGGTTAATCCTTGAAGAGGTTAACAATGAGGAACCAAACTGTTTAGTCCTCCTCTGCCTAAAACGTTAAAAAACGGCTACGCCTAGTTTGTGGATACTAAAATATAGAACAATTTTAAGTTCAAGAGTCTAAGTAACTACTTACGGGAAAAAGAAATTAGAACATTAAAATAAAGAAACAGCCAAGCTCTTACTGTTATTAGCATTTTGAGCAAACCACGGACTTAAATATTGATTTCAGTAGACTATAAAAACAACTTTCGGGACTGATGAGACGTGGATTAAGTAACCACAGAATTACTACTGAAAATTTCTGTTTTCTTCTCCCTTCAGCTCTACGACCATGGATAAGTATTGACTTGTTCTATCTTCTTCCCTTCGCTCTTTCTTCTGTTGTTTCCCACCAGATCATTTAGTTCTGGAGACTACAAAAATAAATTTGGAGACTGGTAAGAAGACAGGTGAAAGAATTATATGAGCATATCAAAATCTGTCACATAGCGAATGAAACGTGCATTGGGTGTCTACAAGATTATTTATAGACATTGAAATTTTCTGTCTTCTTCCTTCAACCCTGGATGGACATTAACTTGCTGTATCGTCTTCCAGTCGTTCTTCACAAACAACGTTGGACACTGATAAGAACACAACGGAAAGAAGTGAATGAGCTTATAAAAACCTGTCATCTATCAAATAAAGTGTAGAATTAATATCTACAGAATTACTTGTAGACATTGAAAATTCCTACTTTCTCTTTTCTTCAGCTCCACTACCCTCATCCATTCGATTTTTCCTTTATTGTTCTCCACAACATGAATGTGGAACTAATAAAAACACAACTGAAAGAAGCAAATTAGTTTATCAAAACATTTACATGGAGAATAAAACGTGGATTGAGAATCCGTTTCTTCTTCTTTCTTTAGAACTACAACCCTGAATGTATATTGGCTTCTTCTATCCTCTTCCATTCGTTTTTTAAGCTACTGTTTACCACCAGATGAATCATTTCTGTAGACCACTAATACACATTTGGGGACTAAGAACACAGCTAACAGAAGAAAGATGGGTATAGGCTCGTGCTATCTTCTCCAACTATTCTTTCTTTTGCATTTTTTGCCAGTTTCGTACTCCACTGTCCTTAGGTTGTTTAAGACAATCGTACCACCTGTTCCTCCTCCTCGTCGGCTTCCATTGTGTTATTAACCATAGTAATTTATCAGTTTAAGTGGGATTTCTAATGAATGTAGCCCACTATAGATTTTCTTTCTATGTATCTTGCCGAAGGCTGTAGAAAGGTTTTAAATACATTTTCAATCTCTGTGTTGCATAAGTTTGCTTTTTCGAAAATTCGTCTTATTTAACATAAATAATCTATTATTGAATACTTGCTTTTTTACTCAAGTTTTCTACCCTATTTTGAATGTAGGTGGTTCCGATATTTTTCTACCTCTCTCTATTTTTTGCTTCTCTAACCGAATTTAGACCAACTGCTTCAGGTCGTGGGATCATCTCTTTGTAGGTCTTTCTCTGCTTCTACGTTCTCCCAAGGGTGTAGTTTTCCTACTTATTACGTGATCAATCCAACTCCACCTTAGAGGCGTTACTCTCTCTACTATATCAGTCAGGTCTTTTTGTGATCCTTCAGACTTCTACTGAACATACGTCGCTGAGTCGACCATTGATGTACTCTAATTTGTTTGATGATACTTTATGTTTCTTCAAATTGTCGAAGCACCCATAGTAAAAGCTAACGCGACTGCCAATATAGTGCGAGAACGATCTGGCTGCGCGCAGCCTTTTTATACAGTGCTGCCCATAGCTCATTTTTTCAGAATTTGGTTAGCAGTAACTCATGACGATGTTCCTCCAAGTATAACAATATCCTTGAGTTGTTTTGCAAAACCCTTGATAAACCAATTTTTAGTGCGACCTGATTTATTTTCTTTCATCTGGATATCTTTCTCGCTTTATTTCTCTTAGTTTCATAGACTGCTTGATTAGCTCTAGTATTTATTTGTTTTGTGCAAACATCTTTATCTTGAGGTGTTTACTGTTTCTTGCGTCTTAAATTTCTCTGTGACCCAACTGTGGACTAACCACTACCACGGTTTGTTAGTGTAACATCTTTGAACTATAATTGGAACTAGAAAACAAGAAGCAAAAAGTGGCCAACAGCATGTTGGCAACATGTTGACTGTGTGGTAACATCATCTTTTTGCACTGCAAATTTGTCCATGATGTTTAAACACTCTCTTTACATAAGTTGAGTCAGCCTTTGATGGTTTTGCATATCTTGACAGAAGAGAAAAAGACAAAAATTACAGGGTAAATATGGAAATTACACGAATCCTATAAGTCCTCGATTTTTTATCGACATCGTATAAAAAAATAACTTCTTATATTTATGATAGCAGCAACCTAGCAGACTAGAGCCACCAAATTGAATTTGTTGGTAACTAATTTAGGTTGAAAAACAAGTCAATATATGTCTTGTTTATCATTAGAAGAGAAGTTTCAGCAATTTTGTTTTAAATTTACTATACTAATCGTTGTTGCAAACTGATTAGTTGAGTCCAAACAAATTTTAACATATTAACCAGAAATAGAAACAACATTTAACGTTTCGTTAATATATTTGGCTTCTTCAGAACAAGTTAAAAGTTTTAGACATAATACAATTAAAAAATTTCATTTGTTGTTGTTTATCTTTTTGTTTTTTCCTTTCATCAATAGGCGATTTTTTATTATTTAAAATTAGTGGTAACAGTTTTAATGCATGTAAAACGCATCATTGAGTTTCACCAATCTGTTTGAAAGAATCTATTTTATATTAAATTATATTCCATTTGTTTAATAATTTCCTTTGAGTTTATTAATTAAAATGCTTTGTTTTGGAGTATCTGAATGATGAGTTGTTTTTTCACATATTTTCTCTTCAACTACGACTAGTGTCCCATCTTTTTGTTATTTGGGTGATGAGTATTCTCTTCTAATAAACAATTGGTTATTCAGATCCGGCCATCTTGGCATTATGTGGCGATTTTGCTGTAAAAATTTTGAAGCCTTCTTTTGCCTTTTTGGAATCTCCAATGATCATTGTTAAATGGGTGGGTTTGTAAGTTTATTGTAAATTGTTGAAAGACTTTTATGATAGCAGCGATCTAACTGCCATTATGCCATTGTTGTTGGTAACTGTTTCTAATGCCTTGTTAAAATGTGTACATTATATCGGTTTATTCAGTATTCTATACTTATTTTTTTCAGAATTCTCAGTTGCAAGTAACACGCATCGAGTAGTCCCTACCCGCGAAATTTCGCTAAACCTCCAGAAAGCCACGCAGCATCCAGGAAATAAATCTGTCCGCGCACGAATGCAACTCCACCGTGCAAATTGTGTGATAAACCGGTACTTAAGCACAACTCACAACATATAAATCAAATAAATTCTTTCGGTACGGCGGGTATAGACTTGTGAAAGACATAAATCAGAATGATGCCATTCGGATAAATTCGAAATCTCAATAAATTATAATATTGTCATTGCTACGTGCGGAATACAAAATAACGTCGTCTATTTTATTCTTAAATCCCTAAGTCGCTGTCGAATCAGAGAAAATGTATCGTGGATATCCCAGAATCTATAGCTCCTCGCCACTGCCAGCTTCCTTTTATTGTGGTCGTATGAGCGACTGCGTATTATGGTAATTCTCAAGTGGAAACTGTGGCATTGCGAAGTGATCCATATGTACCTTCTGTTTTTATTCAGAACTGCCCCATGTACTGTGAGACTTTTAGGTTTAGACTGTAGTAATAATGCTTTTTGAATAGAAATGTAGATCACGAACTTAACACTAGTTATAGAAACTTGCAATAGAGCTTTGAACAAATGGGTGAGAGATATCTAGTTATCGTGACTTGTATGCAGAAATATTAAAGTAAAGTAAAACGCTAAACATCGAAGTAGATGAGACATAAGTACTGTCAAAGAAAATGAAAATATTCCAAACTATATGAAGCAAAATATTGAAAGGCATAGTAGAAATTGTGACTTAAGGGAGACATATCATGCAGAAGAGTAATATACAGATGACTATGTGTGAACAAGACACCACATTAACAGAGAATGCAAACATGGCCTCCAAGTCTGAAGCAGCGGAATATCCTCATTCCAAGAATCAAGCTGGACTAACATGGTTGAGACAACTCTTAATAGAATTGGAAGGAAAAGAAAGGTAGAAAAATCAAAGATTTATTTTCCTTGAGTATAAGTCTCATGTACAGTCTGTAAAGTAAGGTGGCAAGTATACTTTACATTTAATAGCTATTTGTGCAACAAGTGCTAAAAGTGGACGTTTATGCACGAGACATGAAAATTATGAAACGAAGCCGAAAGCATAAACACTTTCAGCACGAGTTTGCACACAATATTTTTTCTACGGCCTTAAATTTACTGTTAGTAATCCATAAATGTCAATTTAACAGAAGTTTGCATTTATGACAGTTATAATTTATGTCATAGTAAAGAGATGGCCTTCACACGCAGGTGACTGTTTCTGCAGTTAGTAGCTGTCAAAGTTAGTTATCAAAGGTAATTATAAATGTACACATTTTACTTTATTCGTTACATAACGCTTGAATTATTTAAAAAACATTTTACCTCTAACGAAAGAAGTAACTAGAATAACTTTACAACCTCACTTCTAGTTCGAAATTCTAAATTCCACACCAGCTGTTTACTTTTAGCACATGGACTAAAAGTAAACAGCTGATTTCACTTTTAACACGCTAAATTATTAAACGTCACTTTTAGTGAAAAAAGCTAGAGCTAAAAGGTCTACTTTTAGTAGTGGTCGAAGAAAAATTGCTGTTTTTGTTACAAGTCCCTAAAATAAAGTTTCTTCGGGCGAATCATTGCTGTTTCCAGACGAGTCAGCAAAAACTTTTTAGGGACGTGTAACAAACAATGGTTTTTTTGTTATAACTCCCCAAATTTTTAAATAACAAATATTCAGTCATTCAATATTCTTTGTGATCAGATAAACACCTTTAGAAATAATCCGCAAAAGGTTGCTATGACAACTTTTAGGGACTAGTAAATGTACCATTTTACGGACTCAAATGAGTCCCTAAAATAGCTATTTTTGGGAGTATATACAAAAAATTCATTTTTACTTAACAGTTTTAGCGTACTTGGTTCACGATGAAAAAACGTTTTAAACTTATCTACTTCACCTGACTATCTTGGCCTTTCCAACAATCTACACCAAACGCGACGCTTCTGTATTATGTACTCATACTGTTAATAGTAAGATATTTTAAACTTAATTCAAAATCAGAAAATTCAAGTACTGACTATAGAAGTTTATTTCTGATTTGTGGGAGGAACGTGGAAAAAACTCTTTCTTGAGATTATATGATTCTTCTACTTTTTCTGAATCAGCAGCAAACCCTAATCACAGTGCAAGGTGTCTTGCCCGACCATTTAATAGTTATTTTTATCTTGAACGGTCTTCAACATTTTCGACTACTTAATAAAATGTTTTTTATATTTGTAGAATTTGGTTTGTATGCGGCGCGGCATGATGGGGAATCTATCAATAATAATGTGGTATTATGATTTATATAGAGTGTTACTTTGCGACTTTTCTCATTTAAGCAATGGAACAATACGTTTATATCTTCTACGTGTATATCAGCAGCCAGCAGCCCGATGGCATGCCTTAAGTTTCAAATTTTCTTCCCTTTAACTTAATCGCACCATTCCAGCCATCAAGCACTGTCCTAGTTAGATACATACTCTCGCAAAAAGGAGAGCAAATAAAATACACCCCTGCCTTTCACTGCTGAATTTGAAAGTTATCTAACACAGTGTGGCCAACTGTATGACAATTTTGTTCCATTAGCTGAAGAAGATGAAAAGGTATTATCATTTTCTTAAATCTTCCATAAATGGGTCCTCTGCGCAGAATTGAAAATATTTTTTTTATAGATAAAACATTTTGCAGTTGCTATATAGATGTTACCTACCCTTTTCACTAATTTATGTAAGACTGAATAATAATACATATGACTATTCTGATCTTTTCAAGATTTTACTCTAAAAGCTATAAGGTATTGATTTCTCAATCTCAGCAAATTAAGTATTTTACACACTAATTTTTACCACAGTTGATCTAAAACTATGGACATCCATTCCGCTTTGCGTGAAAAACTTGGAAGAGTTCTCTAATTTGGTTCTTGGAATTACATGTTTTTTCTACTTCTGCTAAATTAGCAGAAAATCATATACAGATTTTGAGTTTCTGTAATTAATTTAGAATAAACAACAATTTGTTTCGCGTCTTCACCAGAAGATCTGCATCCAGAAAACTATTCAAGAAAATTGTATTTGGAGAATTAGAAAAGGCAAAAATAAATTGGAGAGAAAAGAAATAATGAAAAATAAATGCATCGAAGTAAGTATAAATAAGGAGTGAGAGACTAACAGGAAGAATGTAGAAGTGAGGTGTCTCCACCAAATAAAACTGAGTAAAGTAGATTAGAAAATGCTAATACAAATAAAACAGACACAATGGTCAAATTTATTTTTTCCTTTCCCTAATTCCCTTCTTCATTATTAAATTGAGAAGAAATTATGGGCATATTTTTGCGGAACAGCTTATTCCAAGCCTTACATTCTTACACACCTGTAAGGAATTGTTTACTTGTTTCAATTAAGTGGTTCTGTCGTCAGCCTGTCTAGTCTGTGGTCCTCCATCTGGTCGTATGTTTTCTTATGGTTACCATTGGAGCACATTCTAGCTCCATTTTCCGTTCTCGATAAGTAATTATCCCAGTTATGATGTTATCTTTGACTTTATATTTTTGTCTTAGCCACTCACGTTTTTCTGCCTTTCAGAATCACCCCAGCTATACTTCGTTCCACGGCTCTCTGAGTAGTTACCTTTTTCTTTCATTATGTATTTTGTGAAAACCCATATTTCCGGTCTTTAAGTTAGCATTGGAAGTATAAATTTATTGAGCACTTTTGCTTTGAAATCAAATGGTGTATTCACTTCCAAGATATACTTCCATTATCGAACTTTTATTGGACTAAATTTTATGTGTTAAAATACTAGACTGAAAACTCATAATGTGAATAATGTTTTTTTTTACGTAAATCAATGTAACATATGCGTTGTTACAACCGTCCTATTGCTATTTCTTTCATTTGTTCCCACCATTGAAATACTTTGGGATTTCATGCCATCATCCACAAAGTTTGACTTCTCGCTTCAGTTCCAGCTATCCTCCAAATTCAATTCTAGAGGAAGCTGGATGGGACAAGTAACAACACCGGCTCGCTATTCACTTTGTCCACACGTGAGATGCCATCTTTTTGATGGATCAGCTCCAAAACAAGGCCAAGGTAACTACTTCACATTATCAGATTCCAGACTAGTTTATCCTCTCGAAGTGAACGTGTGGACTTCTCCTTACCGCAATTAACTAAAAAAGTCTGTAATTCATTATGGAACCTTCGGTAGAGCTCCTTTCTCAAAGTAGCAGCGCAGTAACTTATTTTCCGGTTCACATTATTCAAAAAATCGTTTTCCACCTGAAGTATTTGTAAATATTGAATTCTTCTATTTAAGCGTAGCTTTTCGAGTTGTCCTTTTCATGAAATCTTTCACAGTGTGAATTAATAACTCCCATCATTGCAGCAGGAAATTAATTAGTCTTGCCAGTCTCGAAAAGGTTTCTAATAAATTATTTTTATGTTGTTCGTTGAATCCACTTGACGGCAATATTTTTATTAGTAGGTAAAGGAGGGCGCTAATCAACCCCAAGGAAGTGAAATAACATATCATTTACTAACTCTCCAGCTCCACTATTGTAATGCGGCTTTTCCCCGTGCCCTATACTCTACTTTACTATAAACTTAGATTGCTCTTTGTTTGCTAGTTAACTGAGTCGTAGAAGCACAAGACCCGCTCTTACCTCAGTGCAGCTACGGGATATGCCAATATAGAGAGTTCCAGCCTGCCCGCTGTCACGTATAATTCTGTGATTATATATGCAAATTCTGCCAGAAATGAATACCAAACAGTTTATATGAAAATACATATACTTTGTAAAAGGAACATACAGGCATGAAAATACATAAAAAGGGTACACACTCCATAAGTGTAGGTATGACTTATTAATTGTCAACGCCAAGTCAAAAAACCAACAGTGCTAATAATGTTCCGCGCACGAATCTACTTAATGCGGGCCTGACTCCAGTAGCTTGAAATCAGCTGACGCAATGTATCAATAGAAGGATGCAAACGCCTTGTTCTGACGCGTTGATTCAGCAGCACGCTCATTGTTTTCAGTGCCTAATTGCTCGTTGATGCTACTTTATTGCAATCGTTTGGTAATTTGCTATAATTATTCGGCTTCCAGGTTCCTGGACAGGACATTCAAGCGTGGATTTTATTTGTGATACTTAAACGTGCCTTTATCTCGTGGCAAGGTAGCGAAGAGGTCAGCTCCGTGGCTTCGGTAGCTACTTACACCGATTGCTTGCGTTAGCAAGGTCGACTGGCTTCCTCGAAGCTCAAATGGCAGGTGGAACAGCAGCTTCTTGCTATGAACTGCTGCATCTCGGAAATGCTTTCCCAAGCTGGCACTTTATAATACTTCGCGTGGCGTCCCTTTGTTTAGAGCAACGTCCCGGTCGGCTATTGGCAAGCGACTAAAACCTCGCTGTCCTCGTAGCGCAAAGTGTCAATCAAACCGCGACGTCACTCTGTCGAATGCAGTTCTAATAATAGCACACTGGGTCAGTATTCACCTGACTTGCACATCCCTGTTCAAGCACGCGGAACATTCATTGTAAGTTTTAGATAGACTACTCGGCTTAATTTAAATATTATAATGTAAGAAATACAGTTTGGCTTCACCCTAGCGAGGTGATTGTTAAATACTAAGGTGACACAAATTACAACACACTAACCCGTTATACTATAGACTTCATATCAGTTTAATCGTAAATACTGATTACGTCTAGATCGCGCAATTTTAAAAAAGTAAAGTCATTAACGGCCATTGACAGTGCATTCACAGGTAAGCTGCCTACACCCACTCCTTCCAACTCTTTACAGAATGTCCACCAAAACTTTGTCCCAATGGTCACAACAAAGCTCTAGTTAAAGTTCGATAGATTTTCTTCCTTCTCGAACGTTGATAATACAGGAATAACTACCACCTACTTTTGAAATTTCTGATGATAGGTCGTACAACTTCTGCTTGTGTGCCTTCAAAAAATGACTATGATACTTCTTCTACTGTTTGTACTTCCAGTACTAACTTCGTTGCTGTTGGCTTTCAGATATACGATCATTGAAATTCATTGTCCAAAAATGCACGTGCTGTCATTTTATCACATACTGTGACTAGCGTAGCTTAAAGGTTAATTTTCTTGAACAAATCTGATTAGTCATGCAATCATCTTTTCAGCGGGAGTCATTGGTACAGATAGTACTTTCGACTTTTCAATAGACGACTCAGTGTCTCTCTGATTAATCTCGTTCTGTAATTGTCCATAGAGGACGTTGTTTTCCTGCATGAAGAATACATTTCAGCTTTGTTCTACATAGTTTCTGGTTTGAATCAGGCAAAACAAAATTTCTTCTTCTTCAAAATGCTTTGTGTCTTATTCAACGACCAACTGGCAGTTATGTGGGTCTGCTGTGGAGACTTATTCTTTTTCTACACTTTCTTACTTCCCTTCTTTGTCTAAAATTCTACACGTGCCAAGTTAATCTGTTGATAAATCTCCACTTCCTTCTCCAAAAATTCTATGAGAAGGTTCAGTTCCTAAAAAGTTCATCTCATCTATCATCATAGGAAGACTTTGGAATGGGTTTCCAAGTAGGTTATATATCCAATTGGAACTGCATCAAAGTCTTCAGTATTCTTGGGATTCTAACTTCAAATGGAACATACAAAAAGAAATCTTCTCACTGAAATTGATGTTTAAATTAGGAGCTTTAACAATTTCGGTATATTCACTTGGAGAAATTCCAACGTCTTTTCTTTAATGGCTCCACCATCTTAGTTTTCAATTGTTCTGATAATAAGTGCTTGAAAACTCATGCGCATCCGTTCGGGATATACTGCAGCAGTTGCTAAAACTGGTCACTGCACAAAAAATAGGATCTGCACTAATCTCTTCAAATTGAGACCATCCAATCTAAGTGTTGTCTTTGTTGGGGAAAAAAAGTATCAGATCAGGATTTTCTGCCGTCATTCGTACAACCAAAACTCTTCTTTTGATA
The DNA here is from genome assembly GCA_940337035.1 of Agriotes lineatus. Lineage (NCBI taxonomy): Eukaryota > Metazoa > Arthropoda > Insecta > Coleoptera > Elateridae > Agriotes > Agriotes lineatus. The sequence continues at coordinate 12,914,059 of OW679203.1, read as the reverse complement.
AGATGAATGCTCTGAAAGGGATTATAGGCTAACCGTAGGACAAGCCACTTGCTTTTGTCCCTTGTAACTTTACCACCGATTTTCATATACACTGAGGGTTTATTCTGAGAAACTTTATAAAACAATGAAATTTTTAGAAAATTAACTATAGAAGAGATTCAAGAAATTTAGACATCGAATATCGCCCCGAAACAGTGGAAGCAGATGGGCATTGTCAAATTTAACAGTTGTGCAAGTAACCCAGCTACCCATGAAAGCCCATGTAGTGCAACCGTACTGCGCATAATTTTTGCGTAATCCCAAAAATTATTGTAGCTTGCAAATCGCGATAATTTTTTCACATCCTTCTAACACACTCGTTCCGGCGATTTAATTCAATAATTTAATCGCGTTTACGCAAAGAGGAAGCCAGCACCGCCGAGGCACCCACGGCGCAATAATAAAGTCATATTCTGGGAACCATAAAAAGCATGGTCTTATCTGGCTCCCATCGCGCAAGTGGACCGTGGAAATCACAAACCCGACGAAAGAAACAGGGCCATTTTAAAATATTCGGATTTGAAATCGTTTCTCCTCCTCTATCTCCATCGGGGAATCGAAGCGCAACTGCTGCAGCGGATTCCTTAAAAATAACCCTTTCGTAATTGAAACATTCTGTAACAACTCACGTCCTCGGAGCTATCATATTTTAGTACATATTACTCATTTCGGTAGATAAGCAAACCGAAACACCGGCCTCGGGATCCTGCCGGCAGGACTCTTTCTCCTTCTGAACAAGGGCGGCCAACGAATCCATCTTTCGGCGCTCGTCCAGCGTAAGGGCAATTCCACAAGGGTTGGGCCCAGCGCTATCGTAAAGGCTGTAATCGCCAAAGACTTTGTTTCTTTCGTAATATTATTAGGTAGTCACGATTAAAGCGGTATTTTTATGGCTCGCGCTTATCTGATATAACTGCTGCATGCTCCGTACGCCTACGTTGCGCTTTATTACAATTTTATGGAAACTTCGAGATTTTAAACGCTGATACCATCGAGGCGTAGGATTTGATTTGAAATTCGACGTAAGGTCTTGATTTTATGGCCGTAAAAATTAACAAGTGTTTGGACAAGGGAACGAGGCTAAAGTGAAGGAAATAAATTTTGACCAAAAATGAAGAAATGATACTGAGTATCCAGATATGATTTTATATTTGGCAAATTAAATATAATAAGAAACGCGTTTTTCAACGACAAAAGACCAAGATATATATTATTTCAACAATAGCGAAGCCAAAAATAAATTACAGTAACCAATAGAGAAACAACTCCGCCTCAACTACTAAATGATCCTTAACATCTCCTAACTTGGGAACTGACCATTGTTTAGTTCTGATAACGATAGAAAAACCCAGAAGAAGTACAATAAATATCAAATACACTAAAACATAACAACGAGACGGGCAACGACGTGCAAAGTGAATAGAAAATCAAGACATCTATAGAATAAAGTGCAAAATAATATATTGGAACATTCAGGAATTCAAGAAACTTGCAGATCAGAAAAAACGTATAAGCAGGACAAACTGGGTATGTACCGATCAAAAATTCAAAATTAGAGGAAACTTTAGATCGATAAAAAGAGAAAGAAATGCCACAACAGGGCAGAAGACATAGAGACGTAATTGGGGAATCAGGAGAGACAGAAGAAATAAGGAGATTCAAACGCACTTCGAAAAACGAAACTTAAACAACACCTTAAGATATAGATCAGTAGCACCTATCTTATAAACGAGGCAGCTTTCGACGCCCATAGAGCGAAAGAAGGAGAAAAGGGCGAAATACATATGGAATTTCTCAGCAACCGCCACAGAATCTACGCATGGGAAGAAATAGCTACACGAAAGGTGGTTAGTCAACGAGTTGGAAGAGAACTACAAATCTTTTGGAGAGAGATATAAAGAGATTACAAGACTAATAACCAAGGGAATGAGTGACTAGTGGCAGAAATCGTGTCAAAACTAGAACAACATATAGGAGGAGCAAGACACTCACATGAAACTTGAAGAAATGCTATCGACAGAAAATAATAATGAGTTCAAAGAAAAAGAAGAATATAAATAGAATAGGACCAGTGAGGGCAACGCCCAAAGTACAATTACTATGGAAGATGAACAAAATGCGATCAAGCTTCTTATGAATAGTAAGGCTGCTGACCCTGAAGGAATCGTGTCGGAACTGATTAAATATGGTTTCAAACGACCATAGATGGAGAGGGAATACAGGCAGAATGGAAACAACGAAAATGGGAGTGCACTAGCTACAATGTGAAGGCTGTAAAGAAGGGCAGTAAGGAACACAAGAACAAATATAGGAACACATAGAAGAATATAACCAAATAATACCTAGCGAAGAAGTATAATTGATGTAGGGTTAAAAACCATAACTAAAATTTATGGAGAATCAGAAAAGAGAAGAAATATACAGATTCAATATATGGAAAACCCCTAAAATAGTAAACATATCACTTAGAAAAACGAAACTTAAGCAAGAGCAGTAACAGCTACCTTGTAAAGGAAGCAACTTGCGACGCCATTAGAGTCAAAGCATGGAAAAAGGGAAAATCTATACGAAAGGTGGTTAGCCAACGAGTTAGAGGAAGACTACAAAACCTATAGAGAGAAAAATAGAGAGGACACAACACTTACAACCAAGGAAAAGAATGAATAGTGGCCGAAAGCATATCAAAACTTGGAGCAACATCTAGGAAGAACAAGATACTCGAACTCACAGAGCGTCATTGAGTCAATAAAAACGAAACTAAAAAAATACTATCTAGAACTACCGACCGAAAAATGAAAAGTTCAAAGAGATAAAAATGTGAACAGAATAGAACCAGAGAGAGAGAGAGAGAGAGAGAGAGTGAGAGGAGCTCAAACTACAATTACCATGAAATATGGACAGAAGGTGAGCAAGCTTATAACGACTAACACGATTGCTGAACCTGAGGGATCAAATACGCTTTCAAGCGACCATAGATAGTGAAGAAATATCGGCGAAAATGTGAATGATATACAGAAGGATAGTAAAGAACACAGTTGAAGAACTGGAACACATAGAAGATGACCAGGCATCACATGAGGAACACAACCAACTATACTAAACAAAGGAGTATAATAAAACCTTGATTTAAAGCCAAGCTAAAACGTACATTCCATATTGATCATAACATGTGTGGTGCACAAGGAAAATATACAGAAGCTGAGTATGTACAAACTAGAAATGCCAAATTAGAGAAAACTTTACAGCGATGAAAAAGGGACAGAAGTATCATAACAGGACAGAGCGCATATAAAAGTAATTAAGAAATCAGAAGAGACAGAAGAAATAAAGAGATTGAAGAAATGGAAAACTCCTGAAACTCTTTCCAAAAGTAAAACTTAAGCACGAGTTTAGATATAGGTCAGCAACAGCTACGATGTAAAAGAGACAATTTTCGATGCTATTGAAGAAAAGAGGTCAAAAAAGCGTAATACAGTAGGTATTCCACAGCAACCATCACAGAATATATGAAGGAAAAGAAGCAGCTTTTAGAAAAGTGGCTAGTAAATGAGTTGGAAGAGGAGTACGAATCCTATAGAGAGATTATAAGACCTGCCGACAGAGAAGAAAAGGGTTCATGGAGAAGAATATGAATAGAATAGGACAAGTGAGGGAAAAGCCCATAATGCAATTACTACCGTCTACTATCAGCGCTGGACCTGGAGGAATCGTCCGGAACTGATCAAATACGATTTCAAGCGACTATAGATGGAGAGGTAATACCGGCCTGTGCAATTGTGTGGATATTAGGCACATTGTGAGGGATATACAGACAGATAGTGAAGAACACAATTCAAGAACCAATACAGTTACAGATAGAGGAAGACCAGGCAGGATTCACTGCCGGAAGATCGAAAATCGATTATGTGTATACGACAGAAATTGAAATGAAGAAATCCAAGATTGGAGCCTTTGTAGATTTAAAAAAGGCATATAGCACAGTTCAGAAGAGCTAGTTATGGAAGGCCATGGAGCACCCCAAAGTAACGGCGACAGTGAGAAATATTAAAAGATTTGCTTCAAGCATACTCCATAACCTAACGTTATGGTTTTTATAAAATCTGCTTTGAAGAACTGGAAGGGGAAATACGAGGGGATGAGAAACCCGATTAAAAAACAAACACCTGTGTACACAGAGCTTTACTGACGACCAGGAACAGATTTAAGGGAAGAATGTAGGAAAGTGAGTTTGAAAATCAACTTCAATAGAACTAAAGAAAACGACATGGAAGTCAAAGGTAATTTAGTGATATTGAGCCCCAACAAATTCAAGTATCTGAGGTTCACTTTCATGAAACACGCAATCCCAGAAGGGAAAATAAAAAATAGGTTAGAGCAAACAATGAACGGCAATAAAGCAACTGCATCCAACTACCAACACAAAAACAAATATATGCAACACACTAAGTCGCGATATTATGATATATGGTGCGAAAATTGAGTTACTGAGTATACATGTATAGAATAAAAGGCCTTATTGTCGTATAAACACGTAAGAAGAGCAGCAAAGTGTAGATGGATAAAAAGAATCATCGACTGCAGTCCCTTAGGAAAAAGGCAAAGTGGAAGGTCCATACAATCATGACTAGATGAAGTTGACGAGGTTATGGCAAGGAGAAAACCTAGAAGAAAAAACATGGAAGGATAGAGAAAAATAAAGAATACGGTAGATGAAAGGAAGACAGAATCCTAGAATATGCAGAAACCATGCACATATGTTTGCCTTATAGAGTTGCGTAAAGCTTTGGAAAAAATCTAATTGAGCAACTTCACTGAAATATTCCATAAAAAAAAATAAGAGGAAGAATGTGTCCAATGTTGTTATTATGCATTACTGTCCCCTATAAGAAAAGATATGACAATAATTGAATTACTTCATCTGTACTGGGGCGCTACTTAAAATATGAAATTGATGTCTTTCTCGGTTTAAAGTGTGAAGTCAATGTTGCTACTACGGGAAGCTGTTGTTATCATGTGCATCGGCTCTTCTGTATTAGGTAAGGTACCTACTTAGCATTTATGCTCTACCATGAGGCGGTCTTCGATGCATTTGTATCAGTGAAGTAAAAATGTATGTAGTTCATGGTCATAATCTTCAACGATGTCATCCATCGTAATATTTCCATTCGTTACGCCTGTGCTCCTTGTTGATCCAATTCATGTACAATATACTTTTGTCATCTTTAAATATGCTCTGAAAAAGTCCTCTTTTGGCACCTGATCTCCAGAAGACTATTCAGCGAGTCCAAAGCCTATCAAACAATATTCTGGAAATTTTTTAATCAGTCAGTTCCTCTCGAAGTGATTCTTTCCATAGGTATTTGGACGACTTTGATGTCAAGGGCCCAAGTTTCACTTCCGTAAATTGGTATTGGTAAAACTAACTTTGGCTTTGGTATATTGTATAACAATACGTTAATTCATATCTACCTGAATGTTATTCCGGAATAATATATTTGTGTCCGTTCTTGTTACAACCATTTTATCGGTTGTTTCTATTTAGGCTTTCAGTGGTCATCAACATAGTTTCGCTTGCTTAGATATTAAGAGAATGAGAGACCAGCTGATTGGACATACCTTATTACCTTATTACTTGACAGATCCATCATCAAAAAGGAAGAAGATGTTCAATTCTATAATTTAGATTGGTATTACGTTCAATCAACAGTTTTCGTCACGCTTTCCTCGTCAAATTTGTTATGGCAATATTGCCCGCACACCATAGGTAGCTTACGTATTTTTTATCTGATTTAATATCTCGATTATCCCACCACAGTTCTTTGAGCATATATCTATGCGAACTGTAGTATAAACAACCTTTTTTATCATTATTTTATTTCCAGTTTCTTTCAAAATACTTTTTTTCTGATTAGACTATTGCTAAATACATTTAAAACAATTGAGGCTTAGAATAGAAACTACTCTTACAATAGGAACCAACAGCTTAACGTAGTCTCCGTTGCATGTCCGGCTACGATCTTACTACCACAAGCCAGTTGCTGATCCAAGTGGCGATCGCTGCTGGCGTTGATTAATTTAATTTATGAATAAATTTTACAAAATTAATTGCTGGCGATAATATTTACCTTGTGTCCATGTTCGCACAGCAGTAATAAAAATGTCGTTAGATGAGAAATGCAGACCTGAGGACGGAAGCAGGATTTTCAGCAGCCGCCCAACGGTTTGTTGCAAAATCCGTCTAAGGAGCGATTTCCAAGTTTGATCACGAGATAGGGCGCTGTATATATTTTATATGAAATCAGCCAATCTGGATGTTATTCTTGCGGTGAACACCGGTAATATCTTTATTACTCTCCAGAGCGGGCTACAAATTGCAGCGCATTACAACATATGACGGTGCAGACGGAAAAATTGCAAATATGTGACTGCCTCGGCTCGTATGTCAGAGAGATGACGCTCTGATTGTGGAAACGAACACGTATACGGTTAAAGTGCGGATATAAATTTCGTAAGTACATTGATATTCTCGTTTGGTTACCGCACAATATAACCTCCGTAATTAAAAATCGCGCGGCTCTGCTCCTCGGAATTGCATGTAAGTGCCACTGCATTAAACTTAATTTGTAAGAAGTGGTAAAAATTCTATTTTTTTTTGTTTAGTAAAAAAATGCAGAGGCCAATGCAGCGGTTTTTATGCACTGCTGTAAGATTGCTCTTAATTTTTCTAAATTCCCCTACCTTGCTGTAGAAGTTATTACAATTTCTTATTCTCAATAGTTTAAAAAATGTGTGTTAACAGAACACAATACATTTACGTTCCAGAGAATGGCTTCAGAGAATTATGTTTCTATTCTGCATTTTGAAAAAGTGACTAAATACTTTACAGAACTAAAGTAACTTGAACATTAATTTTACCTAATTTCCGAGACACAGCAAACTAGGACATAGAAGCAGGCGTCACAAGAGCTACAAGAAAATAATTCCGACAGTCAGAATTTTCAGCTCTCACCTGATACGGTACGCCAAGTCGAAGCTATTCTAGACGCAGTGTAACACCTTAAAATGCATTTACAACAGGTACCAAGGCAACAAGACAGCCCATCAACAATATACATATCCTTCCATTGTGGGGAGAAGCTCAGAACTGGTGCTGACAGACGAGCATCCACGTAAACACAGACATAAAACACATACAAGGAGATAGTTATAGCTTTATGCCTAGGTAAATAACATGCAAAAACACATTACAGCTACCGAAATGAAGACAGAACTTGAATTAGCAAAGTTTGAGGAACTCCAGTTCGCAAAGGTTTATTTGGTGCAGTTGAAAGGCTATTATGAGACCTGGGGGCAGAATTCTCCTGAACCGCAGAAATACTGCAACTTAGCCTTCGGCGAAACTGGCCCACTAAGAAGGTTGCTCGAGCGACAGAAATGCTGGAATCTGACCTGGGGCAAACCGGTTCCCCGAATAATGTTCTTCGGACCGACGAGCCTCCATGGCAAAGAAAAGTATTACTTCAATTACTGTCGCATCGCGTAGAACTACGTAATCGAAAATGGCTCACTAACGCACGTCTGGCCCTTTTATATATTCCCAAGCTACTTTTCTTTAACCAAACAACAATAACAACCGCATTCTATAAACAGGTAACCAGATACGGCTTGGAACGTGTAAAAACGCTTAATTCCAGATCACCCATTCAGCCCTAGGTGGTATTCTGGACTGAAGAATAAAGAGCTACATTTAGTAGTCGCTGCTTGGCTTTCGCCGAGAACATTTCGACTCACTAGGAAAGGTGATTGACTTAAGCGCGAATTCTACGCCAGGGAAAATGACATAACAACAGATACAGATGATGCCAAACATAGAGCTGGGTAAAGAGGGGCCCTCTCAAGTGGACCATTCTCAAACGAGTGTACAAAAAGTAGTCCAGGTTTTGCGCAAGAGCTTTCTTTTATTCAACGAAAGTCATTTGGGAAAAATAGCGGAGAGTGGCTTCTGCATTCATCCTCATAAGACCGGATTTATTACTTGTTTCAAATTATTTCCAAACCTTGCATCTACTGCTACAGCTTCGACATCTCGAGGGTTTGATGATTAGAAAAGCTTTTATCCTGTAAAAACTCGCAAAAACTTAGAAAAACATAGAAATGCCATACTGAACTACCCAGCAAAGAAGTGAGAGTAAACGTTAATTTTAAAACTACAGAAACTCTTGCAGGATCATGCTTACTATCCAAAGACAACAATTAAAATTTTAGATCTCCAAATATTGGTAAATATCTTGGTCTTTTCGAACTAGGTAGTTGCAAAATTTGATCAATTTGTACTTACCCATATCAAGCGTGTAATGGTAGCTTTTAAACAGCCCTACACCTACTGAATGATTACGTTAGCTAGCTTATCCAGTCGGTGGGCTCCATTCACATGGTCAGTGCAGCTAAGGGGTGCTAATATTGTCGAAGTCAGCCCGTAGACACCTGAAATGTTGTACTTAAAATGCAAACACCAATGGTAATAAGAAATCCAACAGTTTACATGAATACATATAATCTGTAGAAAAATGATAAAGACACAAATACATGAAAGCAAATACATAAAACAATGGCGCACTGCGCTTGAGAAAATATATTAATTAAATGCTTAAAGTTCAGTTAATAGCACAATACAAAGTTAGGAAATAGTTCGCGCGCACCAATAAGTTGAACCCGAAGCTGTCGTTTCTTTATAGTGCTTCGATGCATGGGAACCCGATCTGCCGAGTTAGCATATGACTTGATGCGCTGCCGGTCCTTCCCCGTTATCGGGCCGCGAGCACCTTGCCAGCAGTTGCGTAATTATTTATTACAATTGCTGACTGCGTTCTTATTTCGTTGCGAGGTTACAAGCAGGAACTAACCTGGTATACGTCCAGCGAAGAACGGTGACCACGTGGGATGGCTTCTTTATGTCGCAATCGCCGCTTCTAGCGATGTCGGACCTCAATGACCCTTTTAAAAGGTCGTCTCGCGCTCTTTATTAACTTGGGAGCGCCCCAGGTGATCTGCGAGGTTTACTAACTTGAGCTCGAATCAGTTGATTCGCCAAATTTGCCTACTTGGGCGCAAATCAGTCGATTCGCCGAGTTCGCTTACTTGGGCGCGAATGCCTTCCCGTGCAGCTCTCAGCATCGTTTCAATTCCGCGGCTTCTTGTTCTCCGAATGGACTTGCAGTGTTAGCATATTTTCTCACGTAGCCCGAGTACGTTACACTCGAACACTTATAGCCTGCGGTCACTCGCATAGCGATTCGCACTTATAGTGTGATTCTACGTAAATAGAACATAATAAACTATACTGTCAGGCTTTATCACTAATTAGTATATAATAAAAGGTATAGAATAGCTAAATACAGGTGGCACGAATTGGCCCATTTCAAGCGGTATGTTATATATTCCTAATCAGAAAATTTCACTTATTTGTCAAAAACTGTATGTGGAGGAATTATTCAGCTAATGATGAAAAGGTTAATGACGCAATTCCGGTTGACGTGGTAAAGCTGCATATTTCCAGATTGTCTTTTTTTTTTTTTAAATACTTTATTGTCAGCTCAGCACAATATGCTATACATGACAGGAATAGTTTAAAAGTTTTTAACATTAAATCACTATGCACTACTATACATTACTGGTTGTTAATTGATGTGTTAATGATAAGAGGCGTACGCAAAATGGAGTTCATTTTAAACCGAGTAACTGATCATTCACTTTCACTGCCTAGTAAGTCGATCGGTAGCTTCCTTTTGAGTCTAGTGTGTATTGAACGTTTTCCCAGGTTATAATAGACTGCACCTTCACACTGATCGATGTTATCATAGAAAGATTTAGCCACTTTCTTGATGAACTCTTCTATAGGGGGAATGCCTGTTTCTCTGTGTAGCTGGGAGTTTCTTGTGAACCATTCAGCATTAGTAATTATACGTATCACTTTGTTTTGCAAAACTTGGAGTTTTTTCAAGTTGGTTTTTGCTGTTGAACTCCAGATACTGCATCCATATGTAAGAATAGGCCGTATGATGGACGAGTAGATAAGTGTACCACATTTGATTTTTAATGGTGATTTTTTATTTAAAATTGGGTATAGTATGCCAAGTCGCGCGTAGGATTCGGATAATTTTTTATTTATGTGGAAACTCCAAGTTAGTCGTTTATCAAGATGGATTCCCAGATATTTGACAGCGCTTTCTTTAGGGTTCCACGGTACTGGGGTGTTGTTTATGACTATGTTAGGCGGTTCTAGGGGGCGGCGTAGAGTAAAGATTTTTGTTTCACATTTGTCTGCGTTAATGTTTATGGACCACATGGTGAACCACTGATTTATTTGGTCAATACTCCGCTGTAGTTTGATAACTGCTCTATTGATATCAAGGTCTTGTGTAAGAATTGCCGTGTCGTCTGCATACATGGCTAGGTCAGCTCCCGGGACTTCAGGAATATCTTTCATATATATGTTAAATAGGGTGGGTCCCAATAGTGACCCCTGTGGCACACCGGCAGATATGTGATGGGTGGTTGAAAAGTAAGAATTTACCCGGACCTGGAAGGTTCTGTCTGTCAAGAATGATTTTATTGTCGATAGAAGATAGGTGGGTGGACTAGTTTCGAGGAGTTTGTATATAAGGCCTTTTGTCCAAATGCGGTCAAATGCTTGGGCTACATCGATAAATGCTACAAGCGTATGTTTTTTGGATTCAAATCCTTCTTCGATTTTTTCAGTGAGTCTCAGTAGCTGGTGCGCGGTGGAGTGATGAGGTCTGAAGCCAAATTGGAGGTGAGGGAGAAGGTGGCGCTCGTTCAGGAATAGTTGTAGGCGAGTTAATAGTGCACGTTCAAGGAGTTTGGAAATGGATGATAATAGGCTTATAGGACGGAATTTTTTTGGATTATCGTGTTTTTTGCCTGGTTTAGGTATCATCACGATAATGGCTTGTTTCCAGGCGGAGGGAAAATATCCTTTTCTTAGACAGGCATTGAATACGGCTGTTAAATATGCGATAGATTTTTTCGGTAAGTTTTTGAGAATTATATTTGAGATCATGTCCTTTCCAGGCGCTTTCTTTGTTTTTAGCTTGTTAATGTAGTTTTTGATTTCAATTGGAGATATTGGCTCGGAGAGTGTGATAGAATAATGTAAAAGGAGTTGCACTGCAGCCTCGATACTGTGCGGACGTATTTGATTTTCTCACGTTAATCTTTCTACCGTGCGGTTGCAAGTAACAAGAACATATTTAAACGTACTTTGTACGTATTTAAATCATTTCTGTTTAATTAATCCTCAGAATCCGAACATTAACATAAGGTGACCAGTATAAGTGCACGCGGCTATCGCCGATAATGGTGAGTCCAGCTGCCCCAACTGATAACCTATCCCGATTCTCGTTTAATTTAAATAAACGAATTCTTAACATACAGAAATGAATGATCAACATAAATATTCGTTAAAACCTCCAAACCTAATCATCCAAGGCTCTAAGGCGATTTCCAACTTAACCGATATGGAACATGAACCCATATTAATTAAAGAAACCAACTCAAATAAACGAACTCTCTCTTCACCTGAAGAACAGGACTACAACAAAAAATACCTGTTTACAAATGACTCGCTAGTTACACAGAATAAATTCTACGCGCTACAACCCCGTGAACAAACTCCGTCCACCCCACATACCGCAACGTATAACACTTCTACAGAAATACCCTCTAAACCAAAGATCCCTCCAATATTCTTGCCGAATGGAACGAACTATCAAAATATCATCACTGACATAAAAGCGACGATCTCTGAAGACTTTACAACTACCTACAGAGGCAAGGAATTAAGAATCAACCTTAATTCCCCTGATGATTATCGAAAGTTAACAAAATACTACGACGACCATAAAGTAAACTATTATACCTATCGGAACCCAGAAAACAGCAATCTTTCGGTCATCATTCGTAACGTCCCGATCTCTATAACGGAACACGAAATACAAGCAGAGCTAATCAACCTAAAATATCCTGCGACAAAAACCACCCGATTATTAAATCACAAAAGAGAACCAATGCCAATTATTGCGGTAGAACTCAGTAAAAACGACAACGCAAAAAACATCTTTAACCTAAATAGATTACTCCATTGTGTAATAACAGTTGAACTAAGACGTAGAAACGGCGATACACCTCAATGCTCCAACTGTCAACGTGCAGGGCACACCAAGAACTACTGCCACTTGCCACCTAGATGTGTCAAATGCACAGAGTCACATCACTACTCTCAGTGCAAGAAGAACAAACAATCAGATAAACCCGCCTGCGTCAATTGTGGTGGGGACCATACGGCAAATTATAGAGGCTGCTCATACTTACAACGCTACAACAACAAATCATCACCTCCTCTTATTAAATCCCATAATCCGAATTCCCAAATCACTGGTAAAATCACAACTAATGCAACATATGCATCACACCTTCAAAGAAATCTACCTGTCCCTGAACCTAGTAACTCAGCATCAACTAACTCGACCTCCACCAACTTTACTATCCCAAATATTCTTAAATCCATTCTGGAAATCATCACCCCATACATTGACCAAATCAAAAATTTTATCGTGTCCCTCATTCCCATGCTACTCCAAAATGGCGCTAAATAATCTACACCCTATAAATGAGTTAACCCTCCTAAACTGGAACGCTAATGGATTGAAGCAACAAAAAGCAACCTTCATAGCATTTTTAGCCAGACATAATATTGATCTCGCATGTATCACAGAAACTCATCTTATTGAAAACGAAAAGTTCTCCATTCCTGGTTATCAAATCTTTAGAAGAGATCGAATTAATGCAATTGGATGGGGTGGATCGGCAATAGTTATAAAACGTAAACTCGCTGCCATCCCTATAGTTATGGATAATATCCGCCAGCTAGAAGCAGTAGGAATCAGCCTTACACTGGCAAATAATGCCACACTAAGAATTATCTCATCCTATAAACCCCCCAATAATCAACTACTCCAGGAGGATTTACAACATATCTTCAGCAGCCAAGAAACTACACTACTCGTTGGAGACTTAAATTGCAAACATGAGAACTGGGGATGTAGGAGAACAAATCCTAATGGTATAAAACTCGAAAACATCTCCTCGCAAATAGGAGCGCAAATAGCTACCCCACCCGACTATACTTATTTTCCGTACAGACGAGATCAATTACCTGATATCCTCGACATAATAGTCCACAAAAATCTTAAACTCCCACTAAACCAGACAGTTGTAACCGAGCTCGACTCTGATCACTTGCCCGTTATATTCAAGCTAACCTACACTCCCTACTATTACCCCCAACTACCGCGATTGATAAATGGCCCAATCGACTGGGAACAATTTCGAACTAAAATGGATGACGCTTTAACGTGTCCTACTCACATATCAACTCTAGAGAACATAGACAACGCCATCGAAATATTCACAACAACTGCCGCCAGTTCAATACAACTATGCACTCAACACACTAGATCACCTAACCACCGCGGTAACCAAAGTCCCTCCCCACATGTTCTACAACTCATAAGAGAAAAGCATCGAGCCCGGCGATTATGGCAAAATACCCGTGACCCGGATGTTAAAGTATATCTGAATAGACTGATCAGACAAGTAAGAACTGAACTAGATGAAACTAGAATCGCAAATTACAACCATTATATTGAGTCGCTCAACCCAGGTGACCCCCACATGTGGAGAGCTACGAAACGAATCCTCAGACAACCAGATACCATCCCGACACTGCGAGTACAAGGAATACCTATTACTCACGATAAAGACAAATGCGAAGCATTCGCAGAGCACTTGGAAAACACATTTTCAACCCCCCCCCCCCCCCCCCAACCATCATAATATGAATCATGTACAACTTGTTGAAAGAGAACTCGAAAGCCATGATTTTACTGCTATCACACTCTCCGAGCCAATATCTCCAGATTGTCTGGGGATTCCAACCCTGATATTTCACATAAGTACTGATGACGTGACTTTAGTTATAAAATATGCATTACTTGAACACTTTCTTAGTTAGGGCATTTTAAGCCCCTGCATGTGGAGCAGGTTGTCTATTCTTAATTTTGTAAATTTTTGGAACACTTTCTAAACTGTAATTTGGTACGTTGTAGTAGGCGCATGTAATTTGATTGCGCAGGGGTGTTCTGGTCCTTCCTTTCAGGGCGACGTGCAGATTTTTCGTGGTTGAATCGCATTTTCTTCTGGCCGCTTATCACATGCAGGTATATGATGTGTTTTATCGGACTTTTTCCACTGTCTAGGGTGTATATCACACAACGTTTCGGGAGTTTTTATCTACTCCCGTCTGCAGGTGTTCCTGGTTAGTCCTGAGAAGGACTGATATTGTATGCTTTTATTCGTAAACTCTTGCAGGTATATGTTGTCATCTTTTGATTCCCGTAGCTTGACAGGAGAATAATGAGTTTGCAGGCCTTTTTCGGTTCTTCAATCTGTTATTTGGGCAATCTCCTGAGTTTCCCATATCTGCCTTATAAACTTGAAGAGACCGTCTTTGTGGAACATATCTAAATCCACGACACCGCTGTCCGACCTGGAAATCATGAATAACGCTAGGTCAACTTTTCATTTTTTTACTGTCCTATTATGCTATGGCATCGCTATACTTCAACGCTAAGACTCGAAACTATCAGGCGCGTAATTTTAAAATTACAGGGTTAAATATTTTCAAGCGTTAACGTTGTAATTCCTCGGTTAAGAGTCAGCGACCTTTACTACATTTCATTTAATTTGGGTTTTATTCGACTTGTATAATTGTTTGTTAAGGTAATATATGGGATTAATTTGATCTTAACGACCATGTCGTTAAAATATATTTTTTTTTACAAAACGACGATTTTATGTAGCTATGAATGCGCTTCGTTGCCCAACGGCCTTTATCATCAGCCTATCGTTAGTGTATACATCCTTTGCAAAGGCGGGGGGGGGGGGGGGTGCAACAATATTTTTTCAACCTCAAACAAATATGCTTAAATATTTGGCAGCTATTGTGGAAAGTTATAGTACTATCACCCTCTGTAATTTGTACTCTGATCTTAATGAGAAAAAAGATACCAGGCTTCAAGCAAACAATCTTTTACAGAAAATGGAAGAATTATTACATGTTTATACTGCATATTTGACCCGTGTGCTAGATCATTTCTTTTATAACAAGCTTGATCAGCCATTACTGTTACCAAATTCTAACCACGGAGCTATCTCAAGGAAACAAAGGGTAAGGTAATTGGAAGAAAATGAAAGAAGTGCACCTAGTCCCGACGCCTTATATGAACCCTCTTCAAAATTCTTAGTTTTTATACAAAATGAGCTACTGTGTATAGTGATGTTGCGTACATATTTTCCTGTCTTACTAATCTGGCAGCATCAAAGCAAGACATTTAGCAAAGTGTTGAACTGTTGATCAAGGTATAGCCAGAAGACGTTGACCTGGAACATACTGATGAAACTTTGTACTTTCTCTAGTATGTGAAGTAAGACCATAGGCCTACAGACAAGTCGTCACTGTCTCATACAGGCTTCTATCAAATTATGTAGAAGAAAAATTTCAAATGGTGACAAAAGTATTTTTTAAGCCTCAAACGAATTAAAAATGTCTCAAAGGGGGTTAACCACAGTTTAATCGCAATCATTTTTTGTAAAGTTACCATCTAGACTGATATCCAATATCCACTTAACTATACTTGCTCATCAAACATAGCCCAAATGGTAAGCCAACATTTAAAAACACAACGTTTAATGGAAAATCGCTCGCTTAATGCAATACAATCATTGACGCCATAATCGTCGACAAAAAGCCGAAAGCTAGCAAACGCACAACACACTGGGAAATCGGACAAATCAAAAGCTTCAATAACAGATACGCTGCAATGGTGATAGGCAATGGACCAGGCGAGGGCTGGATGCGAAAGCTGCGAGCTTTTGGGCTTTTCAACTGACGAGCGCACTGACTGCAACGGTACACATGTGAACGGGAACCGCAAAACCGAAACCTCGGTTAATATGTTTAACACCTAACCTGTTAGCTGTACGCATTGATATGGGATTTGTAAATGTGAGAGGCGATGGTGATAGATGTGCCTACATCGGTTGCTACAATTGATTTTGCGGCTCGCCCTGTTTGGGACCGACCGGATTTTTGCGCTTTGATGTTTGCCTACCCCTTCGCTTGTCGCTTCGATTCTAATTCCTAATTGAAAAGTACTCAACGGCATTTTAAAAACTAGTTGCCGTTATGAATTTTAACTGCCATGCAGTGGGAATTCAGGGAATTTAGTGAAGGGTTTGTTTCGCTTTTACGTATTCGACGTAATCCAACTAGGAAATGTTTTACATAACATTTGTATCAACAAATATACATAGAGGTTTGTTTCGACAGGCACTTGATTTACTGATATATCATGATAACTCGAATACACATTTCACATCCTCTCAACAGTTCATTAAATTTCAATTGACAAAAGTCGTTGCCGATCAGACATATGTCACTATTTTTTATTATCATTGACATACTAAGTGTTCCATCAGCACTTTCATAATCAAGAATGGTAATGTTGCAACAAGAAAAAACCATCTGAAATCCACTGTTAGCACAGATACAATCCCTTATGTTAATTTAACTCAGCTGCTGATCAACTTCATGTGGACCGCAATTCTGTAGGTACCAGGTTAGGCAAACTTTCTTCTCAATTTGATCTGTTAACAAACAATTATTCTTACTGAAATAAAATTTGCTAAACTTGCATGTAATCTTTATGTTCAGTCTTTTGATAGAATTGTTGTGTGTATCTTATTTTATGTTATTTCTTTTTAAAAAATCTGGGAATTAGTTGTTATAGAGGAGTCGATCCATGGGCATGGAATTAAATTGATATGAGATGATCCACAGCATGTATCAATGTTCAATACGTTCCCGGGGCAAATGGCAATAACAACAGATGTAAGACATTGTAAGTGTTTGAGTGCGGTCATCTTCAATCTAGTAATGGTCAAAATAATTGACTGAATATAGGGTGACGTCTAAAAACGTCATATATTTCTCCGACGATGCCGTTCTCAGTGTGGGCAAGTAGCACCTACAACTATGTACTTCACTAATATACTTTGAAAGCAAATAATTGTAACCTGAAATCTAATAATAGCCTTTAAACACACTCCTAGAAACTAAAGAAAAAAAATAAGCGCAGGTTTAAAGCTAGAAATATATTGGAAGAGACATGCATCGTAAGAGAGTGCGGTTAAAAAGCAAGCAAACAAAATCGCATGTATATTAAAGATTTGAAAAACATGGAGTGGAAATATCCGACATATATTTTCAAGATCTGTTGTAGTACGATTAATAAAAATCGTAAAACCAACCAGAACAACTGGGCATCATCGTTACGAAAATTATGAAGAAGTACTTTGAGGAAGTACAGTTATTGAGCTTTCTAGAGAAAAAATATTATAGCGTACAGTAATCACCTATAATACCATGAGTAGTCAAAGTTATGTAGAATATTTTTGCTGTGGTATCACGAATGTCCATTGCTCTTAGGTTCGATTAGAAACAGTGCGCTAGTTAAATAAAAAGACCATCGAAACGACTTTTTAAAAAACACTTTTATTTTACAACGGCAATTTTACACGTTGGAGTTCAAAGACACAGTCAGACAATTTCTTACATCTAACATGTAAACTAGGAACTAAAGATAAAATATCATGCACTAGCTTATATAGTATTTTTAATCAGCTAAGATAAGCTTGTCTTTCAAGGATGCGCGTGCATACAAGGTTACAAAGTAAGCACTTTTAAACAATAGAGGACTTGTTCCATACAATGTAACTCGTCCGCCGAAAATATGATTCATTAAGGGAAATTCAAATTTACCTTGTTGAATCTTACAAAGGTAAAAGAAAATTAAACTACCGCAATTACGTTTTGTGATTCGAAATCTTTATTTAAAAATCTAATAAGCTTAATTTTCATTGTGTTTCTATTATAATACATATATAGCATAAAAATTATTATTACAAGAATGGTTAACATCGTAAATATAATTGCAGACGCACTTAGATTATTGAAGTTATCATAATTTACACGTTTTAACAAATTTTCGTATTTATTAATTGGGGAGTCAAGTCGATTTTTGAAACGTTTATATGATTTGCTTCAGGAATTATTACAGTCAATATTTGAAATTTTCAAATTAACAATTTTGTTCTAGGTGCTTTTTGCAGTAAATAATATATGTTCTTGATTTATTAAAACAACACAGTCTGAACTTAAGTGTAAAAGGTTAGAGCGATATCTGCCTTTTCTAAAATTTTGTTTATTACATTTGTTCAATGTCCAGTAACTTATTTCAACGGGAATGCTATTTTTAACAATGAATAATAAAGTAGCGATACGATTTTCATTAAATTGTTTCTAAGTGCATCATAGTGAATAAAAATCTGATGTGATACACTCATACAACTTCCTTTTATAGCGATCTTATAATTAGCCAAAAATTTGATTTTAAATTTCTAGGCATTTGTCAAAAATTTTCAAAAATTGCAAATTCTACAAAAACGGTACAAAATAGAGAGTTAGTTGAAGAGACAATTTTTTTCTAAAATTCTAAGCTGAATTAAAAAATGTAATAATATACCGATTGTTGTATCTAAAATAGGATTTAATAAAAAAAATAGAAAAAAAACAAAAAAAACTCATTTTAGAAGTATTCAACTGGAAAATCACCTATCACACATCAATACACACAGACAGACAGACAGACCAATGAAAAAATTATGTTTTTTGGGATTAGGGGACTCTAAAACGTGAAGATCTGTTGAAAACTCAATTTCGAATTTTTGGGGTGAATCCAATACTTCCTTTATCGTAAAAGGAAGTAAAAATAGGGATATATTCTATATTTTTAATAAGCGTCTATTTGCTTTGTTTAAGAACTACATTGCCTAAATTTAAAGGATATAGTAAGTTCTGGATTATATTTTAAATTATTTACAATATTATATCGCCATGTATAATTGAATATTTAATCAAGATACAGACGATGAGGGTAGTAAGCCTGAAAAAGGCAGTAAATCATTTGCGTGTCTTTTGATATTGGAAAATCCGTTGTGCGGTACTAATTGATATATGTCATGTTCGAGAATTGGATATTGTATAGGGTCCTATAAATTTCGGTTCGTCTTTACTTCTGGAATTTGTTTTCACAAATACTTTTTCGTTTAATTGAAATGTTTCATTTTTCAGGATTGGGTTTAATTTTAAATTTTGCTTTTCTTTAGTATAGATTTGTTTGCCTTGTAATATTTCATACATATTTCTCATGCGGGTTGTCTGACCATTTAAATAATCGTGATAATATGTCTTTGTATAGTCTAAATCGAATTAATTTCTACATTCAGTATGACCAAATACAATCTCAAAGGGGATTAAAGTGAGATTAGAGTGAATCGTATGATTTTATGCAAGAATACAATATTGCATTTCGTTTTGCTCAGGTACATCCGTCAATAGTCAATACTGTTCAATTATTGTCGAATGTAATCGTTCAATTGGGGAAATTGATTGATGGTGGCGAGGATTTGTCTTGTGCAACTGTATTTTATGTAAAGCTATGAAGTCCTTAAAAATATTCTTGTTAAATTATTTATAAGCTATAATGATATTTGGTGGGGGTTAATTTGGAAAATGAGTCTATTATTGATAGATAGCTTCTTTTGCCTATCTGAAAAATATCCAAGTGTATAGTATGAAATGGTTGTTTTTGTGTAGGAGTAAGCTGTAGAGGTTGTTTAATTGGGTTTCTATTATACTTTTGCGTTTTACAAATGTGACAATTGTTAATGTGATCGGTAATATCTTTATTAATCGATTTCCAGTAATATTTTCTTTTTATATGTTCAGTTGTTTCATTGATACCACGGTGATTAGTTTTGCCTAGATGATAATTTTAGATTTGATATTGGCGATCTTGTGGATTTAGTATGTAAGTTACTTGTGACATGCATCGATGAAATTTAGGTGTGTTATCGTTAATTATATCTTGCAAAAAATTAGAAGAAAAGTCTAAACAGAGTTCGTCATTAGGAAAATAACAATTGTAATGGGTGTTAGGTTCGCAATATTCGATTAAGAGTCTATTGAATACTTCAATTTTATTTGTATTATTTACAAATACTGAGTAAAGTGTGATTCCATCGTACTTAGTAATACGTATGTCTCGAGATACGTAACTGGGAATTTACACATTCGATTTGATTTTTAAATTGTTGTAAGGGTATTACGGCAATATCGATTACAGAGGCAGATGATTGCTACGAATGTATTGTTTCGACATAAGAGTTATTGTCGTCATTAAAATTACTAATATTTTGTGTGTCTTATTTGTATGTCAGATATAATTTTTACTTGAGGTTTTTCTGGTTTTAGTGGTTCAATGGTCGATACTGTGAAAAAGCCTTGTATGTCAGGAGTGCTTACTCTACTTGCTATTAAATTTTGATTATCGTTACTAGGTATCGGTGTATGAAGTTTAGCGGGTGTTTTTGTAGTCATGGGGTGAATTTGAATGTGAGATAAAGCGTCAGCGGCTTTATTTAATTTTCCTGGTAAATAATAATTTATTTTGAAATCATATTTTTCTAGTTTAAGTGCCCAACAGGTTAATTTTGAATTTGGCTCCTTTAGATTTTTAAGCCATACTAGTGGTCTATGATCGGTGTACAAAGTAAATTTTACTCTATATAAATATGGACGAAACTGTTTCGTTGCCCAAGCTAAGGCTAAAAAAGTTCTCGTTCAATTGTAGATTTTTGTTCTGCGTTATTAAGAGTTCTAGAAGCATAACAAATGGATTTTACATTTTGGGATAATACCGTGCCTACTGCATATTTAGATGCGTCGGTTGTTAACTCGAAAGGTTTTTCAAAATCGGGATATTGAAGTACTGGTTCATTCATTAACATTTGTTTATAATATTCGAAGTTTTTCAAAAATTCAGGAGGGTGTTCAATTTTGTTTTCTTTTTTTGGACACAGTTGAAAATTTAGTTATTTTAGCAGTCTTTGATAAATTTTCTGTAATAACCAAATAATCATAGGAACGATTTTATTTCTGTTCGTGTTCTTGGTGCTGGGAAATTTTTAATTGCTGAAATTTTAGTTGGATCAGGTTTTATTCCTTCTGAAGTTATTATATGGCCTAAATACTTAAACTGGCACTACTTGCTGTGAAAGGGAAATAGGAGTCCAACTATAAAATACAGAACTACAGGGAATCTTAGGGCGTCTAGACTACTCATCCCAGATACAATCCAGGCCACATGTGATGACTCGTGGTCGCATTCAAAATCCGCACAAAGCGTAGGAATAAACTTCCTTCTCGTGAGCTCGGGGCATCAGAAACCCAAAACCGTGAAAGCTTGCATTTCACCAACAAACAAAACTAACCGTAGCCTTAATAAACATCCCACAAAGCTTTTCCCGAAAATGCTAAAACACCATGCCTGCTTGAAGGCTGTAAGCGGAAAAGAACGGCCCGAAGACTACAATCTGCGACTAAAAGGATAAATGCCCAGCGAGGTTATCGCGGCCAGCGCGACCCAGGTCGTTCGGAGCGCGGGGGAAATATCATCGAATACAAAATTTTAACGGCGGCGTAAATGAAACGTAACACATTTTTAAACGTTGCATATGTTCTTAAAGAGAAAATCTAAAAATTATAATATCGTCTAGGTATACTAAACATTGTCTTGGGGTGAGTTCAATTAAAGCTACGTTTATCATTCTTTGAAAACTACTTGGGCTGTTACGCAAACCCATAGGCATACTTGTGAACTGAGAATATCCTTCTTCGGTCGAAAAGGCTGTTTTCTCGTGATCACTTTTTCAATTTCAATCTGGTGAAAACCAGAGGCAAGATCTAAAGTTGTGAAATATTTGGCTCTGCCAAGATTATCTAAAACGGTTTCAGTACGGGGCAATGGATATTTATCTTCAACGATCTGTTCATTTAATTTTCAGTAATCAATTACTATGCGCCATTTTTGTTTTCCGGAAGCGTCTAAGTTCTTGGGGACGACCCAAATAGGAAAATTATACGGTTATTCTGATGGTTCTACAATATCTTCGTTTAACATTTTATTTATTTGTCTTTTGACTTCTTGGCGATCAACATGGGGATAACGATATGTTTTAGTGAATATAGGTGCATTGGTTTTATTCCTAATGTGGTGTTTTGTGAAATTTGTTACAGATAAGGGTATCTCGGGTGAATAAAAATTATCTCCATATTGAAGACATAAGTCGGATAAAAGAGCTGTTTCCTCTTCGTTTGAACAAAACTGCCTGGAAGCTGGATCAGGTTTCTGTTACTTGCACTGGTTCTTTGTCCCTAATATTTAAGCACAGGAATGAGACTGCATTCCTGTTTTAAGACAATTTTAGTCAATGTCACTTAAAGGGGCGATAATGTTGCTACCCTTAAAACGCAGCCTCACGTTTTATGAATTATGGCTTAGAAGAGGGCAGCAACGATGCGAATGAATACAACATTAAATGTCGATTCATTTTATTACAAAAATAAATGGGCTTTTATACAATATAACTGCTTAAATACTAAATAAAAACATTTCAAAGTGCAAAGGTATAGTTCACTAGAACTATTCTAAAATGGCAAAATAAGTAGTAAGCAATTATATTTCCGCGTTGTCTGCGAGTTCGTGCGGTGAACTCTGATACTAGGTCGTGCAGTAATCCAATATGCTTACTGTTGTGATAGCGGTCTTTAAACCGACTGATTATGAAGCAAAAATTGCTTTTAACTTATGAACTGGATTTCGTAAATTTTGAATGAAAATTTATATCTGTTTAATCTAAATTAAACATCGTTTAAATGGTCTAGTCTTAACTTTTTCCTTAAGTTATTATTTAAAATACTTTTGACGCTTGGAGTTGTTGATTTATTTACATTAAAATTGTTTAGTCTGATAGGTTAATTTTTGTAATCGGTTTCATAGTCTTCTAAAAATAAAGGATTGTAAATATGTGTTTCTTGTGTTTCATTTGAAGTGTTCATTGCGCTTGTTTTAAACCAATTATTGTGTAGTTTCACTGATGCTGAAGGAATAATTAATTTCTCATTAAGTTTTAATTTTGCAGCTAATTTAGTTCCATTTTTGCTACTGCTGGTAAAGTTACAAATAATTCTGTACGCAGAGGTACTATACGTTTTTTGAGAAAATCTTGATTTTTTAGTTTGGAAAAATTGCATTACTTATGTTTTTTAATTTCTTGCTTGATTTTTGACGGGTTGTAATAGAATGGTATCGTAGTTCGTTCTGCTTGAATGTGCATTCATTTATCATCTATTCGTGCGGATAAGTTTGAAAGTAAGTCGGATCCATCAACTTCAACATAGTCTTGAAGAAAATTAAATAAATAACACGTATGCTTTCCGTTTTCATACAAAAGATTGGGAATGGGTAAATCTGCAGCAAGGTTATGCTGTCAAGTTCCATGCGATGTAACTATCTCGAATTCGGTTTCATAAATACAATTTGAAAAATGTTGTACGAATTCTGGGGAAATTATTGTTTATGACCTACCTGTGTCAATTAATAATTTATCTCTGGTAGCGAGAATGATAATATAAGGAAGGTTTGATTTTGGATTTATATTAAAAGTTAATGTTTACCGAGGCTCTTAATGAAAATTTACGGTATCATTTGTATAATTCCCAGATCCATAATAATCTGATGTTGCATCTAATTCTTGAGGAAATTGTCGTAACATCCAAAGTTCACAGAAAATTTAAAGTTTTGAAGTTTATTTTGAAAATCATTTTGATTGTATTCTGAATTTTCTTGAAAATTTTTGAATAAGTTTTCAGTTAGGTTTTCATATCCATCAGGAGAATTTTCCTGTTGATCATTACTGTGGTAATATAGTTGATTGGAATTTCTATTAACGTTTTGAGAATTAGCTCGATATTTATTGTGAGAGTTTAATTGTTGAGTAGCTGGTCTTTTTATGGTACGAAGGTCCATTGGTTCGGGCCTATTTGTTGGTTTGAAATTTGGTTTGGGTGCAAATGCATTTTAGTTTGAGTTTTGGGTTATTCTAGAGTGATTTTGATTTTTTGAACATGTTGGACTTTTAAAATAGTTAGAATTTCGATTAAAATTACTTTTAGGATTTTGATTAAAATTACTTCGATTTTGTAGTCTTGATACTGGTAAATTAAATTTGTTATGTGAATTCGATTGCAGTATATTGGAAGTTAAATTTGACTTATTTAATTTCTGACTTTAAAAAGTACTTTGATTTTGTGAATAACGAATATCTAGTTCTTTCTTTACAATACTTAATGCTTGTTCCAGTGAGGTTGGATTCCTGCTTCTTACAAAGCTTTCTAAACTTTTATTTAGTCCACTAGTAAAAGTTTGCAATGCTAAATCTTTGTTAGCTTTTAATTTATGATTTATAATAGCGTGAGGTTCTTTCCTCAATGAAACCTTTGAATTATAAATTGCCAAATGTGTTCTAACTTTATTGGAAAATTCTATCGTATGACGGTATTTCGTTTAATAATGCTACGCTAAAATGTAAATTTTGTTATACTTGATTTTATATGTTTGTTAATGTTAGTAAACAGTTTAATACTAGGGAAAACCTAATCAGGGGTTCCTACACGCAGAACGTGAGTATATGCACAATATTAAGCACACCTAATATGTGCAGTGAATGGTCACGCTTACCGCGTTCTGTTTGAACTTATAAATAAATATTTAAAACTATGTTAGTATATTTAAAATTCGTTATTTAATTTCGTTTCACTCAAAAAGTATTACTGCATTACTCTGATGCTTTGAAAATTATTATTTGCTTTTACTTTAAAGCATAAAACTTGATTTTCAATTTGTAAATTATATTGCATTACTTTGATATTTGAAAACCGTTACTTCGCTTTCCTTTGAAGCATAAAATTTAATTCACTTGAATTGGTAAAATGCACTTACATTGTACGCGGAATTTGACGAACGGCGTCCGAACTGCTACGTCCTGTTATCTTCAAAATGGACTGCTTTGCTGCGTTCTAAACTCCTATGCTGAGTCCTGTGTCCTCAAATGGACGTGGAGATTGCAATGATTAGATGGTCCCAATGACCAAGTGGTTACAATAACCAGGTTGACTGCAGAAGTTGGAATCGACGGTGTGGCTTTTCGCACGGGCGATGTTTATCCCTGAAGGCGTCCAGAAGATCCGGGATGGAATGGTAGAATCAATGAACATTTAACGATTGAAATCCAAAGGTGCGAAATTGGTTTTTAATTTTCGAAAAACCTCTTAAGCCCGTTTGTTCATCCGAACGACTGCGCCAGTTAAATAAAAAAGTTGTCGAAACGACTTTTTAAAAAACACTCGTTGGAACTCAAAGACACAGTCAGACAATTTCTTACATCTAACATGTGAACTAGGAACTAAAGATAAAATATGCACTAGCTTATATAGTATATCTAATCAGCTAAGATAAGCTTGTCTTCCAAGGATGCACGTGACAAGATGCGCGTGCATACAAGGTTACAAAGTAAGCACTTTTAAACAATAGATTACTTGTTCTGCAAGGTTGGAAGGTAAGCACTTTTAGACAATACAATGTAACTCGCTAGAATGTTACATGATTGTCCTTAGCTTGTGCTGATTTGTGCTGTTAATGACAAAACTTGTACTACATCGGTAGAGTATTGCTCAAATAAAATGTGAGTGAGGTCACAACAGCACACTATTTTATTTTCAGGTAAACTATTCTATTTGTTCAAGATACGGCAAAATTTTATTAAGAAAAGTTGTTCAGAATGATAAATTATAGCCCTATAGAAAATTTAAGAAAGGTTTGTCGAGTTAGAAAAAACTGTTATTTTTTAGATTATAATGGTTAATGGTGAAGCACTAACACCCCATGAAGGAGTTTGGCCTGCAAGGTGGAAGGTCAGAACTTCCGTATCCTCGCTCTCACACCCGGCTGTCGCGTGTCAAATTCATGACACGTGGTGATGTGCATTATTGCCCCTTGTTTTTTCGAACGCAGGTCCCCAATTATTTAAAACGAATGGGTAGGCCGCCCGCCAGTCATTGATTCTGGGATTTGAACTCCAGACTTCCGCACCGCAGTCTAGTGCTCTAACCACTGAGCTACACTGGCGAATTTTCTTTTTTTAGATTAAACACTATAAATTGTTGTTCTCTGAATGTCAGTTTTGGCAGTGGTCTATTATGATGTGTTTTTCGGACAGTGGAAAAAGTCCGAAAAACATATCACTATAAATTGTATTCTATTTTCAGGTAAACTACCTTTTTTGTTCATGATACGGCAACATTTTATTAAGAAAAGTAGTTCAGAATGATAAACTGTGGCACTATACATAATTTCAGAAAGATCTACCTACTTTGATTAAACCATCATTATTATATCGTTTAATCTAGAACAGGGCTGTCCAACTTCTAGTGGCCCAAGGGCCACTGTAAAAAAATTAAGGTTATGAAGGCCGCATCATAAAATATGTCGTATGCGACTTCGTGAGTAATTTGTATGTATGTATAATCTGTAACCTCATTTACCTTGCGGTGTAGAGGCTGGTGCTTTATGCGCTGGCATCTGGCGGTACAATGCTCAACTTAATAAATATAAAACATGTATATTTGAATACTAATTTTTATTTATTCAAGAAGCTTAGGTGACATTACAAAAAGCATTGAAACATAAAGGAGATATACAGGGTGTTCCCTGAGATAACCGTCAAACTTACACCATTTGATCTAGAAGTGATTCTAAACAAAAAAAAATACACTTTAGGTTAATTTCTTTCCGTTTCTAGATACCGACAAAAGAAAAAATGTGCCTCAATTAATGTAAATTTACGTATAGAGATAAGCAAGTTAGATTAAATGACATTTGTTGATAAGTAAGAACTGTCAAACTATCATGAATTAACGATGAACAACTAGAAGAACTAAACACTACTAAAAAACAATCAAAAAAGGTGTCTGATCGCTACAGGACCATTCGCGCACAAAACAAATACCATTCGCGTTGGTGGCAACTGCCAGACTGAGACAACGGATAAGACAAGCCTTGCAATGGAGGTGGGCGGGATTGTTTCCTAACGCAATGTTGCCAGATAAAGTGAAAATTCTTTTACTAATGATATATTTTTGTACCTTTGTCCTATGTCCCTATGTTATGTTGTTTTCAATGTTCGTTTGCCTGCTATTAGCGAGTTCAGCAAAGGTCTTTTTGATATTCGAATTTTCGATTTTTTTCATTTTAAATAATATTGGGCGTGGTGAATGTAATGTAGCATGCTGTGAGAATGCTTAATTATTTTCAATTAATATCCAGATATCTAAAGGGTATCATGGGATAACAAGTGTAAGTGATAGCTGGTGACAGTAAACATTAGCAACCAGAGGGTTGTTGACTGCAACTGAAAAAGTTTCTATATTTTGAGTAATCTCAGTCTAATTAGTCACGTTAAAGGTCTAATATCCCTTTAATTGTGAGAATAATATTGAAGTTTGGTGCGTGTTAGCAAGAATAGCCTTCTACACGATCAAAGTCTGACCAAGGAGTCACAATTATTATTCGCATAGCGATTTGGAGATTAATAGAAACCATTTCAAGTGGTTATTGGTGTTTAAATCATCAGTTAGTGCGAGTGTTTGTGTTTGTGGCATGCTGCACTACCGTTTAACAAAATATTAAACGGTCACGACAGCTACAACGAGTTTTTATGGGTCTTCGACATCTTAAAGGAGATGCTTGACGACTGTGATCAGTTTGGAGCTGATATAGAAACACACTTCAGGTACGAGTTCATCTTTGAGAAGGTTAGTGTATTTTAATAACAGTTTGGTACGGCAAAATTACAATAAAACATTGTATTTTAGATTTAGAGAACATTTAGAATATTAAGTTTTCCAAATTTGAATTTATTTGAGTACTCGACGTTTTCGGCTTTTATATTTAGAAATTGTATTATTTTTGGTCTAGTTATCTTTAAGAAAGTTTAACCTCACATTTTTGGAACAAGTAATTTAATTAAATATTTTGACAACCTTTAGTTTAATTATTAAATGTAATGTCAAGCCAAACATATTAATACACTATAACTGAATTATAAGGTTCAATTTCAAGTACTAGATAGTGTGATTTAAAAAGCAAGTCAAATTGATAATAATTTGATAATTCAAAATACAATTCTAAAGATATAATTTATATTAACAATAACTCATTCAGCTGAGAAGGAAATAGAGTTCTTAATTGCTAAATAAGCTGGCTAGCCGAGGTACATTTAAAAAGATTTAAATGACATAATTTCAATGTCATATATTTATTGATGAGATATATCAATTTAGAATTCCTTTGAAAGTAACAAGGTAAGTGCGAAATATATTATTATTGATACTACTTCTGTTCAATAAGCAAAAAGAATAGATATCTTAATTTAATTATTATACATAAAAAACCCGGAAGAGGGGTGGTGCAATATGGAGGGGATGCAATTTTGGGGATTTATATGTTCTGATATGCGAGATATCTTTTAATTTTTTTTAAATTTCGTCAAAAAATTTTTTTTTATTTCTTAGAACCCAATTGCAGCGCCACCTACCGGGTCCATTATGAATCTAAACCATCCAGGCACCCACTCAAATACACACATAAAACTTAATCAAAATCGATCTAGCCGTTTAGGAAGAGTTCAGTGACATACAGAAGTACAGAAGAATTATACAAGGTGTAGAAATGCTTTACGCGCCACAGGGTTTTCAATGGTAATTTTTTCATTTGACAATATTTGCTTCCCTAATTATTTTAGAGCAAACTTGTGAATAGGTTTTTTGTAGAGCAAACAATTCTGCATCTATTTATGCCATCATTTTTGTCATTTTACTCAGAAAACCTAATAATGAAAGAAACTGGAATTATCATTTTTTCAAAAATCGGTGCAAATTGTGAAGTGGTGGTATGCTGGAAGCAGATCAGGTGCAATAAGTGCCATGGTTGCCGCTACATTTGACAGATGCAAACAAATAAACAACAAACTAATTTGTTGATGCTTTGAGATGCTTCAATAATTTCAAGGCACCACTGATTTGTCTAAAAATGGTAATTTTATTGCTTTAAATTTCGGTTTTCCGAAATGTAAAATGACAAATGCTGGCATAAATGGATACAAAATTTTTTTCTCTACAAAAAACTTCCATGCAAGTTTGCTCTAAAATAATTAGGGAAGCAAATATTTTCATATGAAAAAATTACCATTGAAATCCCTATGGTGCTTAAAGCATTTCTACACCCTGTATATATAAAGATACATGTTTCCTGAAAGTATAATATATATCGATCCGCGGGCCGCAAAAATAACCTGGTGGGCCGCATGCGGCCCGCGGGCCACATGTTGGACAGCCCTGATCTAGAAAATAACGGTTTAATCTAAGTCGACAGATCTTTCTGAAATTTTGTATAGTGCCATAGTTTCTCATTCTGAACAACTTTTCTTAATAAAATGTTGCCGTATCTTAAACAAAAAGGGTAGTTTACCTGAAAATAAAATAGTTTTTGCTTCCCTGTCAAGGCCTACTTGTTTTTCAAATACTGAAAATATTCTTAAAATTCTTTTCAAACCAAGCAGAGCCGAATCCCAGAACCTTAAAATAAAATTCAAAAATGTTTTGTCCATCTCACCTCTTGTAACATTAATCCTGGGACACACTGTATATACAGAAAAGTCCTGGCTTACTCAGTGACTCATCAACGCCCAGCCCAAATCTTTGGACCTAGAAAGCTGTTGCACAGAGGATCCCTTTATGATGTATACAAGGAATAAGGAAGGATATTTCGAAATTCAACCCCTAAAGGGATAAAATGGGGGTTCCAGTTTTGTATGGAAAAATAATATTAAATAGACATTTCAATTTGAAACTTCGTAGAAGTACCCCTGAAAACAAATAAGCACACGAAAATCAATCCCTTCCGAAGTAAAATGAGGTAAATAAGCCTAAAATTCGATATGTGTGTCGTTATTGAGGTTTTTCGGGACGTTGATTGCGAAAATGGCATTTATTTTTAAGTCCAAGACGGTAGACATGACCCCATAGTGGTGAAATTTATTTTTGGGCAGAACAACGTTTTCCGAGTCAGCTAGTTACATATAATTTGTGAAGGTTACGTGATTGTGCTGATCACCACTGTTAAATGAAAAAGCTTAAATTCAATATAATATTTCTTAAATAAAATGTTGGTAAGGTTACAACAACTCGCTGTAAGAACTACCTAGTAAATATGTTGGTTTGAATAATTATTACATACAATTCTCTTGTGGCACATAATTGTGCGCTATTAATGCAAAAACTTGTACTACATCGATCGAGTATTACTTAAGTAAAATATGGATGCGGTTGCTTCCTATAATTACATAGATTTTTTTTTATCTCACATGACTCTACTTAACTTGTGCTGATTTGTGCTGTTAATGAAAAAACTGCTGCGTCGGTAGATAGAGTATCCCTTAAATTAAATGTAGATAAAGCTGCATCATGCTGTAACGACAAATGAATATGTTTATTTATATAGCTACCTACACATTTCATTTTCGTTTTTCATATATAACTTTCTCATGTCACATGATTCTGCTTAGCGTGTGCTAATTTGTGTTGCTAAGGAGAGAACTTGTGCTACGTTGATAGAGAACTTCTTAATTAAAATGTGGATCAGATTTCATCACGCTGTAAGGACTGGTGAACATGTTGATCTGCACAATTACATATGAGCCTTTTACGTCACATGGTTCTACTTAGCGTGTACTGATTTGTGCTGTTTATAAAAAAAAAAATCTACGTCGATAGAGTATTGCTTAAATGAAATGTGAGTGAGGTTAAAATTAAACGTTGTAACGACTAGTGAATATGTTGTAACTCGCCCAGTGTTCCTTGCCGGTGCTTTCCCAAAAATCTCATATATTATTGAATCTACAGATTTTCTAGTAAGTAATAATCCATCTTCAACTGATTTCCTACCTCATTAAAACTGTTTCCATCGATATTTAACTTAAAAATGTAATGGATTCCTTTTTTCACAAACGAAGATTACAGTTTCTTGAATACTTTTAAAGCTGGATAAGTATCTAGTTTTATCAAGAGCTTGATTCACCTAAGATATTCAATGTTTACTTCAAACTTTTGTATAGATTAAAAAATAACTGCAACTCGCACATAGAGCTCGTCAAAATATCGCAGCTATTTAGTTGTCCACTATCAATAAGTGAGATAGTTATAATTTCCACGACAAGAGAAATTGAACAACTAAAGCAAGCTGCCGTAGCAAGTCCTTCGCATCGATCAGCCCCGTAGGCTTTAAACAACCCTCCCCCAGGAAGGTGCAACAGGGCTCAGAAATGCCCATTAGACGCTTTTGTGGCGGAGTGTACAACGGTATTTATATCTATTGCATACGTCGGACGTGATAAAGAAATTCTAGATAGACGAGCGGTCAGCGAGATGCAGTGCGCAGAACCAAAGTTGGCTATGATTGTTCCAAGTTTCTGAACCATGGCTGAACAATACCCATTGAAACTCGAGCTGGACACTGCAGCCGTAACCGAAGTCGAAGCGCATAGAAATAAATAAAGCTAGAAATCGCCGCCCGGGAGTGCTGGAAGAAGATAAGTCTGTCAATGGCGAGCGTCTTCAAGTCTGAGAATTGATAATTGCTTGTGTTGCCGGTTTCGATAAACTAAAAATGTTCCTTTTGCTAACTCGCTGGAACTAGATTTTTGAACCGATTCTGGATTTCAAAAAAAAATGGAAGTTTCGTATTGTGTTTCAAAGTTATTGGGTCGGCAATTGTTTTTCAATCTAGCAGTTCTCTTAAATGTGACATGTTTTGTACATCAAGTGGTAATTCAGTTTATTGCTTCCATGGGATTTAGATATTATTCAAAGATAAAGAAATTAAGTGTGTGAAAAAGGGACAAGTTTTGCAATAAGTTAACTGGTGTAGTTTTACTGCTGCATGACAATGCCTCACCGCATCAGGTACCAATTCGTAAATAGAAATTTTTTGCCTACAGCTTCAACTTAGTCTAAAACGATCTTTATTTGTTTCAGAATGCAATTCAACAACTTAAAATTTCTGGACAAGTGGAAGAACTAAACAAGCATTTTGATATCCTCTTACTTCTTTTGCATATTTGGGAATTGGAAATAAAGTGGCACTGTTTCTTTTCGAAACTGGCCAGTCTTATATTTCCCTTCTGTGACTGAAGACATAGATTGGGGGCTTGTAAAAGGAGGCCATCCCCTAAAGCGTTGATAATCCAGCGTCGTGTTGGAAGGCTAATTGAACATTTCCATGCGTCTGGCTGTATAATACCGCTCCCTGATGATATTTCTCAGCTGTTTTTTTTCAGCAATAGCAATCACCACAAGGCCACTTGAGACCTAAGGTATACAATAAAACTGGATGTTTCCCGTAGTCCCACATGGTTGAATTCGTTTGTAGGCCTCTTTCCTTAAATTGCCAATTTTTTTAACTATCCCTGAGAGATACCTGTCACTATTTATTTTAATTTTACCTATCGAGTACTCGAAATCCTAGTTGCAACCCCGGGCGCATTGGTTGTCTATAGTGGGTTATCAGTTTCAATCATCTTTAGCGTCCTACTCCTTTCCTTTGTTTTTCAGCGTAATTTTTGTATTTGTTCAGTGTTTGCAAATATTTGTAAAAATAGTAGACGGATGCACATTCCACCATAGCGCACCACCTAGCGGCGAAGAGTTGCTTTTCGCTTTAAGCTTACATCCCGAGGGGCCTCTTGACGAAATCAATGTGTAAAATATATGAACTATAGCAATAATACAGCGACAATTTGCCCTATAACTCTCTCCGTTTACAACTACCATAACTATAATACGTTTAGGGGCTTCTTGAGATTTAAGGTAGCTCAGAAATGTTGAAGGAAGTCCAATGGGTTGTAACATCTCATGTTTTCATGTTTGGATAGGTTCTAACTTGCTCCCGATATTTAATGCTGTGTGCTTTGATGTTATTGCCACCCCCATAGCTGCTGCATCTCCTCTTTTTCTTGCTGTTGCCTCAAGCTTAATTAATTGATATTTTTATTTTGGCGTCTTTGTTTGGGGTCTAGATCTCATTCTTCGTTTAGCAAAGTTTATTTGTAATTTGTAATTCTTCTAAACGTTGTCATCCCATTTTTTCCAATAATTGTCGTGCTTTCATTATATTACTTCCCAAGTAATTTATTTGTTTACTTCTCGGATTGTTTTATTTTCTATAGGCTGACAAGATATCGTCATGGACTATGTTGTATTTTATTACAGTTGCGAATGCTGAAAATCATTCTCATTTTTGACCAATAGCGCCGCATTATTTACATAAACTAATGCAACAGATTTTCTAGTCTCCTATTTTTACATCAACTTTGCAGTGTGATACAGTATGTGCTAAGCGCGAACATACTTTGCAGATTCCTTTAACTCGAAAGTTACAACTCCACATTTTCCTGAATCCAAGAAACACTTCATATAGGTAATCTAAATATATATAGGTTTTCTGCCGAACTGAGTTTTCTTCGAATTGGTTTCTCTTCTGTTGCTTGTACTCATTTTTACTTTGATATTATTAACTGATTCTTTTTATCCTATTTAACAGCATGCATGTGAAACATTATGAAATAGCACAAAATAAAAATAATGCAAAGACTGCGTTTCATTATAAGAAGTATTCAATAGCTTTTAATACATTAGACAAAAGTGCTCATTTTTCAATAATCCATGGAGCCCCTATTAAGGCTACGCTTTGTACTTCAACTTCCATTAAAAGATTGAGAACTGAATTCTTGGTGTATGACACTGAGATGGGATAGTTAACTTGATTACTCAGATATTTCTTTCAAGTTAATGGCAGCGGAAGAACTCGAGGTCTCTGTAGTTTGTTTGTGGACAAACTTATGTAATCATTTTTTTTCTATTAGGATCTGTATTCGAATTACTGGTACAAGTACAATGTCTGGAGACATTTGCTTGCTAAGATAGCTGCACAGATTCAGAAAAACAGCAATTGTATGCGACAATTTAGGAAAGATACTTCAGAAGTAGCCTGAAATTAGTATTAAAATATTAGAAGCTCCCAAGTTTTTAAAATAGGATTCATGCCAAGTTCCTAGCGTTTTTCTTATCCTTTTAGCGGCGGTCTGAATTAAGGAAATGACAAGCGATGGGAGATAACGATACGATTTCGTACAGGCTAATAGAATCCGCTATACACATTCAATTAAAAGGAAATAGAACTTTGATGTCTTAACGTCTTTGCCTGCTCTGATTTGGGAATGAATGGCGCTGCTAGGACTGAAAGCAAATTACATGAAAGGCCACAGGGAATTGAGGATAGATTTGCGCACTGAATACTTAAAGTAATTAATAACTAATTCCGGCTGCAGTAATGCAATTAATATTATTAGGAATGTGCAGCTTAGGCCTTGGCTTAGGGCTTCTCGCCTCGGATTGCATTCAGGATATGCAGATCCGCTCGACTTCTTTTAAAAAGTGCAACAAAGGACACTTAATCGCACTGTGACGCACAGACCGTTACTGGAAATTGATTCGGGTTTTATTACAAATATAGATTTCAGACGCTTTATTCGATTACCCCTTTTCTTGCTGCGACAAAGCGCCTTCGTTGAAACAAGATTCCTTTTGTGCTTGCATCTGCTTATGCGTGAAATATCCCTACACGTAGCGCACGTTCTGAAACGTTGCTATTAGAGTGTTCACATGTTCGAAATATTTATTACACCCCTCATTTTTAATAAAAGGTACTAAATAAGACATCGTTTTCAAGACTCTGAGATGACGACAAGAAAAACAGCAGAAACTGAAGTTCAGAACGTTTCCCATTATAGTTTTTAATATTGCATTATCCTGTCATTGCGATTTTAATCTACAAGTAATTTCAAAATGTTATTTCGGTATTATTCAACGTTTAAAGAATATAGAACTGGCAACTCGCTTCTCTAAATCTTATTTTGGGAGGGGACGGCAAGCAATAACTAAGTTCATCTTATGTTCAAATACCAACTTCTGTTATAGACCCCATTTAAGGCACCGAATAAGAGTAAAACGGGTCCGATAGCTCAGTGGAGTAGGGAGGGGTGATTATTTTTTTTTAATCACCCAATGTCAAAATAGGGTTGTACCAGAGCGAAATCGTTTAGCGCCACATGCGTAAGGCGTAAAAGTGGAGCGAAAAGCTTCTCAGCAAGATAATAACTTCTCTTGGCTTGGTGGAAAACTGGTCTGGCTGGATCGGCACTTACCTCAGATGTGGTTTATCGGTTTCTGTTTTTTCGTACAGTCCATACGTCAAATAAGAAACCATTAAAATATCAAAATATCTACAAAGTTTTACTACTCGGCGTTACAAGAATCTTTGGAACAAGGGTAGTGTTCCTGCATTTATGCGCACTGCAGTTTGACATGGCTACTGATTTTATGCTGGCGTACAAACAAAGAAATCTCACTTGCGTGTCACTACGCAATTCCCAACTTACAATATTTAATCACTGAAGGTTTCGTTTTAATCCACTGTTACGTATTTAGGTGATGCACAATTTAAAACCAGAGCAAATTACATAAATCCCAACGCTTGGCTGAAAACAGCAGAACAGTATTATGTCCGGTTCTGTTCAGTAACCGACAAACAAAAAATATATATCCTGACTTATGGAGGGGAGGACGGAACTGAACAATATTTGGGATCAGAAGTAGACACAACACTTAAAAAATGTGGCCGCTAAAGCGTCGGGCATTAAACTCTCACGCGGGAGGAAAGGAATATTTTCGCTCCCTGGATATATAAATAGATATTTTTCAGTTTCTTATTTTTTTATTTGTATTACGACGTTACGAGTACATTACTTATTTGTTTTTTCAAATAAACTTTAGACAAATAATTCTCTTTTATATATTGTTTTTATCATTCCTGGTTATTGACTATAATATGTATTTCTTGTAATAATGAATTATTCATAAATTGAAAGAAACTTATTTACATTGCTATGAACACATTTAAGCCTTTATAATTATAATAGCATATCAAAAAATATTTTATAAAATGTTCCATAAATGCGCTATTTTTTAATGGTATAAAAAAGCACTGGCCTTGATAATAATTTGTAAAGAAATATTAAAAATAGTGTTAGCCTTGATTTGAACAAAATGTAATTAGATCAGGCTTGGAAATAATAAAAAAACAGTGTAAGGTCGGAAACAAAAATTTGAGGGAAGAAAGCCAAGCTGTGAAGTGGTGTTAATTTTGGCTTCCCCAATGAATAATTGTTAATATGTAAATGAAAACCCTTTTCCCAATTCAGTGTGTTTGAAAATTAATTCTATATCCTTTGAGTACGCTGTAGTAGTATGCATTGATGCGGAGCGTCTCTGCAGAAGTTTAAAAAAGTGTTTGATTTGTACATCGAGTGTTAGCTGGTTTTTCCAAGTTTGTGTACGAGGTTCTAGCAGTGGAGTTAGAGCCCCATAAGATAGAGGTACGCAGCGACCTTCGTGGGAAGCAGTTGGAGCCCTAAATTTGAGGCGTTGTTCGCAGCGGTCGAGCTATTGGAGTCGTTCTTCAGGGCGTTCAGCGGCTTGTATCGGCAGGCCAACGAAGAAAGAGGAGTTCAGGCATTGTGGGACTCGCTGGGCCTTGAGTTAATCCCTGATTTCCATTGGAAAAGCATCGAAAAGTTCAGGAAAGTGTATCCTAAAAGATTGAATTCAGTGAAGTTCTTAGTGGCGTCGGTTTTTTGTGCACTTCCGGCAGAAGCTTCCTCTGAGTGACTTTTGTTTGTGACGTGTATTTACTTACTGCAATTAGTATCACCTAGGCGATGCTTTAATTACGTAATCACAGTTAATTGTCTAATAATAGAATTGTGAAGTTGGATCGCCATATTTGAATTAAGTTCCCATTAGTTAAATAATATCCCCAGTATTGTGGCAATCCCAGTAGTTATATCATCATTATACAAAGCGTTTCCAATTAAATTATTAAAGAAATAATACCACGATAGTCAAGTTGATAGCAAATGTATTTCCTATAATTTATACAAATCAAGATAATATTTGCTAAGATGTAGAAACCGGCCCAGAAGATTGACTCATTTATTTTAAATTATTATAATGAAATCAAGTAATAATATAGTAATATATACATATGTTTGAACATAAAATATCAAATACCCGGTCCCGTACTTGAACCCGACGCCGACGGGTCCGATTGCGTTTTACCCGGACTCGACGAGACTTATTGGAAAGAAAGCTATGGGTGGTGTTTGATTCACACAGATGCGTGCATCAAAACCTTTTTGCTTATAATTATTCATGTAATTCAAGTCATAACTGTTCTATCTCATTCAAAGGTCGTGGTAAAGTCAAATTTGCATCTTGCCGTATTTGTTTGCCTCTGTTAATATTGGAAAGGAATTTGTAAGCTTTCCTTAATGGCTTTTAAGCGGATGGATACACTTTCTAATAGGACTTAAGCCGACTTAGCGTATTTGGGACTCATGTGTTTATGGATTTCGTTCAATACAATGCCTCATTGAGAGAGCTTAGCATTAAGATTTATTAAAATAAGCATGTATTCCTAAACAACGTGCGACGTTCCGATTGGCTACGCAGGATCGCCTCAGCCAATAGTGTTTGAGCCTTCCCCTCCTTGTTGAATTTGCGAGTTCAGCTCATTGTCAATTCAGCTTCAGTTAGATTCAGAATTTCGAGTAAGCAAGTTCAGCTATGCTTTGTGCTGGTTTGCGGTCGGTCTAGCTCCCTGGTAAAGACGTTTCCAGGTTGTTTTGTGTGACGGTTACGCGCAATTCGCTATTTTCGCGTGGCCAATCCAAGCGTGTCACAACAGTTGAAGCTATTGTAAAAAACCATCGGTCCATCAGTGACGTTTGTAATCGTTGTTACTCAATATACTCGTGTTTGTTAAGTCTTGTTTCACTCCAACAAATAACTGAACCCAAGTCAAGGGTTATTAAGTGGCAGTTCCCGGCAATCCCATTGAACCGGAATTCGCAGCGGATTAACTGGGGGCCCCATTCGTGGAAGCCTCTTTACAAGTTAATCATACAAAAAACAGGTGGATTACTCCATGCAGAAGGAAGAGATAGATGTGAATAGAACTGGTATAAAAAACATTAGGAATAAGAAATATAGATCTTGAATTATGAAAGGTTCGCAAGGACTGAAACGATGTCTGAGTACACAAAGACGAATGACACAGGCGTTGAAAAACTTGTTAAAACGAATAAAAACCAAGAAGCTTCTTCTACATTGCTATCCTATTTTATCTTGTTTGTTTATCTTGATAAAAAAGAGTCGATGGATGTTGTATACGAACAGTCGAAGTGACTTCCCAAGTAAAGTTTCAACTCACTTTCGACTTTAGGAAAAATACCCTTACTGCAACTACCAAACTCTTCTTCTTCTTCAAGGGCCCTGATTACTTTAATGATCGTTGTTGATCGCCGCCGCTTTATGATATCTCAAACAAATCTATTCTTGCTTCTAGGCCTAACTAATTTGATAAGTTGAACAGATGGAATTACGATAAGCAGGTACTCATACCTTAACGTTCAAGGCCGGCTTAGTCCCTGTATTATTATTTTCTTGAATACGTTGGCGTCGAGTGCGGCGGCAAGACTAAGTTGTCCTATCATTATGAGAAGAATAAACGGCTGAGAAGTTGTATTCCTTATATCTTTCGCTGGGGCCATTTCGTATTTTCTATGTCTATTTTACCTTGTGTTATCAGCTGAAGTACTTCATATTTCTCCAAATGTCTCATGATATGATACATTTAATAAATTATGGAAATATTCAGAACGTCAGGACTATATTAGATTAAAATTAGTCGAAATAAAAACATTGCATGCTTAAAGCCTTATAGGAGCAAAATATTTGAATAAAAACACCACACCACGCTCCTTTTCTTTAATCTACTATGATATTAAAATAACAATAAAAGTTGCCAAATTCATAAACAAATCGATGCAAAGTAACGCGGGTTATTTATGTCGGCGGCCGCAATTTATTCGAGAATTATTCATCAGGCCGAAGCGTCATTTGTCATTCCACGGGGAATAAAACCATCGAATAACCCTAACGTATTGATGTCCTTAATTCAATCCTGAATTCGGCCAACAACAATCAGAACTCGCCTAATATAATAAATCGGCGGTCAGATTTGAATACGCCGTCCTGCTTCGCTGACACCACATTCATTTTGAACTTGAACACGAATGTGGCCACTGGACCAGCGTAGCCTTTAGTGGAAACTTGAATTCGGATTGTCCCCAGCTCCGACCCAAAGTTTTCAATTACCCTCGCTTCTTACCGTCTTTCGGAGACAATCTTAATCAGTAACTAGTGCGCTAATTAAGTTTCCCGGATGACGATACATATTTTACAAGTGCCGCTGCTGCCACAGCAGTTTTATTTACGCTCGGATAACAAAAACCCAAATTTAGGAGTGGGAAGGGATTGAATGGCCAGGAAATTAAAGGCTACGACCCAAATTGAATTGTTGTGTAATCTATATTTTCAAGACAATCCGTTCGGTTTAAAATACTTATATTACCCAGAAGCCCGGCAAAACGTTAAAAAGTTCTGGAAATTAATTGCTTCGCGGTAATCCTATCGATATGATGCAGCTCCCTTAGATTAAAGAGTTTAGACTTGTTTATTCTGAGTTATGCTTGTAGAGTGACTATATTTCCTTAAACGTAAGTTCTCTTCTTAAATGCTCAAATTTATCTTGCTACATTAAGCTATTGTCGAAAACACCAACTCTCCTTCCACGGATCTTCTACAGTACACGATTCTTTTGAGGAATTTTTCCTTTTACTTTCAACATGGCAATTTTGAAAGTAATAAGCACACCGAATGTCCTTTAGTCTTATAAAAGCGCTTCTGGCCTTATCGATTCTTTCTTGGACATCTTTAATTGCACTCTCCTCCTTCGATGCGATTCTACTCTAATAGGTAAACTCATCAACTTGGGGTACATCTTCTCTCTCCTACGTTATATTAGGTGATCGCTCATTCATGCAAATTAGATTCATCTTCTTCTCGTTGATTTTGATATATTCTTTTTCATATTCTCTTCTGAAATGATCAAGCTTTTCCCACCATAACACCACGTTAAGCTATAGTCATTATGATCGCTTTTTGCACTTATCATCTTTACTATTCTTTTGCGCAACCTTTCAACATGGCATTAACACTCTAATTTTAACTTTGAAGGAATAAGCACATCAAATACTGTGTAGGCTTATAAAAACACTTCTGCTTATATTTATTCTAGCTTGGCCGTCTTTGTTTGCACTCTCTTCCAGGTATACGATACCTCCCTAATATGTGAAAACACCAACTTGCTTTAGATCTTCTTCCCCCAACTTTATATTAGGTGATCCCACGTTCGTACCAATTAGTTTTATCTTTTTTCCTTCAATTTGGACTATTCTTTTTCAGATTCTCTTCTGAAATAGAGAAGCTTTCCAGTCATACCTCCCCGTTGGTATTTACATGTTGGTCTCTTTCTCCATTTATTGTTTCTACTATTCTTTTGGACGAATTTGGCTTCTGAATTCAACATATCTTAAACACTCTAATTTTAGTTTTGAAAATGATAAGCACATCAAACATTCATTAGTCTTATGCAAGTATTTCCATCTATACTATTTCATAATTGGGCATCTTCTGCATTCTTCTACATAGAGGCGATACTAAGATACTACTCATCAACTTGCTCTACTTTCATATTAATTAGTTTTGTGTGCTTCTCGTTGCGTTAAAGTATCCTTTTTCAGAATCTGTTCTTAAATGATAAAGATTTTTCCGCCATAACACCACGCTAAGCTATTGTCATGCTGGTCTCTTTTTCCACCTATCCTCCCTACAGTTCTTCTGGGCGACCTTACCTTCATTTTCAACATGGCATTAAACACTCCAACTACAGTTTTGAAAGTAGTAAACACATCAAATACTATTTAGTCTCATAAAAGCACTTCTGGCTTTGATCGAACTCTTTTCCATAGTTGCAATACTTCAATAGTAGATTAACTCATCAACTACATCTTCTCCTTCCTACCGTATATTAAGTGATCGCTCCTTCATATCAATTAAATAGTTTCGTCTTCTCATTATTTTAAACTATCCTTTATCAGGTTCTGTTCTTAAATCGCTAAGCTATTGTCATGTTAGTCTCTTCTTCCACCTATCCTCTTTACAATTCTCCTGGGCGACTTTACCTTCTGATTTCAACATGACATTAAACACTCTAATGTCAATTTTGAAAGTAATAAGCACATGAAATACTATTTGGTCTTATGAAAGCACTCATGGCTTTATTAATTCTAGCTTGGGCAACTATGATCGAACTCTATTCCGTAGCTGCGATTCTTCAATAGTAGATAAACTTATCAGTTACATCTTCTCCTTCCTACCTTACATTAAGTGATCAATCCTTTATATCAATTAGTTTCGTCTTGTTCTCGTTGATTTTAAACTATCCTTCTTC
Source organism: Agriotes lineatus (assembly GCA_940337035.1). NCBI lineage: Eukaryota > Metazoa > Arthropoda > Insecta > Coleoptera > Elateridae > Agriotes > Agriotes lineatus. The sequence continues at coordinate 12,872,276 of OW679203.1, read as the reverse complement.
AGGTTCTGTTCTTGAACGCTAAGCTATTGTCATATTGGTCTCTTCTTCCACCTATCCCCTCTTGAGTTTTTCTGGGCAACTTTACCTTCTATTTCCAACATGGCATTAAACAATCTAATTACAGTTTTTAAAGTAGTAAGCACATCAAATGCTATTTAGCTTTATAAAAGCACTTCTTGTTATATTAATTCTAGCTTGGACATCTTTGATCGAACTCTTTTCTACAGTTGCGATACTTCAATAGTAAATTAACTCATCAACTACATCGTCTCCTTCCTACCCTATAGTAGGTGATCTGTCCTTCATATCAATTAGCTTCGTCTTCTCGTTGATTTTAATCTATGTTTTTTCAGGTTCTGTTATTAAATCGCTAAGCTATTGTTGTCATGTTGGTGTCTTCTTCCCCCTATCGTCTCTACAATTCTTCTAGGCGACTTTAATACCTTCTGATTTCAACATACATTAAACACTCTAATGTCAATTTTGAAAGTAATAAGCACATGAAATACCACTTACTCTTTTAAAGGCACTTCTGGCTATATTAATTCTGGGTTGGGCATATTTGATAAAACTCTTTTCCATAGTTGCGATACTTCAATAGTAGATTAACTTATCAACTACATCTTCTACTTATTACTCTATATTAGATGATCTCTCCTTGACATCAATTAGTTTCGTCTTCTCGTTGATTTTAAACTATTTTTTCAGGTTCTGTTCTTAAATCGCTAAGATATTGTCACGTTGGTCTCTTTTTCCACCTATCTTCTTTACAATTATTCTGGGCGACTTTACCTTCTGATTTCAACATGGCATTAAACACTCTAATGTCAATTTTGAAAGCAATAAGCACATCAAATACTATTTAGTCTTATAAAAGCACTTCTGGCTTTATTAATTCTAGCTTAAGCATCTTTGTTCGAACTCTCCTCCGTAGCTGCGATACTTACCTAATAGATGAACTCATCGACTACATATTCTCCTTCCTGACTTCCTGACTTATATTAGGTAATCCCTCCTTCATATCATTTAGTTTCGCGTTTTTCAGATTTTGTTTTCAAGAATCAAGATTTTCCCACCATACCATCATGTTAAGCTAGTATCATGTTGGTCTCTTTTTTCACATATCCTTTCAACTTCGCCTTCTTATTTCAACATGGTATTAAGCACTCTACTTTTAAATGTGAAAATAATAAATACCCTTTGACTTTATAAAGACACTTTTGGCTTTATTCAGTCTTGCTTGAACATCTTAGATTGCACTCTGCTGCATATATGCGATACTTCCCTAATATGTGATATCACCAATGTGTTGAAAATGTATTCCCTTTTACAGTATATTAGGTTATCTCTCATTCACACCAGTTTGTTTGGTCTCTTTCCCTTTCATATCAACTACTCTTTTTTATATTCTCTTCTTAAATGCTCAAATTGTTCGCACCGTAAAACTACATTAAGCAATTGTCATGCTGATCACTTTTTTACTTATTCTTTTGAGCAACGTTGCTTTCTGATTGTAACATAAAACAAACAATTTTAATTTTAAAAGTCTGGTGTAATACACTCACATGACTTCCTTTTACAGTAATCTTATAATTAGCCAAAGCTAAAATTTTTAAGCATTTGCCAAAAATTTGCAAAATTACAAAGTCTACAGAAACCGTACAAAATAGAGACAAATGATCTCTAAAATTTTAAGCTGAATTTAAAAATGTAATAATAGACCGGGTGTTCTATTTAAAATAAAAAAAGGCAAAACAAAAGAAACCCATTTTAGAGGTATTCAACTGGAAAATCACCTATCTCACATCAATACACATTAAAAATGTAAGAAAAATGTAACGTTTGAAGAAATTTGTTAGAGCCGTTTTTGAGAAAATCGAAAAAAAAAACTGAAAACTTACGAAAGTAAACATCATACTTCCGGTTATGCGATTTTCTTTGATAGACAGACCAATGTACAAAATAGTATATTATGGGACAAGTGGTTGAAATAAAATTTCAAAGTTAAAAAAGTAATTCGAGACATTGAAACTTTATCAGCCACGAGCTGCATATACTATTTTTCTACGAATTATCACTGATTTTAACAAATTAATGCACTTTAGAAAAAATTAAACGTAAAGTGACATTTGTCTTGTCACCAATTGAATGTCAGTCTTAAAAAAGCACTTCGGCATTATAAATTCTAGATTGGACATCTTTGATTGCACTTTCCTCAATAAATGCGATACTTACTCAATAGGTGAACTTACCAATCTGCTCTCATACCTTATATTAGGTGATCCGTCGTTCATATCAGTCAGTTTCGTCTTCTTTTCGTTCCTTTTATATCTATTCTTAAATACTCAAGTTTTTTCCGCCACAACACCATGGTAAGCTATTTTCATGTTAATCTAATTTTCCACTGATCTTTTCTAAAGTTCCTTTGGACGACTTTGCCTCCTGATTTCAACATCACATTAAACATTCTAATTTCAATTTTGAACGTACTGATACGAACAGCGGATGTTCTCTAGTCCTTTAAAAGCAGTTTGTTAATTCTTGCTTGCACATTTTTGACTGCACTCTCCTGCTTGGTGTAATACTTACTTAATAGGTGAACTCATCAACTTACTCTACATCTTCTCCCTTGAACCTTATATTAGGTGATCCCTCGTTCATACCAATTAGTTTCGTCTTCTTCTTGTTGATTTTAAAATATCCTTTACCAGAGTTTCTCTTAAATGCTAAAGTTTTTCTATAAGCTGTGGTCATGTTGATATTTTTTTTATCGATCTTCTCCGTGATTATTTCGGGCGACTTTGCTTTCTGATTTCAACATGATATTAAACACTCTAATTTTAATTTTGAAAATAATCAATATCCTTTCGCTTTATAAAGATATTTCCGGCTTTATTTATTCTTGCTTGAACAGTTTTGGTTGTACTCTCTTCCATGGATCCGCTACTTCCGAAACATATGAATTACCCAACTTACTCGACATATTCTCTCTTCAACATTATATTAACATTACATATTGCATTAACATCAGTTTGAGATATTGTTAAGTTGGCTTCTTTGCCCACTGATCTTCTACACGTTGCCTTTGGGCGACTGCCTTTGTTAGCCCTGTGGGCCCCATTGTCTCGAAATCCCGTCTTCCGAGATTTATTCAGACCTTCACGTTTCAGGGACCCTAGATGACGAAAAACAGGTTTTTTAAATTCCGTCTGTCTGTCCGTCTGCAAGTTCGAATGTCCACCTCTTGCCGGTAAAACTTAAAAACTATTTGTTAGAGGAAGACGATATTTCGTATACGGATTATATGTCTACCTGGCATGAAACCGGAAAATTTTCTGTCAAATATATAAAAAGTGAGCATCTTTAAAAAATAAAACTTTTTCATTTTTGCTTTAAGTGAGGAATAGATAAAAGTAATAATTTGCACATAGCGTAGGCTTTTTCTCTCGAAGAAAATGGGACCCAGCAGATACATGATAAATGTTGTAAGTGAGAAAAAGAGGCAATGAATAAGTGCGTTGTGTTTATTGTAGCTGCATTGCAGAGATCCGAAGGATCCCGTGTGGCAGGATGGGAACTGAGCGCTGCCTCCTTGCTTCTCGTTGAAATACGTTCCGCAGGCCCAGGCGAATTTCGGCTGCAATATTTTTGTATTTGTAAATTGATGTAATTTGCATTACAAAGTGTTTCCTTTTATTGTTTCAATATTATTATAAACGTTAAGATATTTTATACCTGGTTGCTTTTGATTTTTCTAAATATTCAGTGTCACAAGTTCCACTTGCGTGGCAAGTTTTGAGTAAAGTGGTTTACACATTTTTAAGTTTGTCGTTATTCCCCACTTTGGTGGTGGCTTTGGATTTATCTTTAATTGCAATTCCTTCCTCTACTGTTTCAATTTCTTCTCCTCCTATATTTACTCAACTTATTTAAATTTAAAGACTGTTCTTTGTGCTTACCGTTTTTGTTTCCACTCTAACACTGTTGTAAATTTCCTTTCCTCTACCTTCTCATATAGAATCCTCTTCTTTATTTTCCTTTTTGCTCTTCAATTATTTCCCACCTATCCAATGCTTGTTTGCCTTGAACCCCATGTTCATGCCTTAAGCATGGTATAGCAAAATGATATCACCTTTAAATATATTACTTCAAAAGTTTAGTACGTAAAAACTATCACCTTTAAGAGTACATATTCCCAAGCAATAAAGTCTTCAAATTGTTGACCACCACGAAAGTCCCCTTCAAGAAAAAGGCTATCAAAACAGTAAAAAAATCTACAAGCATAACTAAAGCAACTAATGTCGATTAGTAACATTGTATTGTCAGCTTGACTACGTATTATAGAAATTATTACTTTAAAAAATAACATCTTCAAAAATGTCCTCCGTTGAACGGCTTCTTTAAAAATGGAGCTCTTAAGCTTTACCTGTACAAAGAATGTGACTTAAAAACTTACACACAAATAAATTCTTCTAAAAATGTAAGTCAATGAAAATACTGTTGTATGCTCTACAAATATAAGAGCAATAGAGTTTTCTAAGATATACTATGTATTTGCTCCGAATTTACTCAATAATAATCTTGAAATTTAAAAGCTGCAGTTTGTAATTTTAATACCTACTTAAATAACTGCTTCCTGCACAATACCATAAATTTTCCATTCAAGAACGGTATTCGAAGCTCTGTGCCTTCTGTGCAATATTTATGTTGGGTTAAATTCTCATCTTTTAGTAATTGTCCATTAATGTCGCAATTTATTGCGTTTGTCACAATGTGACTGCTTTATGGGACACCATTTCCATAGCAGCATCACACTGAAGTATCGTGTCGAAAACCTTAATTTTGTGTCTTCAACACTCAATAACAGGAGGCTGTAATCAATTATCTGAAGTTCCAACGCAATTTGAATATAAAAGTCTCAACTGCTTAGTTTAGACACCCACTATAACTTTAGCTAAAATTATTTAAATACAAATTCTGTACCTATCTAAAGTTTCCAAATATTGTTAGCCCAGTATTTTCGAGTTTATTTGGCTTGTAGCAAACACTTGTACGTAACTAAATAAAATACGAAGCAAATTAACAAAATCAATTTAATATTTCCAACGTATACATGTACAAATTGGCAGAAACATTCATAATAGCGCTAACGCGACTGCCGATATAGTGAGAGAAAGTTCAACTTTGCAAACCCTTTTATACAGTACATTATCTATGGAACACCATAGAAATTGAATACGCTTTTTAACTGCTTGGTTTTCCAGACTCTCCAGGCAATGAGCATTCATTACGAATTCCGTGAGTTGTTTGCACTGTCTTCCCTCACTATGTTTCTCCCATAGTAAACTAGTTTATAATTAATCGACATTTTGACAATTTAAGTACTTTGATACGATCTCTTTTTATCTGCTTAGTATGGAATTATTTATCTACGTACTTGATCAATCTTAAAAATGCAACTCTTTTTGTTGTTAAATTACAAATCCGATGTTAGGTAAGCTTTTCCAAAGCTTTTTCTCCATTTTGCAACTTGGTTGAAATTATCCCATTTTTTCGAAAATTATTACATCTTATCCACTATCTGGCATCACATATTTTTGCATAATGAATAATGACCGACAGTCATAATTTTAGGCGTTAGTCTTTCGATTCTTAACTTTTCATTGTATCTTTAAGAGCTGCAAATTGCAAATCCTTAATTATAATCACTGGACTTTAATTATTTCTCACGACTAATATTTAACTATAATTTTTCTTCGAATGCTACAGATTATTCGAATCATGGAGTGACGAATGCCCATCTAGGTTGAGCATCACATTTTCGGATGGTTTTACGCCATGGATGAAGCTATAGAATTGGGTAAATTTGTAGGATTGAACCCAACCAGATGGATAAACAGTGGAAACCGTTCCAGAAGCCTTCCCTAATTCCAAAGCTGCGCTTATATGAGTGCGAGAAAATATCACCAATGGTGAGATGTAGTTTCCTGATGCACTCATGGAAACTATCAAAGTGTTGAAGGAATATCTTTCAGCTGAGGTGATTGCTTCAATCTGCCATTTGCTCGCAGTCTGATCATTTGGGGAACGTTCTTCTGAACTATTAAAAGGCCCATCCTATTATCGGTTTAGATTCTGTCTAGTCTCCTTGTTCTTTGTTCCAACTTTTGTGCATAGTTATCGTCGAGCTTAAACATGTTCTCTTTGGTAAAATCTAAGGCCCTGGCGCACTGGCCGCCATTCCGATCGTTTTCGTTCCTCTGCGAAGCGGTGATTCCGAGATCGGTGTTGACATAGGCTCGGCGAGGCGCTCGTCCATGGTGTAGGGCATAGAAAGATGTAATACTCTACTTTACTATAAATTTAAATTGCCCTCTGTATGCTAGTTAACTCAGTAGTAGAGATACAATATCCGCTCTTACCTCAATGTAGCTAAGGGTAGTGTCAATATGGCTTACTGCGAGCATAATCGTTTCACCTATAATTCTAAAATCAAACATACAAACTCTGCTAGAAATAAAAACCAGACAGTTTGCATAAATATCATGTACTCTGAGAAAGAATATACAGATATAGAAACACATAAAACGGATACACGATGACAACATATAAGTAGTATTCGTTGTCAACAACGTATTACAGCTAAGCAAATAACTATGGGCATAAGTAGTATGCTACTTGCTTTTGTACACGCGTTATATATGGGTGTAGTTATTAATTAACAACGCTAAGTCAAAAACCAAACCATGCGAAAACTGTTTAAATTCCGCGCACAAATTCATTGAAGCCGGGACTGCCTTCGCCCGCTGACTTGATACGATGCTCGGATTCAACAGCTAATTCTGCAGGGGAGCGCCCATTATATTCGCTGTCACAATTACACGTCGAAACAATTGCGCAATCTGTTGCAATACTTCGTAATTCGCTATTACGCAACTGGTTTTTCCATTTTCCCTGGACCGTACCATCGATCGTAGGGTTTGTTTATAATAACTAACTTTGCCTTTATTTTGTTGCAATATGACCAAGGGATCAGCTCCGTGGTTTCCTTTGAAGGCGGAATCGCAGCTTCTTGCTGTGTCGAATTATCGTTACCACGGTGTTGATGCCAAGGTAGTTCTGCTATTAACGCAGGTCAACACGTAAATTCACAACGTCACACACCTTCAATGCTTCTCGTGGCGTCCCTTTTGCTTGGACGAAACGCACCAGGTGGCTTTAAACCTCTAATTCGCTTAAACTAAACATTATAATGTTATAAATATAGTCTAGCTCTACACTTAGCAGGTGGAACAACGAAACCGTTACAAAGCACAAAAAACCCAAAGAGCTGCTTCAACCTGGCCATGGCAGCAGCGGGGATGTACAAAGATTCGGCCCCTTAGAAAATGTGTAATTGGGCGTTGAGGGGTTTAAACTGGACGGCACGTAACAAAGCTAACCTGGAAGCCTATGCACTCACTTAGATCGAGGTACAGGACCGACAAAAACTGAGAGAAACAATACAAGACGCCGCCGCAGTGGCTACTACATTTCCTACAGGAAAGTCAAGACTAAGAAGGAGGAAGTCAGTTTAATAATAATAATGTCACAACCTTATCGGTTCTGAATAATTTTTACATCATTATCAAATGTGCCTCACCAACTGAATTTATCTATTTATTCAGGAAATAATTATACCGAATTTTCTGCGTGCATGTAAACTAGCCTGAAAAAATTTTGACAATTTTCTGTTTTTGTTTTGAAGAAATATATCTCGCAAATTTCTTAAAAAAACATTCTGACAGACAACGTCAAAATTTAATCGGGTATTTTATTGCACTTGGGATATTACTGTAGTAACGGGCTAGTTTGTGTCACATTAGTGTTTTGCACGCCAGGTTGTGCGGGGCAAACCAGCTGATTCAGTCGTTGCGGCTGTTAATACAATCAAAACAAGTTGTGTGCGGGAAAGCAATCCTGGTGCTATATTTCCAAAGAAAAAAGACGCCACGCGAAGCATTGTGCGATTGAGAGTCTATGTCTTGGCCTGCGGTAGGAGCAGTACGCCTCGTTATTCTTGAACCGAAATACAACCTTGAAAGTCAAGAACTACCTTGAAATCAACACCGAGGTTTCGATAATTCTTCATAGCCGGAAGCCGCTATTCTAGCTTCAAAGAAGCAGTCGCTGTTGTCAATGTATTGAATACGATTGAATACCCGGTCCAGGAAACTGAGAAAACTAGAAGCGTCAAGTCGCATCACCCTTGGTGCGCATCAGTAAGTAGCGCTGGCATCACTCTGCTGACACATCGCGTCAGCCTGATTTCAAGCTACCGAAGGCAGAGCCGCATTAAGTGAATTTGTGAGCGAGAGTACGCCTTGTTCGCATGATTTGCTTTTTGACTTAGCGTTGCGCATTGACAATCACACTCCTATTCAAGGTGTATCTAAGCAGGTATATTCAGCATTAATCTTGTGGATATTTCTTAGCTATTGTTGATAGCGTAAAACATTTCTATAGTACCATTGTGTATCCTTTTTATGTATTTTCATACATGCATGTTCTTTTCCAGAGTATATATATTTTCATGTAAACTGTTTTTATTCTTAGCAGGATTTGCATGTAAGATTACAGGATTACAGGTAAAAACAAGCAGGCTGAAGCAAGCTATATTAATAGAACCTTAGCCATAATGAGGTAAGAACGGGTCTTGTGCTTGTACGACCGGGTTAACTATTAGATAAAGGGCAATCTAAATTCACAGTAAAGCAGGGTATAGGGCACAGGAAAACGCCGCAATACAGTTTATGGTGCCCAACGCTAGAGCTAAATAAAAGTACAATAAAAATTTTAATTATTCTCCTCACGTTCACATTAACCAAGCAAAGCACACAATTTCAGGAAGGTACTCGGTATTAATATCTGAGGACATCAATCAATTATACCACGACTAGCTTTGCCTAGTGACTACTATTATACAAACAAAATAATTATTGGAAGTACAAAATACTACTCCATAGTATCTATAGCAACACATTGTTCAATATAACAATAAATTAAAATAGACTTTTTTAAATCGGCAGGGAGAACGTCGAAATCGTCATTAAAAGACGAGAAATTCGCAGTGAAGTAATCAATTGTTTTACGATTTTTTGTGGTTGGCAGGGTGAAAGATAGGTGGCAGAAAATGTCAACATAACCTGCTAACGTTGTTAATAGTTTGGAATATTACGAAAAAACATAATGTATCCCTCGGCACTAGAGTTCCTTTTCATCCTTCATGTGGATTATTCTAGATTTGTTATAAAAAGTTAAGCTTCAGTACATTGGTATACAAATAACTATTTTTTTAGGTATCTTCCTTTTGTTGAAATCCGATCGAATACGATTTGGGGTTATGTCAATCAAACTTTCTACCTAGTGGCATAATCCTCCGGCTCACAGTCGGATTATTTAAACGGTCAAAACTGACACTCTGCGTCACTAAGCAACAATTTTTCGTAATATAACCATCACACCCGAAGTATCCATTATATTACTACAGAAAATTCGTTTTAACCAAAATTAAATTAATACGATAAACACCGATGGATTTAATGCACTGGAGTAGTGCACCAATTACAAAAAGATGTATTTCTGAAATATTACGCCCAACCTCTCCAGATTGGGTGAAAACGCCTCTGAAAAAAAGCTACACATAGGTTAAATACTCAAAAAATTTAAAAACTGAAGAAGCATTTTTAGTCAGGTACATCACTTACATATGACATTCTAAAGTTCTGCTTTTAAGTAGATATAAAAGTCCTTTTATTGCTAAAGCGGGCAGAGCCGCTGTAGCTCTTGTAAAACACTTCCACAAAGGCATTAACTTATTAAATTGTGTTTATCATATTACAGCGTGAAGCGGTTGATTTCTAAAAAACCACTTCGAGAATACATATGTAGATGACATAATGATTTTGCGTAAAATCGCACAGTTGGCAGTTAGATAAAAATTGACGAATTTCCAGCTTATCCAGCAACAGGCACTGCCATTTTAATGCTGCACAACGGAAAAATGCAGAACCTGCTTTACTGCAGCCGAAAGCCGAATGTGCCATTTTTCGCGACGAAGCGCCCCATATGAGCGTGATGAACGCAGACATAATCTTGCATGTCGCAGACTTGCAGGAACGAGAGGATTACTAAGAGCGAGAGTGTTACAAGTTGAGAGAGAAAGTAATGGCCAGTGGAGTTGCTATAAAAGTGAATTAAACAAGCACTGGCGGAGCCATGCTTAGTTCGGCTTATTGCCGCCAGTGCTCGCCACCTGCTGGAATACATGCAGCAACTATTTTGGTTATCTTAACCGGCGCTTGCTTTGCGGACGAATGCCACCATCTCAGTGCTGATATTTGGAAATTGTGGGTTTGTGGCGATTGGCACGTATGCAGATTTCGGTTTGACGGAAAACAGCTGAGCGCCGCTTTGCGACGGCTGCCACTTCTGATACGCAAGGTCGATAATCGCATAAATGTCCAAAAGTAGTGCTGTGGACAAAACTATAAAATTTAGAGCTTACTCCAGACTTACTTTTGGATATGAATTAATGGAAAAACGAAGTTCTGGTAAAATCTAGGCCCAATTTAAAATTAATTTGTTTTGTTTACTTTTCATTGGAAATAAAAGTTACAATAATTTTAAATGTCTTTAATATTTCCTTAAATTGTAAGGAATCAAATCTAACTAATCTTATCTTTAAACTTCAGTTCTAAGTGAAACTGTAAATAAGAAATCATTTTTTACAATAAATATTACTTCAGGTTAATGTATTGTAGTCATCCAAATGTTTCTAAAGCGTTCATAAAAAATGCTCGAATAACTAAAAAACTAAATAGGATTCAAAATAATAATATAAAATATAAATAGGGAGTAAAATTACATTTTCTGCGATCATTTTATAATACTTATTACAGAAGGCGGATATCATTGCCAAAGTTTAGCCTAGGCAAATGTAAGCACTCAGGGCTCAAATAAATAACACAACATTATTTACGCGTTATCAGTATGTTTGAGCAAATAAATTAGTAATGTTGTTTCGTATACCTACTTACCAACTATTTTACATTTAGTATTAGCTTGATTTATTCGTAAAACCTAGTTCTACTGATGAAAAGACGAATAATAGCTATTTATGCAACAAGTACTAAAATTTGAGTTTCATAACATGTCTCGTCCATAAACCACTTTTAGCACGAGTTGCATACAATATTTTTCTATGACCTTAAATTTACTGTTATTAATCCATAAATGTCGATTTAACAAAGGTTTCCATCTACGACAGTTATAATTTATGTCATAATAAACAGTAGACCTTGACGCGCAGGAGAATGTTTGTGGAGCCAGTACTGTCAAAGTCAGTTATCAAAGGTAATTATTAATACTACACATCTGACTGTATTCATTACATAACGCATTAATTAATTAAAAAACACTTTACCTCTAATGCAAGAAGTAACTAGAATAACTTTACAACTTCACTTCCAGTTCGAAATTGTAGTTTATAACCTCACTTCACTTTATACCACACATGCGCTAAAAGTAAACAGCTGATTTCTTTAAACAAGCTAAATTATAAAACGTCACTTTTAGTGAAACAAGCTAGTGCTAAAAGTCCTACTTTTAGTGGTGGTCGTAGAAAAAAGGCTTTATTTAATTTATCTTTTAATAAACTCAAATAAAGCTTGGAAATGAATATTTTTTTCCCAGAAAATTATTTTTTTAGAAATATTGTCGAGGGCTTTTCCGCAATTGTGACAGCCTTTTCCCAATGTTTTAGCGACACGACGTACAAAATCTAAAACAACAGCTGTTTATTATGTTTTACACAATATCTACCGTTACTTAAACTTTGGTCAAACGAATTTTCTATCGAGAGATAAAAGAAACTAATCCTCAGTGGTCTGTGCAAATTCAAACATATGAATAATATGTTGGTGCCACTGTAAGTCTAGGTCAAATTCGAGGTTAGCAGGTTATGTTTTACGTCAGTCTGTATCAAAACTGACGGAAAACCTAACCTGATAACCTCGAATTTGACATAGACTTACAGTGCCACTAACATATTATTCATACGTTTGAATTTGCACAACCCACTGAGGATCAGTTTTTTTTACCTCTCGATATAAAAACCTGCATAGAATGGGTCTGTTGGAGCCGTTCTTAACATTAGCGTCCTTATAAGAAAGAAAAATGTTAGTTACTGCAGTTACTATTCGTTATACTTACACCAACTGTAAATTACGTATAAATGTATGATTTACCACAGTAAGACCAGAAGCTACTAGTAGTTTTTTTTATATCTAAATATTCGAGTTGGTAAGCTCAGTTACTAAGCATTAACAGTTTGTACACGCATATCTGTTGTTGTAAAGTACCGAGTAACCAGCACTTTAATTTGTATAAAGCGTTTATAGTACACATAAAAATCGTTCGAAAAACAAAAGCTAAACAAATTGCAAATAATAGTCATGAAAGGTAAATAGGATGAATTTTCTGAAATAATTTTGGAGGCTTTCACGGCCATTGTCATTATGTAACAAACGACTTCCGGCATTGGACCGTGTCATTATTGAGGTCGAACGTTTCGCTCACTTTCGTAAAGGACTTCATCAGAAGGAAAAGCAAAAGAACACGGTAACTCAACGTGCAAACCACGCCAGAGGCGAAACTCTTCTAACAATTGGAAGGAGAAAGGCGAGAATCTATAGGTAGTGTTGTCGCGGTTGAGTGACTGTGGGCGGCACTTTCCACATAGAAGGAAGGGGAAAGTCGTCGTCCTGATTGAGATTATTAGGGTGTTTGTAAATTTCAATGCTTCGCGAATTTTTCTACTAAAGAGGAATGGGGATTTGCAGATAATGGAAGTTTCATAGGATCTGAGGAACTTGAGACAGCGCTGGTGTTCAGAGATGCGAGTTTTACTGAACTACCTGTTTCACCATTGTATACAGCATTACAGGAGCAAGGGATTCTTTAGACAGTTTTAGGTGAAGGAAGAATCAGTGAAATTTTGCTCGGGGGTTTGAACACTGTTTTGATGTTTTGTTTTCTGCATTTTATAATATCAAATAACCCAATATCATAGCTGTAACTGTTAGCCAAAATTTAGCCTACTCAAAGGTTGCTTACCTATGTCCACATAAAAGTAATAAAATAGTCTTTGCTTCTTATCTGTTAGTAAATCTGTTGTTGATACCCCAGATGTAATAATTAATATTGTATTGATTTATTTCTAAAAACTATATAAACTAATGCAATAAACTAATAAAAGAAGTTTGACTACGATGGAGACGTTATTTTGCAAGAAGACTTGCATGTATCTAAATACAATTAGAAAATAAACAGCTTTCGCACTCACATTTGTTTAGAAGTATATTGAATATATTCTTTGTACCATAACAAATTTGCCGCCCTAGGCTTCAGCCTAATCAGCATGTGCCTCAATCCGCCTCTGGTAGAGGTATGAGACCAGCCGGTCGTTAGCCAAGTACTAACGATTCGAGCTCATTTACTTACACGCATAGAAAATAATTGCAATTGTTTTTTCTAGACTCAAAAGTTGACCTTTTATTTATAGAAAACTGAAGGGAAACTGAAAAACATGGTGCACAATTAACTGAAAAAAATATTCAGACGAAAACAGTCTTTTTTATAGTGATCATGGAAATCGTCTATTTTATTGACATTGTGAGTTGCCAATTTTACAGTTGTAAATTCTGAAGTCCTTTTCGACCAAATTTCGAGTTACAAGATATCACTATGCAAAAAATATCGTCTAAAACACGTATGAAAGAAATTTTTTTTACTAGTCTGAGGGATCATCCTTCCAACTTATTAAAAAAATATCGCTTTAATCACTAGTTGTACAAGTAACTATTGTAAAGTATTAGCAAAACTAAACTGTATTTTTGTACTAATAATGTTTTATCTTGCATACTATTATTCATTAGAGCCGTCCATCCAACATATGGTATTTATGCTATAATGTTTCTTTAAACCAAAAAAGATAAGAAAACCATAAAATATAAAAACATATGTGGGTCGTTAACAACTCGCAAAGTTTAAATGAGTTAATAAACAAAGCAGATTTTTAAAATTGTTTAACTTCTATTTGCTGGGGTGGGCCTGCCCCCCTGACCACTTCGGTAGTTACGCCTAAGACACTGAGCGCTTATAAGAATGATGAAATTCTGTTAATAAAGAACAGAATTTTCCTACTTCTGTTACCTATATTTTGTAAAGTTCTGTCTTACCACTAGTACAGGCGTCAGGGAAATCGTTAAGAGGGCTTTACATGCAATACTTGATAACGGCATTTTGTGTCAGTGGATGGGTGTGGTACTGTGCTCTGAGTTTAACTTTAAGTTTTCAAATCGATCGGAGAAATTGTTTTTCCACCATATTGGAAAAAGGGGTGAAAACGGTTTTTTAGCAATTTTTCGTTTCCTGTTGCTCTGACGCTGAAATTGCATCAATACAAGTTTGTAGTTTATAAAATTCCTCACAACAGTCGGACATTACTGGCAGTCGTTTACCCGACCTATTTAAAATCTACCGCATCTTCAATCAATGTTTTGAAAAACGGGGGTTTAATAATCTACCTATCTATACATCGATTCCCTAATAAAGTTCAGTACACTGTCTTATGGAACACGTCGTAGCCACATTTTAGCACAAAGCTCCTTGGAAGTAAATATGCAGCCAAATTGGTGATGTAGCAGTTTCAACGTAACGCTAGTATTTACGATTTTTGAGCCGCCACCACCACACGCTGCAAACTAATCGTAATATTTACAAATATTGCGTTTCTGCGGCCGCTGCGCCGCCCCGGTGGCATTACTTCTTGGAAATAGTTTGAAGCTTTGACATTGAAAATGAAGTACAAATGTGCTGAATGACAGCATTTATTTATTTTTGTGACTCGCTTTTGAATGATCTTACATACTATCGGTTGCAGTTGGAGCATGTTTATTTATCTGTAGTAATTTTGGTTGTTTGGTACAGTTTTATTTAAAAAATGGCTGCAAATAGCCTAACTATTATTTTTAACATTAATTTTAAAAGCCTACCGTTAGCTGAAAAAATTAACAAACAGCGCCATCGAAATACAAACAAAAACAAATGGGTTTTTGGATGTAATGCCTTAAATTCCCTGTTCTGTTTTATTATTGTCAAGGAATTGACAAAACATCGCAAACATTAGGATTTCAAGATCTCAAACGTTGAAATAAAAAGGTACGAAATCAATCATTTATATTCCATTATTATCGTGTTTGGCATTTTAACTCTATTGTACATTTTGTGTTGTATTTTAATACCTTTTGTTCTGTGCATATGACGATTCTTTAGGATGTTTAAAATTAAAAATTATTGCACCGTGAAACACGATTTTTCAAATAAAAGATTATTTTAAAGTATTTGAGGTCAACTATGACACACGAAATCGAATTTAGCTAAAAAGGCGTTGAAAACGACACTAACAGAAACGTATAAGAAAGTTTGCGAAAACAACATCAAGAAAAGTTGAATTTCGTTATTAAAACGTAACAAATATTACTTTCAATATTTTAATTGATATATTAATATTATCAGCTAGAGACACCCCTGAATATAACAATTGCAGGTGTGTAACTTACCACATTGAGGTGAAGTTTTTTATCATCATTGAATCCCATTATGCAAAGACATTCTGCTACCTTTAGTCAAAATTTCCGTAAGGTCTTAGTATCAGGTTTTTGTGTTCTCTTAGACTCCCCCGAAGAGTGGAAAAAATTAAGAAGTACAACCAACATCAAGCAAGTGGAAAAATCCTTCAAGCACCACTTTTTTATCGAAGAGGTATTCTATACCTTCTGACGTGGTTATCCAACAAATCTACTTTTCCCATACGCTTATTATTATTATTATTCTTTTATAATAGCTATTCCACCTTTTTATCTCCACACTTTATTTTGCATATACTACAGGGCGTTTAATGATGAGGACAATCAACTTTCTCTCCACCACCTTTTCGATCCATCTGGACTTCTACTTTAATATCTGCCTGTCATTTGTGGCATCTACTATTTACCATACGTTGCAATATATCTCTGTTTGTTGTATATAACAAATTATATTGAAATGGTATCAACATAATAAGTTGACTTATCTTTAATATCAAATAATCTTACTTCCTTTAATTAATCCACATGAAGCCTATGGCATAATCATGTTGATATTTTTTGTAATTTCTACTTTGACATTTGACTTATGTCAATATGAAAATTAATTCAAACCACAACTAGATTCAGATCATAGCAATGAAAAACCTTCCTCTATGTCAAATGGGTATGTTCACAATAACAATATTCTTCTTTTGTATGACCTTCTATATTTATATTGTTATGATACACTAAGGGTAGTTGCACAATAAAAATATAAAATTGATAAATTTGAAAGATTATTACAATCAAAAATTGAAGTGTTAATATAAGATTGGGTGTCAATTTCAAAATGAATAATGAAAATTAATTGAGACAATGAGTAAGGTAATTTGATAAGTAAATAGCAATTGAGTATTCAATTTTGATGGTTGAGTTCAATTTTAATAAAGTTTCAAGCCAAGGTTACGATTGACAAATGTGCTTGCGATAATAATAAAGAATTGTAGCATGTAATAATAGGACATTAATATTTTTAAGAAGGCAAGAAGAATTGTAACTACGAGAAATATAAAAATTTGTTTAGGGAGTTAAATAAACAAACTCAGAGAAAATGTATATCGAATTTTGAAATAACTAATTTTTAAAATAGAAAGTTTAAAATTATGCCATATTTTGTATAATTGTTTGGTAAAATGCAAAATAAAGGGGCTATTAACAAATCTACGTGGTGAAAATATGAAAATATAACCTGGAATTAATAACACCATACAATCGGTGAAGAGATTGTGTAATACAGTGAATTGGAAATAAATAACACAGAAGATAACATTATTTGAAGGGATTTGGATTTATTGATACATTCAAGATATAATTAGTATTTATTGGTGACGTTAGTGGTTGCATGGAAGACGGGTCAAATGTTTAAAAGGAAGTTGTCGGAATTAGCTGCTTGATTTGGACGGTTATGTGGGTGTTGCTGGATACAGAGTACTATCTGAGAAATAAAGAGGTTAGATTGGGATCATCTATAATACTGAAACTTACCGGGAGTCGATTGGAGTGACGGTAACATTGATAAAGGAAGCAGGACTAGATTCTACGAACAATAGGAGTTATTGACAGGTTAGATGCGGTTTGAAGGTTGACCGACCATCATAGTTGTGACTATTGGAGGAATCAGCGGTAGGCGTTGCAGACTGTGAACATCGGGAGCTGTGAACGTTGGGAGCTGTTGGTATTTGGATATTTGCAGTGAAAGCTGGAGAAGGTTTGTGTTAATAATTCATATAAAAGCATTTTGAATAATAAACAATAAAAGAAAGAGTGAAAATAAATATAATATAGTACTTACTTTGATGAATTGATTAATAGATGTGTCAATGTAAAGGACAATTGTCAATACTTGGTTTGAGTAAATGTAGAAATCAAGTTGACAGTTAATGTCATTCAGTAGTCAGGGATTTATATAGCATTTAAACTTCAACTAATAAATAACTAGATTGGCGAACCACCCTGATAAGAGTACTCAATTGAAATAATTAGTTAAAAGTAATATTTAACATAATTGATTTGAAAAAGAAATTAATTAAGGGCTAGCTCAAAGTGAAGCTACTGCAATATACAGTATGTATAACCAGTATAATATTATTACTTTAAGATATGTATTTACTTCAAGTACTTTCAAAATATTTCGTATTAAATTTTCAAATTATAATGACTAATTAATATAGTTTGACTTGACACAAAAAAAATTTGCTAAGCTTAAAAATAATTTAATATCTTGGCTCAAAATATTTAAAATTTATTACATCAGTTATTATAATTAAAAACTATATGTTAAATTTCCAAATAAAAATACCTAAACTGTCAAGATCTTGATAAACTTTCCATTTTGAATAAATTTAGTAATTTCTTATTTACTTTCTATGTTATCTTAATTCTAGACAGTTTTTCCAAATTATACCAAATCAAACTTTATAATAACCACACATTGAAATCCAAATAAAACCTTCACTCACCTTTGCTGTATTTTCAGAGGTACGTGAACTTTAAGATTATTTACGTTGTGGACTATCTCACTGGTTGTATCTGCTGTAGAAGCTCATTGTAAAACTTTCCAAAAAAAATTCTATTTTCTCCAATAGAAGTAACTTTATTGGTACAAGCACAATCACTCACTCACTGATTCAACGTTTATTTTCAAACTTACTGACTTATATTTTGAATTATAATAAACTGATATTATATGAAACTACATCACAGGGAAAGCTATTTTGCCACTGTGCATATTATTAAAGATTATTATTTACTCTCAACTGACAAGAATTAAACGTTATTTCTAGTTTTTTCAAGTCAATATTGTTCACTCTATGTAACCTGTTTTGATACCAACTACCACCATTCAAAAGAAAAAAATGCATGCATCTTCCTGTTATATCACAGTGGATAATCACATTGGGACAGTCTATATAACAGCCTTCTTTTCTTGCCGTAGGCAGTTGATAGACACAACCTTATTATATTTCCAAACAATTGTACCAATATCTACTCCATTCACGATTTGTGTAGCTTTAGAAATACGAAAAAATAAATTTTGCTACTCAGAAAGAATCGAGGTACAATTGTGGGGTATTTTGCAAACGTATAAATCTTGAATCAAATATCAAATATGAAATACTGTTTGCGATGATGACATTTTGTTTGCATCTTTATCTATTTCTCAATTTAATTTTGTTCACAACACTTTTTCTTGTTTTTGTTTTTATAGAGAGATTATTCTTCTTTTTTGTCTCTCTCTTTAGAAATTCATACCTGCATCTGCTAACGTTTGACACTCCTAATAAGATGTGAATAATCGTTTTTGTGCATCTTCAGTTCAGATTCATTACTGATGTGTAATTCTTTTTCGTTAGCTTCGTAGTTACTCTTCTTAGATATGTCTTCTTCTTCTTCGGTCCTTTTCGATCCTCTGGGGATCATAGGGCGTCTGGTGACGTCTCCATGACAGTTTTGTTCTAATACAAGGTCGTCAGCCTTGTACTATTTACACCGTTACACTAACACTTAATCTATTATTCTAGTTAAAATTTTGCTTGTAGTGTTTAAGATCGTTATAGCTCTCCAGTTATCGCACACTTTCCTGTCTCCCTTTTTTGGTATTTTTATGATCAGCCTTTCGGTCCATTCTACTGGTATTTTTTCTTCTGTCCATATTTTGTTCAATAAGCAGTGTAATATTTTAATATTGCATTCTGTTCCTGCTTTAATTAGTTCTCCTGGAATGTCATCTAATCCTGGCGTCTTATCGTTTTTTAGTTGTTTAATCGCCATCTCAATTTCTTCTTTTGAAATTTCACTCAAGTTTACATGTAATTCAGTGACCCCATCTTCTTGGTTTTCTTTTTCAGATTTGTCCACATCTGTCTCCTATTTTGTATATATCTCTTTGAAATACTCCATCCATCTATTTATTACCTGTTCTTCAGTTTTAAATATTTTACCTTTTTTGTCCTTTACATGTGTCGTCAGTGTTCCTTTCTTTCCAGACATTTTTTGCGTTATGTTATATAATGTTTTCATATCGTTCATTCCTGCTGCTTTTTCGGCTTGTGTTAGTAGCTCTTCCTGCTCTTTTCTTTTATCTCTTCTTGCGTTCTTCTTTATTTGTTTGTCTTTAGCCACATATAATTGTTGGAGTTGTCCTTTCTTTTCCTGAGATTTTTCACATAATAATTTATGTTTGATTTTTTTCCTTTCTTGAATTAATTCCCATGTGTGTCTTGTCATCCATCCCCTTTCTATTTCTTTTTCTTGTTCCTATAATTTCCTCAGCAGTCTCTTTTATTATTTCTTTGTAGGCTTCCCATAACTGTTCAATGTCCATATTGTTTATTTCGTTTCTGTCTTCCAGTTTTACTTTCATTGTTGTTTCAAATTTCTTTCGAATTTCCTCGTGTTTAAAATATTGGATATTATATTTCTTTCTTCTGTGGTGTGCATTATTTCTCGCTTTCAGCTTAATTCTTAGATATGTAATCTACGAAAAATGGATACATTGCATGCAGTTGCATATGCGAAATAAATAATGACCTGGAACACTTTATATTTGTAAATTATCACTTCAATACGGTATCAGTTTAAGGTTATTCCAGTAGTGCCACCAGTTTTAGGAAACAAACTAAGATATTTCTTGATGCTGCTATCTAACACTAAAATACTTACACCCGTATTCATAGTCGTTCGCCAGCGGATCGCCGGCGACTCGCCGGAGTATCGTTATGAATAGTATGTTGGCGGCACTGTACGTCAATGTCAAATTCGAGGTTATCAGGTTAGGTTTTCAGTCAGTTTTGACAGAAACTGACACAAAATCTAACCTGCTAACCTCGAATTTGACATTGACGTACAGTGCCGCCAACATACTATTCATAACGAAACTCTGGCGAGTCGCCGGCGATCCGCTGGCGAACGACTATGAATACGGGCGTTAGTTTAGTGTCTCTAAGTTCTAATATGATGCAAAATTGCTGTAAAAATCTTACCAATGGCAATATAAGATTCCTTAGAATTTTGACATGGACGTAAGAGTCAGTATTTTTATATTACGACAGAGTTATCAGTAAATTGAAATTATAAAAATTCTATTACAATCAAATTATAAGAAATTTAAAGGTTTTTGCCTAATTTACATAGCGTTTCCCTCATCTTCATTAAGTAACAAACTCTATCTCTGCAACTGTTTTTATGACGCAAAGAAACGGTGCCCCAAGAAGCCATCCATCTAATTCTAATGAGTCAAGCCTGAAATAGGAATAAACTAAAATTCGATTATTTCCCCAGCAGCCGCGCGCGAGTTAATCAGCTCTATAAAAGAAAAGTAATCAAACTTTCGTGCATGTTGTTCTTCCGATAATGCATTCTATGTATAACGGCCCTCTGGAGATTCGCGGCCTGCTGCGACTGGTCCGGGCTGCCGACGGCAGGACTCCAAGGACCGCGACTATCAGGGTAGCCATAGGTGTGTAAAATAACCTGTTACGCACTGATAAATACCCATATTGGAATTTGCAAAATAGAGGAGCGTCTCGTACGTTGCTTCCGAATAGCGCCTTAGCGGCGGTGCTAATGTCGGCACGAAGGCTAAATGGCTGGAAATTATTTGGGCAACGCAGCGCTTTCTTAAAGACGTTGAATTAATTCGCAAGTTTAAGTACGGCAGATCTGAAGTTAAAGTAAATCTCAAAAAACATAAACCGACATCGCCTATAAAACATATAGTGTAAGAGAGCATCTAAAATTTAAAATGAACTGACACGAGGGTGAGCTACTCCTAAATTTACACGGAAAACAAATTTGATCAGATTAAATACAAAAAAAATGTGTCGTAAGTATTTTTCATTGAATTTTTCCTTGTAAAATATTGAAATATTAAATTTTGAATGTTATAAAACAGTTGAAATCACAATGGTTTGCCGTTTATATTCACACGTAGAAAGAACCATCGTAATTGAGGAAAAGACTTCCAAAATTTTATGTTTCTATAATTAAATATATACTGCAAACTTTATTTTTTTTTTGCTAGCTACTTTTTATGCTACAAAGTACACATTTCGAACGTCTGATTTATGGTACTACCTATGTTAAAAACTTATAAAGAGGATGTAAATTTGACGTGTTAAAGACGTCATATTGTGTTATTAAACGTTAATTATTTTCCAAATTAGAAAAAGCAAATAAGGATGATAAAGTTTGTGGAAATTATTATAAAAACACCTCTCATAAAGCAACTTGGAAGAACCCTGATGGAAAATACATAATCACACAGAATAAACTAAATAAAAAATGTCAGATCATATATGAGGACCTGATATTGATTCGGACCACTCTTTGATCAGAATACAAGTTCAGCTACAGCTTTCAAGAATACCCCAGTCTAAAACCAAAATACGAGCGAAATGTGATGTAGAAATGCTGAAAAACTAAGACACAAGTAGATATTCTCAAGTACTAATAGAAACATTTAGAGGAATGCCATTAGAAGCCAGCATTGAAAAACAGGGCTATAGTTAAGAAGAAAGAGTCGCTGTGTAAAACAAAAAGAAAAGGAAATATCTGCAAAATTGGAACATGAAACGTAAGAAGTCTAGCAGGAAAAAAACGAATTAGTAGAAGAAATAGAAAAAGTTAGTATAGATATTATTATGGTTTTGGTACAGAAGTTTAAAATTCATTTTAATAAGGTTAAAGAATACAGTATTAAAAACTAACAAAGATGAATTTAGATGTGATATGGATATCAAAATTATTAAGATGTATTTAGAAAAGAAATGAAATAGAATTTATAATTTAATTAAATAAAGCTAATTGGGAAATAGTAAGATTTTAACTTAATTTAATATCTGAAATGAAAATGGAAGTTAATGACAAATACTTTTTCGAAATATAATATTTAACATAGTAGGTATTAGACATATAATAAAGTTTCAATACTGTGTTGGACTGTAAAAAATAAGCTAGATCGCTAAGGAGATAGTTTATTGATTAGAATAAAAATTTTGATAAAAAAATTATGTAATACAATTTGTAGCGTTTGAAATTAATAAACCCCTTTATAAAAGTTTTTAAAAGATATTTTGGTAAATAAAAAGGTTAAAATTGAAAATAAAATTGACGGGGTAAAAAAGAATAAAAAGTAAAATGTTAAAAGAAGAACATTAGCAGATTAAATGGATAAAGATTAGAATGTGGTCAGAAGACAAATCTAATACAATTATAATCTACAAAGGCAAATAAAAGTAAGGGAATGCTGAATTGAGTTTATTGTGGAATTACATCGACATCATTAGCAGAGTGAGCGTATTTGGCGGGCCTGTCAAGTGACATCTTGTGGCTTGCATATGGTCAAGGTTCGTAGTGCCGGGTTGTAGCAGGCTTCATACGTGTGATTTTGATGAGCATCATAGTAAACACATCTACAGCTGAGATCGATTTGGATGCATACTGAGGTGAAGGTGTGAATGCCGCTTTAAAAAAGCGAGCTGTTTTCGTGTGTTCCTGTGGCGAACTGTTTTTCATAGGTTCCTGTGTTGATTTGGATCAGGATTCTGCACGTGTTGGCAGTTGGTTGTCAGTTGAATCCTTCGCCGCGGCTTTGAGTGGAGCAGTTCTTGTAACGTGGTGAGTCGCAGAGCTGGACGCATTGGGTTTGGTAGAAGAGAGTGTTAAGTCCAATAACAGGTAACATAATACAGGTATTTAAAATAAGAACTGAAAGAAAATAAAGAGTACGAAGTGAGTTAATTTTAATTAAAGAAGCACTTACCATTTGAGATTGTGGAATTGATTTTTCAAAACTGGTTTGAGGTGTCAGTTGACAGATGTATTGAGTTGTCATATAAAATAAGAACATCAAATTTCAGAATCTAAGCAATCTAGATTATAAAGAATCCGACCTGATTTTCAGTCAATTATTCTAGTGAGGCTAGCATTAAATAATTTTGACTATTCAATTCACCTGTCATATGTCAAAAAGTGAATAATAAAAATCCAGAATTCTGACGTTTCTTGATCAATCAAAAAAATATCAGTGGATATATCTTCCTAGAAGGTATTCAAGTGACTATTTTAAACAAATGTGATTTTTATTAGAAAAAGTCAATATTAGTGTTCTGTTACTATAGAAATTGCGTAGTTTGTTGCTAGATTTACTGAAAACTAATTTTAAAAAGTAGTTTGGTTCATTAAATAGTCCCTCAAATACCATTCTTAGTCAAAGTTAAGTAGATTATTTTTGCGGTGGTATCACTACTCATGTCCATTGCGGTTGGGATTAGGATTCATGCTAGCGCACTCGTCCTAATCGTACCAAAGCGCAATGGACATTCGCGACACCACTGCAAAAATAGTCGACATAACTTTGACTACTCATGGTATTAGAAGTGATTATCCATAATAAAAATAGGGCAAATAAATTAATTAAAATTCAATTTTAAAAAGAATTGATTGAGAATAAACTAAATTAAAGGTGTAAGTCGTGATATAAGTTGGGCATACACAAGTGGAGCTAATCACCTTGACAATATATTGGGTATTACTGACACCAAAAGAAAAGGAAGAGAAAAAATAACGTACTGATATACATTGGAATAAAAAAAGAGAGTTAGCTAAGGGGTTGCTGGCTACATCAAAAAAGAACAGACAAAATATATAGAAGCAAATGGACTGCAGTTTCAGGAACAATACTGATGATAGAATTAGAATTTTAAAAAAAACAGTGAAAACAACAGTTATAGTTGTTTATGGACCAAATGAGAATGAGAAAACTATTACTAAAGACGCATTCTGGAAATAACCATACGAAATAAATGAAGAAATTGAAGAAAGAATTATAATACTGGGAGACCCAAATGGAAGAGTGGGAAGAACGGATGATGAAACAGTAGGAACAATAGGTAAGAGAAGTTACTAGAAATAATAATGAACAAAAACTAATTGAATACTGTATATTTTATAACCTAATAATAACAAACACATTCTTCGAACATAAAGACACACATAAATACACTAGGAAAGCAATAAGTAGAAAATAGAGATCTATATAATAGATTATATACTCTGATCACTACCTAGTTCTCACAACAATAGAAATAGGCAAAAAGAAAAAAGGCAACTAAATCAAATATAAATAAAAGAAACGAAATAAAGAAAGTAATTAGAACATACAAACTTAGAGAAAAATGGACAGCTAGATTATATAAGTAAAAACTGAGAAGGAAATGAAGAAAATAAAAGAAAAGATAAGCAATTTGCAAATAGAAAAGCTGTGGAAATCTGTCAGAAATACAATAACAACAGTAAAAGAGGAAGTCTGTGGAATTAATAAAATAAACAGAAATAAAAAGCAAACGAAATGGTGGACTAAGAAAGTCAAACAAGAAACAAAGTTGAAAAACAAGAATGAAGAAAATACCTGAGTAATAGGAATAACGAAACTTACTACAGTTATAAAGAGCAGAGAATTAAAGTTAAAGAACTAATAAAAGCATCAAAACAAAAGTCATGGGAAGACTTTGGAGAAGCTATGGAAAGAGATAGTAATGAAAACCAGAAACTGTTGTACGGAGTAATAAAAAAGCTAAGAAAAGGCAAACAAAATAGTAATATTCACATAAAGTCAAAAGAAGAAAGAGTGCTAGTAGATGAGGAAAAAATAATGATGCGATGGAAAGAATATTTCGAAGATTTAGTCAACACAGAGCCATTAGATGCGGCAAATAAAATAGAAAAAGAAAATAATTTGTACGCAGAAAGCAACAGGTCTACAGAAAATGATGAAATAACGACAGAAGAAATAGTCGAAACAATAACAATATTAAACAGAGGCAGGGTGGCAAGAAAAAGCGGAATAAAAACAGAGATGCTGAAAAAGATGGCCGAAAATGTGATAGACATTTTAAAAATGCTATTTAACAAAATATTGAAGGAGTAAAAAATACCCGTGGACTGGGAAGTGGGAATATTATTACCCTTGTATAAAAAGGGAGACAATAAAAAATTTAAAAACTACAGAGGTATTACTCTACTGTACCATGCTAGATATATAAAAGAATCCTTGAAAAACGACTAAAAATAACAACTGAAGCACAACTCGAAGAGTCACAGAGTAGTTTTAGGAAAAGTAGAGAGGGGCAAGATAATATATTCTCGCTGAAACAGGTGATCTAAAAGAACATAAATAACACCACTGTAGCTTTTATAAACATATAGAAGGTTTTTGACTGTATACCACGAAACTGATAAGGCATAGCCTTAGAAATAGAATGGATGATTTTTCAACTAACGAAGGATTAGGACAGGGAAGGATACTTAGCCCTACACTTTTCAATATAGTGTTAGACGATGTGTTAAAGAAAATTAAAAGGAAAACAAATAAATTCCGAATAGGATACAGAAATATTCAAATGGTGGAAATAACAGGAAACGCCTTCGCTGATGACTTGGTAATATGCGTAAGAAATGAAAAAAAAATACAAACAAACTTACAAATTTGGTAAATAGCTTTAAAAAAGAGAAACATGAAAAAACAACGCTGAAAAAACTAAAGGAAAAAATTATAAAAAATACAATTAATATAGATGAAAAGGTCATCGAACAGATAGAAACATTCAAATACTTAGGAATAAACATACATAAAGATGCGAAAACAAAGCAGAAATCAATAATAGAATCAAAAATCAGACAAAATTATATTTTAATATAAATAATAAAAGTAACACATGTTCAAGGAGAAGTTTACAATTTAGTGTTTACTTAATAGTTGCAGCTGTAATAAAATATGCAGGAATCAGAATTAGCATTAAATTCTATAAATTTATTAATGATTTAGCATATATTTACTTAAACAGGAATCATAGAAACGCTTGATTAATCACTAGTACCAATATTTACGTTGTCTTTCTCTTTAATTTTGAAAAAACTCTTTCATATCCATTGCTGTGGGTTTATAACATTACTTAAAATATCGAAATGGGCATACCTACAAGGTGAACATGGAAACAAGAAACAAAAATTGTTAACAGAAAAATATTGAAAACAAAAATGTACACTAAAGAGTTAAACTCAACTTACTTTTAACCTTATTTTTAGCAAAAGCAAATAAATAGCAGATGCCCTCGTGTAAACTCAGTGTCCAGAGGTACACAATAAATGATAAAAATGTACGCAACATAAAATGTCGACTTCATTCAAAGCTTAAATTCGTGACGTTAGGCAACACGCATTACTCTCAAGTAGCAACTTGATATAACTCCAATCCTGCAGCTACTACTGAAACTTGTAGGTATCTTAGGAATTTGAGTCTTCGTTATAAATACACCGGGAACCCTTACAAATTAATAAATTTATAAAAATATTAGATGAACTTTATTGTGAAAATATCTCCCACAGCAAACATGTGTGTTGCCTGTTTTAGTGAGTAACTATAATTCGTGCAGAAAACTGATTGTAAATTGTTCTCCACAACGGCTGTGTGCTACTTTGCTTTTTAACAATATTTTAGCACATCTCGCTGAGACTAATTCCGAGGAACTAGAGTTTGAGGTAAATATATACTAATATATGGTAAAAATTGAAATCGCCGAGTTACAACTTTATGTACGAGTATAATGTATTATACAGGATGATTTTAAATTGCTCATAGCGATATATGCGCCCATAACTCCGAAACTCATGCTTTTCGGACACATGTTTATGGATACTATCCCAGAGTTTAAATACACATTTTAAAATAATCCTGTACTTATATAAAGGGTTTATTATATGTCTTGCAGTTTTTCGTAAGAAATATGCCATTGTTTTCTATTTTAAACATCTTTTATGCCAGCTGTCTGTTAATCAGAGCTTTCTTTTATGCCAGCTGTCTGTTAATCAGAGCTTCTTCTACAACCTCATTCCATGTTCTTCGGGATGCTCCTTTTTTTCGTCTGCCGGTAAGATACCATTTCCAGATTTTCTTTTACATCTGTCTTTCTTCTATTCTGTTCATTATACCGTCTTCTAAAGCTATTATGTTTATAGTGTTGTTAGGAATATTCTTGATCATCGATATTCTACAACGACTTTGGGGAGCAACCATTTTTAGGCCTTGTAATTTCAAGGTAGGCCTCATCGAAATCTTCCATACTTCCCCTATAGTCAGA
The DNA here is from genome assembly GCA_940337035.1 of Agriotes lineatus. Taxonomy (NCBI): domain Eukaryota; kingdom Metazoa; phylum Arthropoda; class Insecta; order Coleoptera; family Elateridae; genus Agriotes; species Agriotes lineatus. The sequence goes on along the minus strand of OW679203.1, from coordinate 12,844,411 downwards.
CATACCTTCGATTTGCGCAATTTCTAATTCTCTAATTCCACCATATACTTTTGAGTATGGCTTTACGTCTTTGATTTATTCTGTTCTCTACGTCACTCGTATATTTTGGGCTGTTATTGGAAACATATCCAAGGCACCCAACTCGCGCCATCTCATTTGTCCCCATTTATATATTTCTAAGTTTTAATTATTCCCCCTATAAACAGGTATTTGTCGCATGTTCATCTCTAAACCCCAGGATTGGTACAGCTAGTGCTAATATTTCTTATGCTTAACTGGAGACTGTGTTTTACTAGTTCAAATGGAATACCTCCAGGTGTGGACATTTCTCTTTCTTTATTTTATTGTGAGCTTTATCAACTTCGTTTACAGTTATATTTTCTACTTCATTTGGCCGTTGCTGCTTCGTCGTCGCCGATTTGCGTCGCTGATTAACCGTCGGCGATTCGCCGTCGCCGCTTCTCCTTTGTCGATTCGCCGTCGCCGATTCGCCGTCGCCGATTCGCAGTCGCCGATTCGCCGTCGCCGATTCGCCGTAGCTCCTCAATTTGCCGACAGCCAGAAAGGCTATCTTTTTAAAATGACTAAATACTAAAGAAATAATTTGTAATTTTATCTCTAGTGGATTTTAATCACAACAGTTTATCTCCGCGTTAAGTTTTCACCCTATTAAAACTCTTTATAATAATTACTAAATCATGCCTAGTTGTTCGACAAAATTCTGGAACTTACTTTGTTCGGTTTATTAGGGGTAATGTTACTTTTCTATTTCAAAACTGTGTGATTATAGTTGAACTATTATAAAAATATCAATCCTAATGAGCGTATTTGTGATAACATGTGCATGTTTTTTTTAAATTTTATTTATGCTGCATTAATAATAATAGGTACCTTTATTTATTTAAAACTTTACTCCCTAATGGCGAATGTTGCGACGGCAAATTTTCTGACGGCGAATTGTACCTACAACGATTCGGCGACGGTCAGTCGGCGATGGCAAATCGGTGACATATAATTGTCCTAAACCCTTTATCTATTTGCCCTAGTGCTTCATAGGCTCCTTCGTGGAGATATCTTTTAGTCTTTCACATTTTTCATTTATTGTATCTAGATATCGCTGCTCCTCTAAGCTTCCACAGAGTCTGAATTTATAGAGCAATGATATTCAACAGTCTTTTAGAGCTTCTCTGTCATATCTTCGATTCAGATGAGTAAGTGGATTTGCTACTTTGGCATTTTGTGGATCTTTCCGAGATTTGTAGCCTAAGAGTGGTTATGCTCGGACTAGGGAATGATCGATTTCACAGTAGTTAAACGCCCATTATACCAAGTTCTTTTATTTTGCTTATTTTAGGTAGAACATCAACAAGGCTTCTTTCGAACTTATATTCTGATTCGCGTCATTCGTAGGCCACAATTATCGATAGCTTTTTTAAATTTCCGTGCTCACTCTCAATAATCTTACATCTAAATACTCTCAATCATTCCTGCACCTCTTATATTTTTTATGGCCTTCTTGTGATTATCTACTCCACTAAATATATGCACATAGTGACGTTTTCCTTCTATTCATTTAGCTTTTTTTTTAGTTTCAGGGAAAACATACACCTAGTTTGGCTGACTTATTGAAGGCTGAGTGTATTGGGTTTTAACATTTGTTAGATTTTACAGGAATGAGGTTTAGCCCATCGCCGAACCTTCAATGCATTTGCAGGACTTTGACAACCATCTGAGTCGAGTACCAGATCTTTGACGATGTAGTCCAGGTTTCCGGGGTTTGATGATAATACAGATTTACCAAACTTTCAGTGCTGTTTCGTCGTTTCTTGGGATAAATATTTTTCTAGAAGAGGTCAATAGAGAAATTAGTTGAGCTATATTTTCACTGCGCCACTGAGATTAATATTTATAGTGGGATAACATATACTAAATGTTGCGTCATAATGGCAGCATCATTGGGAAATCACGTGGTCGTTAACCGTTAGGTCTATTCGATCTCACAGTGTTAAATGTCAGTGTCATAACCAGGAGCATAGATAAAATCGCGTATGTCTGAAATGACTATGGTTTTCATCATTTTATGCACTTTAAAACTAATTACAATATTTGATATGTAAGAATTATAAAATATAATCACTTTGATGTTTGTTTGATGCCATTAGTGACATTTTAAGAAACTCCGGCATTTTATTTGTCATTTCTATTGTAGAACAAAATGTGAAATATGTATTTAAAAATTGAGCTTAAAGGGTAAACTTATTGTGCTAAAGACAACGCATTTTATAGCTTCTAAATAACTCTTGTGACACGCAACGACTGGATTCCACTTGATTTTATCCTTAACAATCGATAACCCAGTTTTTAACTTCCGGAACGTACTTTCGTTTTTATTTAGTTTTTGCTGTCTCATATTTTGAAGATGTTTGGAGCAAAAATCGCGGAATAACAAGACGTTTTTCCTTAGCCTCAGGAATTATTTATTATTGATCCATCTACTAGCATCGTCATCCTATCAACTTTAAGAGAAATCTCTACTTTCTTAAATATCAATTCAAGAAACATAAATATTAGCTTTTGGCGTATTCACATTTCAACGTTAATATAAATCTTGAACAAATTTACTGCATCAAAATGACTTGCAGCGTCCAGAAAATTACATTACTGGACCTGCTTGCGCCTACGTTAGGCAACCAGTTACATCGAGCTGCAGTAGTTGAAGACCTACAAGCTGTCCCGGTAAAATTAGCATCGCCGTGCGTTTCATCTATTTAATTTTCAATACTAGAAAGAATGTAAAATGCCATCTGACAGAAACACACAAAAAAATGTTACAGCAGTAATAAATCAACCAATTTCACCAATGCTAAAATCGACGTTGACGTCGCAAAAACTCGAACAGCAAACATCCAATTCGCAGTTGAAGTGGAGGCCACGGCATCTTATAGGGAATGACGTATGAGAATATGCCATGATTAGATATGATATGCCTCTATTCCCACAGCTCTGCGACTTCCTGTCAAAACTCTAAATACTGCTGAGCCACAGGGACAGAAAACAAATAAGAAAGAAACCCGATCTGATAATAGGGACTGAAAATCGGTTCGGACTCCATCTCGTGTATATTTTCCCGTATGTGACCGGGGTTTGAATGCGGACACGCAAATCCAGAACGCCTCAAATATGTCGTCCAATATATTTTTAAGAAGAAAAGACCAAGTGAATTGTTGGAAATATTGTCAATCGCAGTATGTCTTCCTAGATAGCAATTGCTAATTCTTTTTCTTTCTTAAAAAAAATTTGTCGCCAAGCTAAAATGAGTGCATCCAGTAGAATTTTGATTACTAGATATTAATAACAACTACACTGTCATATACAGTCTTAATGACTAACCCTCCCTCAAAGAGATTTTTTATAGCAAAACTGCTTCTAACGAACTCACCTTCTTGGAAAAATTAAGCCAAATCGGCCTATATCGACTTCTCTCAACCTGTCAATTAGTTTAAAAACTGACATGTTATGAAAAAAATTTAAAAAGTATGAAAACCATGACAATAATTAATGCACAACTGAAAAACTTTTGATTTTATTGTAAAATACACAATACGCAGTAAAGGTAGAAGACTATATAGGGCCACACAAAACTCAGATTTTTTCAAAAGAAAAGTTGAGACTTCTATTCACATCAAATCAGAAAAAAAAATAAGTGGAAGTACGAAACCTATCAAAGGAAGGCAAAGCACTGCAGCAAAGTGGCCGTCGTATTGTAGTGGTTTCAAAATAACCGACTTTCCAAAGTTTCATACTAAAAAGATGTTGATCAAAAAAGACTTCGTCTTTTGTTTTCTAGACAGTTCAAATTTAGTTTTGATAATTGCAACAGTTATTATAAACAAGCTAATCTTGAAATAAGTGTGTTGTGCAACAAAAGTTAATTTAACGAGAGAAAATTTTAGAGCCATAACTTACTATGACGTTAAAAGTTTCCTCTCCAATGGAAAGCTTTGGATGATTTCGTGCTGCAATTGGTGGCTAAGCGAACTCGCAGAGGACTGTTCATAGCTAGTTTAATGAATTTAAATTTAAACCAGTTTCGCTCAGCAACACTTTTCGCAAAGGAAGACCCTCAGTTACCGATACATACATAGACGCCGTGCGAAAAATGATTCAGGAGGACAATCAACTCGCATATACAATTATTATGATCGCCTTGGGCATTGGCATGACTGCAATAAACAAGATTTGACATAATCATTTGGGTGTAAGAAAAGTCGGTGGATACCACACAGTTTAACAGAAGCACAAAAACAGCGTGTGGAATTGTATAAGAAATATTATGAAGGTAGCTCTAAAGCAGTTTAAAACATCACAACTGGTGACGAAAGCTGGACATAAGCACTTGAAGCCGAATCTAAGCGACGCTCTGTACAATGAGTTTTTCCAACAGATCCTAATTCAGTGAAAGTATTGGTAAAAAAATATTGCTTTTTTTCTTTTTAAAATCTGCACCTATCACAACTGTGGTGCTTGAAAATAAACGTCGGGTTACTGCAGAATAGAATGCGTAAATGTACAGAGTTAAAGGCCAATTTTTCCTGTTATTTAACCCGGAATGCAACGTTTCGGAGCAGCCGATTCGGCGCGGCCGATTCGGCGCGGCCGATTCGGCGCAGCCCTTTCGGCGCGAAGCCGCTTCGGCGCGGAGACAGTTCGCCGCGGAGACGTTTCGGCGCGAAAACGTATCCACTCCCATCAATTTATGTGTGCGGAGCATTTCACATGCAAATTAATAAAAGCACGCCAGGTAGCAAATTAGCAAGAGAAGTTTCAAGTGAAGCACGCACTTGTTTGTACTACGAGTTTTAGAAGTTCGACCAATAGAAAAATGTTGCTAGGTAGTGGCTTAACTATTTCTGTTCAGTGAACGAGGTGTAGTTATTGGCCAGTTAGATTAATCCTAATTTTAACAAGGTTACTTACATTTAATACATTTTTTATATTATCCGATGGCTGTTTGAATTTCTGATTGAACTGTTGATAAACATTCATCTCCTGGCATGTCATTGTAATTAGCATAAGTAAATCACGAACCTAATTGTGATTTGAATATTCACAGCTACATATTCATTAAATGGCTGAAGCAACGAATTTTGTTTTTGTTTTCAATGTCGACAGAGTTTATATTTACAAGATTCAACTGCATGATTAGTCTTAAAGCAATTAATGCCGAGCTTCAATATCTCTGGTTAAAATCGGGCAACCGGAAGTTTTATAGAACAAGAGTGTCGTTTGTGGAAAAATCACAAAATTAGGTGATTACAAAATGTCCCCAAGGTCCAAAAATTAATAAAGCGAATAGTTTTTAAAATGAAAATGAAAACGCGTTCATTGCTCGTCATGTATTTTTCATTACATACTAACTAAGTAACGTAGAAGACATTAAAAAATACAATTGTAAATTTAATTTACTAATTATATTATGTTTTCGTAAAGTTATTTAAAATTCTATTGGTGGTTTCCTAATTTAGTTCAAAAGGAACTAGCATATTACACATTTAAACGATCAGCAAACTATTTGATTTTTGGTAGATTTAAAAAAAATATTATTTTCAAGACCACGAAACCAAAAAACTAAAGAGTGTCTACACATTTGGGAAGAAGTCAATTTTAGGTCCACATTAATTTATGCTTACTTTTATTTGGTATTTAACCTTCTGATATTTTTAGAAGTATGCTTTCAAAACTTTTCCTTACATACAACATAAAAATATACCAAATTGTAGAGTTGTATTCTGACGCAAAAGCTAATATTTTCTAGTAATTTTTATTTATATAGAATTTTAATTATCCTCTACTATCCTCTAACTAAAATATATTAGAAAGAGCCTCATACGGAAATTTACAAAATATAACATTTTATTAGCTTCTGATTTAAATGTAAAACTTAACCCACAAAATAGGTATACTCGCACCGAAACGTCCTTGCGCCGAATCGGCTCGGGCCAAAACGTCTTTGGGCCGAAAAGTCTCCGCGCCGAAACGTCTTCGCGCAGAAACGGCTGCGCCGAATCGGCGGCGCCGAAACGTCGTAGACCGTATTTAACTGGCGTCTAAATTATACTTATACTTCCTTTTTCATTTTCCTCTGCTTCTACGGCCGATGACGATCTTCTCTCTTGCGACCTTCACCATTCCGCCTTCGTTCAGATTATTGCTGTGGGCATTTCATCAAATGCCTGGCTTTCATCCATTACTTTATTGAAGTGATGGCTGCATATAGCTCTAACATTCTCTTTGGGTCATATTAGCGTCTAAGAGAAGGACCAGAATCTACTGTACTAGGTTAAATGGTTTAAAAAAAAAACAATTGGTGGACATCGTCACAGTTAGCTTCAATTCTGTCTTTCAATTAACAGAAAATGTTTAAAATAAAATTATTATGGAAAACGCTTTACAAAACTAGGTTAATGTACATAGAACTTTTTTCTCATCCCTTTAAATCAATAAATAAAAATGGTAGAATACTACTTTCTCATTTACTAAGAAATAATCTCGTTAAACATGCATATAAACACACCTATGGCAAAAAGATAGCTGACTAAATGGCCTAAAAAACATTGGATTGTTTCCGTAATTTATTCACCAGAGGGTAAGTTCTCGGACAAAAATTCCACTGACATCACGGCTTGCAACTTCTCCATTTTACTTCAGTTGGCAGATAAATTTAAGATCAAGATTTTGACTTTGTGACTATAATTTCTCAACAACAGAAAGTTTATGCTAAAATCAATTTTAAAATAAATAGTGCCTTTAGCAAAGGCAGCAAAAGAAAACATCTGTACACTATCCATTAGGGTCGCCTCAGTAACTTCTTTATTGGACACAGAAGTTTTGAAACAAAGCTCTAGCCATCTGTAAAAAGCTTTGCAAGGATGGAAGGTTGTTACATACTTAGATAACTTCTCTGTGTTCATAAATATAACGTTAGCTCCTTGCGTGAAGTACTAAGTGAAGTTATTATTTGAACACATCATGTCCAATTATTCAAACTAGAGAATAGTTTCAAGTCCAATATATTTTTTTTCTATGGAAAAGCTCAAAAGCTACATTAAGTGGTGCAGCAATACATACAATCCAAGATAATGAGAGGCCACATGCAGTAATATGACAAATCTTAAATCCCCACCAAACTTATACTTAATTTACGAATCCGAGAACATTGGGATGATATTATTCAAAATGATATTGACAATCCCATTGAAAGTATGCTTCGAAGATTAAATGATAAGTAACAATGGCGCAGCTACTCCTTATTGAATAACTTTAATAATTTATTTATGCTACTAAACTCTACCCTTGGTAAAAATTTTATCAACTCGCTTAACTAATATTGGGTGTTTTGTTTATTTTTAGGAAATCGAATCGAAACGAATACAGAACAGTCTTCAGTTAAGGTGCTGGGTAAGTAGTCCATAAATATGACTGGCAGTCTTGCACGAGTTCACTATTTTACGTAATCATAATAGAATTTACTAAATTATTATAAAAAGCGCATTCTCTTGTCTAATTCCCTCGGACTCGATTAAGCAGGAGCCGAAGTTCCCGGCTAAATTACCTATCGCTTATTAAAGCCCGCTTAGTATTTGACCAATAATTTAGTACATAGTTAAACTACAATTAGCTGCGATACCTCAAATCAAACAGTAATTACCTAAACATGCACATGGTACAAGCATTCCACTTGTTTAATATCAGAGCTTGCGGTAGGTTTGCAACTGTTCGTATATTAATACACAACCGGCTGCCGATGCACATTCTTCTAAAACTTCAAGGGGAACTATCGGCAACCCTAACTAGCCCTAGTCCAGCAAAGGCTGCGATTCTCTGAGAAGAGAAGATTAGATTTAGTGTTAATATGTCAACATTTTTTAAGCTAACTAGAAGAAACAACAATATGAGGCGATTTTTACACTCCATACTTCAGATTAAAATGTCTTCATGCTTTGCTTTAAATTAAAGCAAAAGATAATTTCCGAGTCTTTAACGACCATTGTCATTATGTAACGAACTATTTCCAGGATTGGACATCACCTCCAAAACACCAAGGGCATAGCTTTTCGGCATGACGTCAGTACAGGAAGGTCTTGTTGTTTCGGATGGATTGGATCGTGTTACTGTTGAGATAGAGAAACTCTTTATATAATGTAATGAAGTCGATACCTTAGGCTCTTGTATGTTAACATCAAAACGGGAAAAAAAGGAATAAGTATTGCAAAAGTTGTAGTTCAAACTCTGCAGTAAGTAGTAGACATTTTGCGTGTAGTATAATATGCAATATTTATATATCAGCAACTGCTGTCTTCTGTGTGATCAGAAAGTGGGAACAAGCATCTCTAATGACTTACGTACTTAAAATCGGTATGGACTAACGAAGGCAAGATACTTGTTAAAATTAATAATGCCATTAAACAAATGAAATGTTTGGATGACTTGTCTGATTCCTAGTTTTTTCAATAAGTTCTTTAAAAGGATGCGATGCATTTCCTCTTTAGTTGAAAGAGCCTACCTCTTAGCATATTACTTGGTTTTATTGTTAGCATAAATTTACAAATTTTAGTTTTCTTATCGTAAACACAAAATTGTGCATGTCTTAGTTTCACTGATATGTTGGGAACGATAGTTTTTAATATTTAGTATTAGAAGATTAGTTCAGCTCGGCTAAGTTTTTACATTTACATGTGTTGTTTATTTTGAAAATTTGTATTGTTATTCATGACTCAAAAATTATTTAAGCTAGCGTCCTTCAATGTACGATCATTATTGCCAAAAATAGATTCAGTTAGAGATTTTGTTAACGAATCAAATGTTGATTGTATTGCTGTTACTGAAACTTGGTTAAATAATAATATTACAAATGAGGCACTCAAGCTACAAGGTTTTTCTATGGTAAGATACGATAGGCAAGGACGAGTTGGTGGTGGTGTGGCGTTATATTTGAAAAATACTCATAAATTTACGGTAATAGATACGAATAATAATATTGAGCAAATATGGTTGACTTTTAAGATTAATAGAATATCAGTTGCAATTGGAGTTGTATATCGGCCACCTTCAATGGACTATAAATTATTTTGCGACGAATTTGATAAGACTTGCTCGATGATTTCAATTGTGCATGATTTTTTATGTTGCACTGGTGATATCAATATTAATTTATTAAAAAATACAAATGACAGTACTTATTTTAATTTGATGGTAGATTGTGTCAATTTAAGTCAAATTATAGATGTCATTTTAGTTTCAAATTGCAATTTAGTTAGTGATTATGGGGTAGCACATACACACTTTTCTGATCACGATACTATCTATTGCACTCTAATATTACCTGCTGCTAATAATATATTGTACAAAACTATTAGATGCTTTAAACACTTCGATTTGGAGCATTTTCATAAAGACTTATCTTTAATTCCGTGGCAAAACATATTTTACTTAAACGATGCTGATGAAAAAGTAGATTTCATTACAAATAATATTATTAACATCGTTGACTTGCATGCTCCCTTAAAATTAGTTAAAATTACCCATAAACGAAAGCCATGGATAACTGACACTATCAAGCTTATGATAAACTTAAAGAATAAGGCATATAATAGGTATAAACATTCCAAATCCTTAGCACATTGGAAATATTACAAATCGATAAGAAATTCTGTGACTTTAGCTATAAAGAAAGAGAAAAAAGCAAATTTTAATTTTGTATTTGATGGCAGTGATACTAAATCCATATGGAGGGAAATTAAATCTTTGGGTGTGAACAATTGCAAAAGCAACAATACCATACCAGAACAATAAATAAACCCGATTCAATTAATAATTTTTTTTATAAATAGTGTACCAAACGTCAACAATAATAACAGTAATGTATTAGATTTTTATAAAAACCACAAACTAAATGAACTCAGCGAAGAATTCAATTTTCACAGTGTTGATATTGCGGATATAGTCGGAATTATAAACACGATTAAGAGTAAATCTAAAGGAATCGATGGACTTAATATTGACTTAATCAAACTTTGCTGTCCTACCATATTACTTTATCTAACCCATTTGATTAATTTCTGCTTAGCGAAGAATGTTGTACCAAAATTGTGGAAAAAAGCATTAGTCATACCATTGCCAAAAAAGCCAAATATTCTTGAATTAAAAGACCTGAGACCAATAAGTATTTTACCTGTATTTTCCAAAATTCTAGAAAACGTTATGTGCTCACAAATTCAATCCTATCTTGACGGCAATAAAATATTACCAGATACACAATCTGGCTTCCGTTCAGGTTACAGCTGTACAACTACATAACGATATGACGGCTCTAGTACTATTGGACTTCAGTAAAGCGTTTGATACCTTGAATCACAATACAATGTCTCATATTTTAAAATATATTGGTTTCAGTTCAAATGGGTGCTCTCTTCTACAAAATTACTTAGAGGATCGTTTCCAAAAAGTAATTTTAGACCGAAATTCTTCAGACTACATGGCTGTGAAAACAGGGGTTCCACAGGGTTCTATTCTAGGACCTCAGCTATTCACCATTTACACCTTCAATCTTCAAAAGCATATCAAATCAAGTTCGATGCATATGTTTGCCGATGATACGCAACTCTTGTACTCATTCAATAAGGAATCTTTTGGGAAATGTTTTAATGATATTAATGATGATCTCAAACAAATATTTATAACATCAACAGAACACTCTTTAGTTATTAATCCTTCCAAATCTAATGTAATATTCTTTGGTAATCCAGCCAATATAATAGAAATAAAGCCGTTTGCCGTTTTCAAAATAAATGATAATGTAATTCCAATTGTGAATGAAGTAAAAAACTTAGGATTGACCCTAGATAATTCGTTTAGATATGTAACTCATATAACCAATTGTATAAAAAAAGGTTATTTAAATTTAAAAATTCTTTTTCCTCATAGACATTGCTTACCAATTCTTGTAAAATCAATGCTTTGCGAAACATTAGTGCTATCACATTTCTCTTACTGTTCTCAGGTCTATGGTCAGTCCATAACACAAGATCTCGCTCGCAGAATCCAGCGAGTTCAAAATTCTTGTCTTCGCTTCATTTATGGAATAAGAAAATTTGATAGAATCTCCCACAAATTAAAAGATTTAAAATGGCTCAATATGCATAACAGACGATTGCTTCAGTATGCCACGCTCTGTCATAAAATCATTCTTGAAGAACGACCACCATATTTGTACAATAAAATAAGATTTCGTACTGATGTGCATTCTTTAAATTTACGTTTCAAAGGTCTTATAACACCACCAATTCATAAAACTGCTCTGTTTCAAAGGCGGTTTTCTTTTTTAGTATCCAGAGTTTATAATTCAATACCCCTTGGATTAAAAACCGTCTCGCTTCAAACATTTAAACGCAAATATAAAGAGCAATTATTTGTTTCCCAACTTAGGTGAACCTTTATTCTTTGTTTTAGTTTAGAATATATTGTTTTCTTGCTACAATTCCATGACATATCATCACAGAATCTAGTATTAAGTTAGTTTAGGTGTGTTTATATTTAGTTTATTTTCGTTACGATTTCAAGGTCTTAGTGGCAGAACAAGAATAACCTAAGGGTTGTTTTTGAACTAACACCTTGAGATTTTTTCAATTTTCAATTTATAATTTTCATATTGAATGCATTTTTACGTTATGAGTATGATTGGAAGAATAAAGACCTCTATTATTATTATTATTATTATTATTATTATTATTATTATTATTATTATTATTATTATTATACAGGGTGATTTATAACGGGCGGACCAAACTTCAACAGTTTGTTGGGGAGATCATTTTGAGTAAAAAATGTCATATGAACATAGGTCGTATTCCATTTAGTTGCCTAACTACAAGAGATCAAAGTTCTATTAAGGGGCGGGTAAAGGTAAAACTGCTCAAAGTAGCCAATGTTTCAAGCGTCATATCTACTACGTATGTGAGCCAATGATATCAAACCTTTTTTTGTATGATAGCCTGTAGCATTATCTGTCAAATGATATGGATTTCATGGCAATTTATTGATAAGAAGGTTCCCACATCTCTTATTATCCAATGAAAAGCCATGCTTTTTCAAAATTCAACCAATCGTGTGTTTTTGTAGTGGCAAAAAATCGAAATTTTCCCTTGGGATTTTATCAGTTTCTTTTGCCACTTGCATCCACGGCAACCACCAAATATGTTGCTTTAATCAAGGTGGTATTTAAGAAACGTCATTTAAACTGTCATTGCGCATCAGTATAAATGTCAAACTAAACCCATATTTGGGAAATAGTCCACAAAATGTATTTCGGGCTCACGATTTTGTTCGGCAAATGTTTTACTCACGATTTGTTGTTTTTTTGGCAATGCCCCTCGACAAACTAACTTTGACAAATTCCCTCGCCTTCGGCTCGGGAATTTGATCAAGTTAGTTTGTCTTGTGACATTGCCAAAACAAAATACTTTCGTAAAACATTTTTACCGGCAAAAGCATTTGCCCTTAATACATTATTACTGAGAAAACCCCTTGCGTCATGAAGTGGCCAACTCTGCAACTAACTTTTTAATTTGAAGGAGTTTTTTTTCAAAAATGAAACAAATTTAAAATTCTGGTTACGCCAAAAAAAAACTCTTTGGAGATAAATTGCAAGGCGGTTTTAATAGTAGTTTGTATACCAAGGCACTGAAGTATAACTTTTTATCACGAATGTGGATTTAGTTACCGAGGCCCGTAGGGCCAAGGCAAATAAACCACATGAGGGATAAAAAGAAACTTCAGTGCCGAGGTGTACACTATGCTTTATTTGAAATCGAAAAATCGTGAAATTACAACATTTTAACCAACTTTTCTAGGTTATGTTCGGTCGATTGACGTTTATCTGTCGCCTCGCCACCTACAAAAAAGTCGTAAAACAATGGATTACTTCACTGCCGATTTCTCGTATTTTAATGACGATTTCGGCGTACTTCACTGTCGATTTCAAATAAAATATTTTTAATGGCCTTCTTATCAATAAATTGCCATGAAATCCATATCGTTTGACATATAATGCTACAGGCTATCATACAAAAAGAAGTTTGATATGATTGGCTCACATACGTAGTAAATATGACGCTTGAAACATTGGCTACTTTGAGCAGCTTTACCTTTACCCACTCCTTAATAAAACTTTGATCTCTTGTAGTTAGGTAACTAAATGGAATACGACTTATGTTCACATAACATTTTTTACTCAAAATGACCTCCCCAACAAACTGTTGAAGTTTGGTCCGCCCGTTATAAATCACCCTGTATAAAATAGTAAGATAAGGTTTAGCATTGTCATATCCCTATCATCTTTTGTCATTTTTTATTGACGTATAAACGATCAAATAACAATTTTCTTCTTCTTGGCGTGTTGTTTATTAATAAATACATTGACTACCTTCAAAGTTGTCTTCCGTTTTTGAACCATAGGACAACTGTCCTACTCCCATTTTGTTGCATTTTATCCATGATTTTCTTTATGGTGTGTTAGGTGAATTTATCGTGTTAACGCGATTAGCCAGGAATCCCGATCACAGCAAGGCATATATACAGAAGCGACAGCCTTGGGTCTTTTCCTATGAGACACGGTTTCGTTGATCTAGCACATTTTGACCACCAGGTTGTTTTAAAATCTCAGGCGACAGGAAATCGCCAACTGTTCGGCAAACCGCAGAGTATCGAATGTCGACAACTCACAAATGTGAGCTCCAACTAACGATTCTTTGTTTGCAAGTTTCAAAACGCCGTCTCGTCAATCCGATTAGGGGCTACGGGGGTACATGTGAGAAAAACTTTGAATCAGCAATCTGGCGTAGAACTTTTCAGAACGCAATCGATACATTTCTCGTGGTGTTCACCAATTAAGCGCGGTCAGAGAAGTTCCATGTCACTATTGACCAATGGGAGGCACTCATCTGATCGTCTCTACCCTTTCTTCCGGATCAAAAATTAGACGAAGCGCAACAAGCGATCAGCAGTTAGTCGCTATACCTGGACCAAACCCATCGCTGATTGATTTTTTTACGAGGGAAGACTGTGGCAGGGTGTCAGTCGTTGCTGACGCTAAGCTTTAGCACAGCTGGGAGTTCCATACCATGAGATTTAATTTCCAAGTCGCTTATGAGGATTTAGTAAAGGACTCCCACTGTAATAGCGCTTACTTTGAGGAATTAATTGCGTGTGCCAGGAATTGCGATTTGTTAGTACGCCTTCCATTTTCCCCTTGGAGATTCAATAGCGTTACCCCTGGCACAAAAACAACCTTGGTCGATAAAGTCTTCACCCAGAATCTAATAAATACTCCGGAACCGCCTCGCTGAAATGCAAGGTTCCGTCGGCAGTTGAATGTCCGCCGTCGGACACAACAGAGCGGCTGCCAGGATCCTACAAGGTATTGTGCTTTTTAAGAACACCATATAGCGCCGTAATTTAGTCATAAACTTTAATTGCGTTAAGTAACCAATAACCTAAGTATTTGATGAAGTCAATAATTACATTCAGCAATTTGTTACAATTCCATGATGTTATATAGGTAATAGGGACAACCTTTTAGTACCATATAGTTTTCTTTAATTATACATACTTATATTCACATTCAATATAATTACATTAAATTAGCCCATGATTTTCTTTTATGATATTGGTATGCGACTTTTGTATCACAAGGTTTGTTTGTGTGTAATGGAGTTTAAGTCGGTACTGATCGGGCGCAGTTCGTCCGCCATCTGTTCTGTCGTCAGCGTGTATTTTGTGGCGCACCGCTAAGCCAATAGGAGCCAGGCATCAAAATTTAGCGGAGCGGGTAAAGCGTTTGGCGTAAAGCGGAGATTTGAATCCCACCTACTACGATGTTTTTTCCATTGCAAAGTAATGAATTCGCATTACTACGTATTTCCTCTTACTGTCTCAGCATTTCTATATAAATAAGCTATTTCTGTCCTATTTTTTATATATTTTTGATCACTGTTCAACCGTTGTTTGATATAGCAAAAGTGGTTTTTTTGCGGTTTGCTTTCTTTATTAAAGACATTAGCAACGTGTTGTTTTGTATTTCTTTTTACTATTCAATTTTAAAAATCCAAAAATCATTTTAATTAATGCAAGGCCACTTATGTGGTGGGTTCAAAAGCTAGTTATGAATATGTTCCTACTACATGGTGGTATTTTAATTCTGGATAGTTTTCGTCCCAATCCACCCTTCACAATGCTGTCTCATACTAAAGAAGGAAATCCTCGATTCGAATCCGTGGACAGGCAAAAATGTTCCTGTTGCCAACTGGATCAATGATGAGTTGGGTTATCACTCGATGTTGTGATTCAATTAACGGCGCTTTCCTCTAAAGACTTGCCTAACAGGTAGAGTAACAAAACCACACATAAACATAAACATACACTCGATCTGAAGGTAGCACAACGGGCTCATGTGGGATATTGTAAATTGGTTATAAATGCAATAACGATTTGTACATAGCTAGTTAATGTTCAGAGCTGTACTCCTCTAAGCAACTAAAATGTAAGAAATCTAGCTTTCAATCAATATCAATTGATGAAAACCTCAATTTTACGCAAATAGTTACATTCACGTCAGGGAACAACACTTAATGACGGCCTACAAAAGCGATTTGCTTCCTCATATTTAAAGCTCTTTATAATAAATCGACGTGATTGATATTTCGATATCCATTATTTCTGTAACGTGTCATTAGTACCCGGTTTCCGTTTTACGATAAAACGATAAAAGCATTTTATATAGCCCGAATAATTTATTGATAGGGATGATTATAATTGACTTATTGAGTTCTCCGTCGATATAAATTGGCTCGAACATGTGACGAGTGGGGAAACGTCGATAGTGGGATAATGCCACCATCAACTTGCAAGGAAATGCGTTGCTCTTCGTGCCAAGAAAATGTGAACTGTAATTTCCAGTATATGTATTCATAAACTCCACTCTCTTACCTGATAATTGCGAAAATAAATAAATATCCCTAATCCATCTTTGATTAATTATACGTTTCAAATTAATGTAAAAAATACACAGGGAAAATAAACTATTAAATATGTGCTCTTTTTACTGGAAATTTAAGATACCAGACGGGCAATAGTGCAGTTCTGATGATGGAAATTAGGTTCAAGTTTTTTTCCCCAAAACCAACTGGAAAAATTCAACACGCTCAAGCGTTTCGTCTATAAATAGTTACCTAACGCGATCAGCGTTGTTATTAATTTCGGTTTTTATACTTCTTCTTCTTTCTGCTTTGGTGTCAATAGAAATTCCAAATTTTCGTTTAATCAACACCTTCTATTATGAAACAGCGTAGTCAGCCATTATAAAACTACTGCAACACAACGTTCGGTTTACTACAGAACTCTCGCATCCTTAGATTGATTTCATGCTTCTACTTGTTACTTTATTTATTTCAATGTTGATATAAATCCCAACTTTTGATCAACACTTTTTTGTATGAAACATCGTTAAGGTGGTCATTTTAGGAGCACTTTAATACAACGGTTACTTTGAGCTCTTTAAATCGGTATTGCGCTTGTACTAATTCGTATTTCAACGTTATTGGCAATAGAAATCTCAATTTTTCTTTTGATCATCACCTTCTAGTATGAAACATGGATAAATCAGCCATTTTGAAACAGAAGCAATACAATGGTAACTTTGCTACAGAGCTTTGAGTACCTTAAACTAGTTTTGGACCTCTACTAATCCTTGCTTCAGCGTTGTTATAAATAGAAAACCCAATTTTTCTTTTGATTAACACTTTTTAGTATTAAACATGGTTAAGTCAGCCATTTTGAAACAAAAGAAATACAACGGTTACAGATCCTTACTCTCATTAAATTAGTTTTGCACTTCTACTAATTCTTGTTTCGGCGTTGTTGTCAATAGAAATCTCAATTTTTCTTTTGATAATCACCTTCTAGTATGAAATATTGTTAAGTCAGCCAAGTCAGCAATACGATGGTACCTTTACTACAGATCGTTAAGCTCATTAAATTCGTTTTGCACTTCTACTCATTCTTGTTTCGGCGTTGTATGAAACATCAATAAAGTGGTCATTTTAAGGGCACTTTAATAGAACAGTTACTTTGAGCTATTTAAATTGGTATTGCACTTGTACTAATTCGTATTTCAATGTTGTTGGCAATAGAAATCTCAATTTTTATTTTGATCATCACCTTCTAGTATGAAACATGGTTAAGTCAGCCATTTTGAAACAGAAGCATTACAATGGCAACTTCGCTACAGAGTTTTGGGCTCCTTAAAGTGGTTTTGCATTTCTACTAATTCTTGTTTCTGCGTTGATGTCAATAAAAATTACAAGTTTTCTTTTGATCAACATCTTTTAATATGAAACATGGTTAAGTCAGCCAGTTTGAAACAGAAGCAATACAATGGTAACTTTTCTACAGAGTTTTGGGTTTCTCAAAGTGGTTTTGCATTTCTACCAATTCTTATGTCTGCGTTGATGTCAAAAAAAAATCACAAGTTTTCCTTTGATCAACATCTTTTAATATGAATCATGGTTAAGTCAGCCAGTTTGAAACAGAAGCAATACAATGGTAACTTTGCTACAGAGCTTTGGGCTTCTTAAAGTGCTTTGCATTTCCACTAATTGCTGTTTCTGGGTTGAGTCAATAAAAATCCCAAGTTTTCTTTTGATCAACACGTTTGAGTATGAAACATGGTTAAGTCAGCCATTTTGAAACAGAAGCAATACAATGGTAACTTTGCTACAGAGCTTTGAGCTCCATAAACTGGTTTTGCATATCTACTAATTCTTGTTTTTGCGTTGATGTCAGTAAAAATCCCAAGTTTTCTTTTGATCAATACCGCTTAGTATGAAACATGGTTATGTTAGCCATTTTGAAACAAAATCAATACAATGGTAACTTTGCTGCGGAGCTTTGAGCTCCATAAATTGGTTTTGCACTTCTACTAATTCTTGTTTCAATAGAAATACCAGTTTGTCTGTTGATCAGCACCTTTTAGTATGAGGTATGGTAAAGTCGTCTATTTCGAAAGCACTACAATGCAACGATTAGGTTTTTATCGAGCTTTGAGCTCTTTGAATTGATTCAGTATTTCTAGTAATTCCTGTTTTTGCGTTGACGTAAATAGAAATCCCAGTTTTTCTTTTGATCAATACTTTCTAGTATAGAAGGCGGTAAAGTCCGCCGTTTGAATAAAACGATGACTTTGCTACAGATCCTTATTAAACTCCTTAAATTAGTTTTTGCACATATACCTACTAATTCTTGTTTCTGGATTGATGTTAATAGAAGTACCAATTTTGCTTTTGATTAGAACCTTCTACAGTATGATTGATCAAAATAATTTTGAAGCATTTCTGAATGCAACTACCAGTCAGTTAAAAATCAAATTTCAAGTTTGACATTTAAGTATAAACATAGTTGCATTCATAAACTAAAAGTAATTCTATAGCTATAGTAGATGAAAATATTTTTAATTATACTTTAGTATGTAACTTGGTAAAGTCAGGCGTTTTGAAACTGCAATAAAAAGATGACTTTGTAACAGCTTTTTGAGCTCCATAATTTATGTTTTTTTGGTTCTACTAATTCTTGCTTCTACGTTGTCAATAGAAGTCTCAAATTTTCTCGTGGCCAAGATCTTCTCGTGTGAATCATAGTAGAATGACCCAGTTTAAAATCAGCGGTGACTGCTGCAGAGCTTTCGTCTCCTTAGAAGGGTCTTGTACTTTTGCTTATTTTTTATGTGAGATAATGAAGTAACCGTTTCTTTTAATTCCAGCTGAAATCATTGGCCTGTAACTAAAATGAAAATCTTTCAAGGAAAAATCATTAAAAAATGTCCCACCAGCGTGGGTGGCTTCCTAAAGCCGACCCTGGTTAAAACAAGTTTCGGAAAAGAAGAAGGCCTAGAAGTTTAATTTGCATGCGAAGCCCATGGTACAGCACATATTAAAATAACCAGAAGTTTGCCGTGCAGGTGATTTAGGGTTTTTAATTACAATAGAATCGACGTAACAAAACTGAAGGTAACTTTACGCTTTTTCAATGTAGCGGAATTTATGACTAAACTTCGGCAATTTCGAAGCCATTTTTCTCATTTCGTCCTATAACCTACATAAAGGTCTGCTAAATTATTATGCATGGCTTTAAAGTTTAAAATATCGCCTTAGCGGCAATTTGGGAGATCGAAGCTGCGTATGGCAGCGCCACCGTAATTTTTGCCAACAAAACGGTGAAGGGATTGTCAGAATGCGAAGTAGGTTAATGATAGATAATGTGTTAGGCATCCTTCGTTGGCAAAAGGGGATATTTAATAAAAACGGCGACCAAATGCCAAGTTAAACTACAAAGCAAGAGCGTCCATTCGCATCCCATTAAATATAAGGAAGGGGTAAAAACAGAGATATTCTCCCTTGTAATTTTGAAAGCCATATTAGAGATGTTAAATCCTTAAAGAGCAGCGGTCAATGGGCAGTTGGTCACTTCCGTACTTAATGAGGGAGAACATTACCCTCGCTTTATATCCGGCTAATTAGGATAATACTTCATTATTAACTTAAAATATAACTCAGGCGAGCGGGAATTTGATGTTGTCTGCCGACCGTTCGGCCACCTTGACGGCAATCTAATTACGCATCAAAAATTCACGCATTTTTGATAAGTTTTAATTTGGGGGCGAGCCGCGGGCGTCACAAAGCGATCGTAAATTGAACCGAAACTTTGAACATTTTTACATTTTTCGGATCCCCGCCTTATCTCCCGAGGTCATAAATATTAGAGATGCGACGCAATTAAGAGGACAAGAATCGTGACACATCTAAGCAGACGAGTATCCATCACCCTCTTGCGTCCTTGTCGGGGTGCTGCGGCGCTGGTGCTGGAAAAGGACGCCGAGGGGTTGCAAGAAATTAAAAATTAGCAGCGGTTGGTTTATTTTTCATTCCCGCTCGGTTAAAATAACTATAAATAATTGAAAACGAGTGATGAGATCGCGAACCGATAAGATGCGAGTTTTTACACAAGGGGTAGCTAGTAATTAAAAATTTTCTCCTGCTTATCTCGGCCGGTCTTCTGCGGCGGCGCTTTTTGTGGACCGTTCACCCTCACATACATCTAATTTTTTCAAAATATAATGAAATTGGCCAATCGTAAACCTAACACAATTTCCTACAAAATTCAGGCTGTACTCTAAACACTGATCTGGATGACATACAAAAAAAATCGAAAACATCTGATCTTAGTTCCCCCTAATGTTATTAACAGCTTCAAGTTCTCAAATTAGTGCAAGTTCTGCCATTGTGAACCGCTCAGGTTTACTCGGTGATAAAGTCGTGCCAGTTTCAAAACGGAAACATAATTTTTAATTTAAACCGCGTAGCCTCCGATAAAAGTAATTAAAAATAACTATATTTCAAGTGAAACGTTTGGTGCGTTATACAATTTCATCGAAATAGGGTCTACGGGGAGCATTGCCTTATTAAGAGCACTAATACTTTGATATTGTCCATTTATTGATATACAGTGTAGACGTCGAAACTTCTAGCTCATTATTTCTTGAGACTACAAACTAACATACACACATCAATATTTTAAGCCTGTAAATTATTTACTCTGCAACTACATTATACACACCTTTTGAACCTCACTTCGGCGAAAACACTTTATATGTATTTTAGCAATAATTCACAGCTAAATGATAGATTTTCCAACAATGTTGGCCACCTTGCTGTAGGTTCACTTTCGCTTACATGACCCCCCCCCCCCCCCAGAATAATTTGCTCGTGGCCCTTCGTTGCAACGGCATTTTCATCAGGCCAAACACACCTCGATTACCTCATAGTCAGACATTGAAACGGTGTCCCAGCTTCTTCTGCGTGTTATACTCAAGATTCTGCCTTTCAAGTTTCCTCGTAGTTTCACGCGTGTTTAGGGACTGTCTTTGGGTGACTACTGCGGTTGGACCGTTTTTTTGTGTATTACGAAGTTTATGTTTTCTGAATTTGTTTATCGTTTGACTTTTGCTTAGTTACGGCTCTTCTTCCGCGCATGTATTAATTCAATAAAATGATGAATTAATACTTTTACTAGCAAACTTGTATTTATTTTTCTCCAATTTAAGAAGTCCAAGCGTTTTTATTGCGTCCTGGGAAAACTTTGTTTATTTTGATATCACCATGCCACCAACTGAATTATTTGATATACAATACCTAATTTACATACTTGATCAATATTATACATATAATTCACTTTATTTTTAAAACTTTAATGTTTGAATTATTTTTTTCACATTAAATTAATACAAATCAATATATACTGAGCTGGTTATCATAAACTTCTAATTAATAAAATTTGCAGGTCATAATTTAGTATCATTACAATATATTCATTAGACTTGTTGCGACTGAACATTTCGTACTCGTAATAAAACTAACTGAACGTGTTTTCAGATCATGCGCTGTCTAGTGGATAACGCTTTGCATCTTCACGACATTGATCATACCCTAAACTAATGTCTAATTTTTTCTATGCTTGTTAACATCGTTATATATTATGATTTAAGTCATATTACTGGTCTTTAAGCGTACAGATCTCAGGATTAACTGCCATAAAAGCACAGCAATCAATATGTGTACGTTGGGTTGCAGTCCCAAATAGTAAGGAGCTCTAAGTTTCGTGGCCCACCCTGTATATTAAGTGAAGACAACGGCATGAAATACTGATATTATACAGCTTCCTTCTATATTTTCAAATAAAATTTCTGTGGTATTGGTGTACCTAAAGTATAGGAAAATAAAAGTACGCATAAAATAGCCATTTGCAGTATAGCATCCTTGGCATAAAGCAGCTAAATGCAAATACAAAGCAAACTAGAAAACATAGGACTTAAAAATATAATTTCAAGTTTTCTTTGAGATTTGTGTGTGCTACAGAGCAAAAATTATATGATTATTTAGGTGGAAACGATAATACGCGTTTTAATAAATAATATTTAGCATTTCAAACAGCACAGAAGATAACAATAGAAGTTGCATATATTTTATTTTCCAATATGCTGTATACCGCTTGCAATCGATACGTATGATTATTCTCAAGCATTAAAAACTCAAAAACTGAGAATTTAAATTTTAGATATAACTTAAGTTACCATATTTTGTGGTATTTTAGCTTATTGCTTCACTCATACTTAAGAAAGTGAGAATGTGGACCAATTTCGCAAACCCTTTTTATATAGTGCTGTCCATTGTAACGCCCCATTTAATTTGTGCGTTCTAGATTTCGTTTATGTTGTGTTTAACGACTGGCGCCCATTTGTTGAATTTTTATGATTTTTTTTGTAAACTTAAGAACCGCTGTCTGGGCCTTATTCACGCCATTTTCTGCCGAGAGTTAGAACTAGCTGGGGCTGAACTCACTCTTCGTTTAAGGGTGGTACACCATTGTTTGTTCCCTTTGAATTCGGTAAACTTTTACGTGCTTGGTTTACCGGTCTCAAATCTTCACATTTTTCGAGAAATTACCATGTTCGTGAGCTGTCTGTAAAGCCCTTGCTACAGTATCTATAAAATATTCAAATTACCTTAACTGTCAAAAGCATTTTTATGTGTCCTTTGAATTATAGTGTGAGGTTATGGTTATGTCATTTGAATACCTCGGAGACTGATAAAAGACTACATCAAGAAATTAAAGAACAAACAATCAAGAATTGCATAATTCTTAAAGAATGCGATATGGTGCTACAAGAATTTTATTGCAGAAAGTAAAATTTGAGTCTCTGAGGCTATTGTGCAACTGACAATGACAACATAGTAACGCCATTGGTTAAAGCAGACATGATGGAACAACTGTGATAAGTGAAAAATGCAAGATACTGTTAATTATAAGTAAAGGAATAGCCATTTTGAGATGTAATCAAAACAAAACTTAGCAAAAGGAAAAAACATCAGGTCAAGCTACCTATTGGATCAAGAGAATGATGTACTGTCACAACCGAGGAAATAAGTTAAGCTGGAAAAGTCGTCTAAGAAAAAAGTAAGAATTGGCCAATCGACTAAAGAAGAAGGTGGAGCAAAGTTTAAACAAGACTGAAATGGTAGTATCTGGCCACTTTTTCCATATATATAAGACCACAGAAACACCTAAGGGTGCTGTATGATCCTTAAAGAATCTCAGGACTAGTCATTTTCACATTTAGGCAAAATATTATTGATAACACTACAACATTTATAATAGCTCAGTCCATAGAATTGAGTCACTTAAGTAGAATTAGCGATCGAGCAATTGTTAACGCTTTTCAATTTGGTTGAATATGCACTTTGCTAAACAAGACACAAATCAACACTCGTGTGTTTCATAGATGTATGAAGGTATTTCGTCGCTACAGAGTGCTAGTAATAATAAATTAGTTATTGGTTCATTGTTCACTTGTTATCGTAACTTTCGTTGCATTTAATCCTCAAAAAGGTGACTTTAAGATATTCACTATCAAAATCAATGCACATCCTTAAGGTTCCGAATAATACTCTTGATCGCCCATTTTAATAATCCAATCATTTGCACTTTAGAAATATTTTTTTCAGTTAAATACTGACTGATCACATCGAGCCAATGTCGACAAGATCGAATTGAAGTCGATCCATTGTTGAAACTAATCTTTAAAATGTATCCTTGAATAAGTAGATAAGTTGTTCAGCATTGTAGCACACCCGAATAACTTCGTTAAATAAATAAAAAGTGTCCTCTCTCTACATCCTAACGTTCTTCTTTCTTTTCTTCTTTTAGGGGAAGCTTACCTTTGTGGGATTGTACAGGACACGTTTTTAAGTTCGAGTTAGCATTTACTGCCTTTTGTGCCACTCTATTATTGGCCATTTTGAACATACCCTTCTCATTTGTTACTCTCAGTCCATCCCACGAAGTGTTATACTTTGCATCATAACCAGCCGACCCAAAGATAATGTGGATTGATATACGTCATACCAGTAGAAAGTGTCCTCGACTTACATCCTAGCATTCTCTCTTCTTCTATTTATTTCAATTAAGCCGCTAATATTTTTCAAAATGCGTCTTGTGGTCCAGAGGACCAGCTTTCGATCCACTTTTGGGGAGTCGTCCAGGAGTTTGCAGTAAGGTCTTCTTTCCATTCTGTTTACATGAGCATGCCGATTTCGTCTCGTTGTCCTAATCCATCTTACAATGTCTGCTAGTCCAGCCAACCAACGCAAAGAAAATGTGGATTGATTTTCGTTATACGAACAACATCCCAAGCAACCGACCCATAGGTAACATTTAATATACAGAGTGAACATTCTTAACCTTGTTCAGGTTATTTTATAGACAATTACTGAAAAACAACGCTCTTTTATGTAGCTATTGTAACGGTGGCATGATCAGGGACTAGTTATGATTTTAATTGGTTACCTGTTGTATTTCATAATCTGAACGAAGAAGAAGTAGTTTTTTGTCATTGTAGTTGCTGCAAAGGGCTATTACCAGATTGGGTAAAAAGGCATTTCCTAATTTCCATTTTGGCTTTAAGTAATCCTAAATTAGGCTTAGATCCATGTCTTTCAATTAATCTCCTTGACGTTCTGATATTCTTGAGAGCCTATCTGAATATTAAGCCAATCATCTGTGTTTAATAAGTACCTATTCTATTGGTAAGTGACCGATCACAGCCAGCCAAAATCGACAAAGACGAATTAACTGAGTTCATTATTGAAACTAACCGTTACGATTCATCTTTGAACAACTGCATGTGATACAACCGCGTGAAGTGGATACGCTGCTCAGAAGTGTGACACACTAGAATTGTTTCATCACACAAATAAAAAGTGCCCTTCATCTACATCCCAACCTTCTTCCTCTTCTACTATACGTCCTGTTCATTTCAATGTTAATTTTCAAGTGTGCTTTGCTATTCCAAGGCACAGATTGCGATCTTTACCAACCGACCCACAGATAATATATAATACGAGTATATGATATACAGAGTGAACATTCTTCATCTTCTTCACATATCTTGGAGGAAGGATTATTGAAAACCAACGTCGTTTTATGCAGCTATTGTAATGTGGCCTGTTCAGAGAGTGATTATGATCTTAATTTGCAAGTCTGAACGAAGAAGATAAAGCTTTTCGCATCACTGTATTTGTCGCACAGAGCTATGGTTAAAAAGTAATTTCATGGCTTTCAAGTAATTCGCCGGCTCAGATTCATGCTTTTACATTAATCTCCTTGAGGTTCGACGCCATATTCTTGATAGCTCATCTGAAGAAGCTAATGTGTGTTTTATAAATGGTCTTTAATTTGATAACCGCATGATAACAGCGAGTCAAAGTCGACAAGATAGAATTGAACTTAGTTTCTTGTTAAAACAAATCTTTACGATTCATCTATGAATAACATAGTACCCATTGCATAGGTTAACAACCGCGTGAAGTGGGTACGCTTTTCAGAAGTGTGACACACAAGAATTGTTTTGTCCTTCGTTTTCTTCTACCATACATCCTGTGCATTCCAATTAAGTCTCTGCTAGTTTTCAAACGCGTCTTGGTATTGCAGGATCCAACTTTCGATCCCAACCAACCGACCCATAGATGATATAAGATATGACATACAGAGCGAAGGTCCTTCATCTCCTTCACATATCTTGCAAAGAGAGTTATTTAAACCAGCGTCATTTTATGTAGCTATTGTAAGGCGACCAGATCAGAGATTGGTTATGATCCTAATTATCTAGTCTGAATGAAGAAGACGAAGCTTTCCTTCTTATAGCATTTGTTGCAAAGGGCTGTGGCAACATTAGGTGGAAAGTCATTTCTCTTTCTTCTATCTTGGCTTTCAAGTAATTCTAGATTTGGCGCCAGCTCAGAGTATACCATCTCCTTGAGGTTGCAAACAATATTCTTGATAGCCCTTTTAGGTAACTCAATTGTTTGTTTGTTATACATGTTCTTTTGGTAACTGACTGATCACAGTCAATCAGCATTATCAAAATCAAATTCTACTTCGTCCATTGTTGAAACTAATCTTTATAATTCTCTTTAAATAATATATGCCCATTGCACGAACAAGCAGCCGATTAAAGTAGATACGTTGTTTAGGAGTGTGACGCACTGGAATAATTTCGTCACATAAAAAAAACTATCTACATTCCAATCTTCTTCTCCTTCGTCTTCTAAAATAAGTCCTGTTTATTCAAATTAAGTCCAGCTTTCGATCCACAGTCCAGAGAACCTTTCTATGTTGGGATTTGCAGTCATTGCCCTCTTTTCCAGACGGTTATCAACTATTCTATTTACATGAACATATCATTCTTGTTTTCTAGTACCACTCCATTTCGTGACGTCCTGTAGGTGCTTCACATCCCAAGTAAATGACCCAAAGTGTTCTTCGTATACATTCCTTTTTCTTCTTCTTTTTATAGTCATTATTTTCTGCTAAGATGTTCTGTTTAGTCCAGTTGAGCATGTGCTAGTGGTCGTATGCGTCTTGGGATCAAAATGTCCTTATTTCGATTTACATTTTAGGGAATCGTTTAAGGGAGGCTTTTTGCACTTTTGCCAATCAATTATGAGCCATTCTCCTTCCCGTAACCCACGTCTTCTTATTCGCATCCTAACGAACCAACGAAAGATAATGTAAATGGGTCTTTGTAACACTAACAAAACTTGTCCTCTAAACTTCCTTTTTCTTCTTCTTCTTCCTATAATAATTCTTCTCCTCCTACAATATCCTGTTTAGCCCAATTCTGTTAATCTGTTAATTTTTATGTACACTTTAGCATTCGATTGTTAGCTTTCGATGTACCTTTTCGGAGTCATCCAAAAGACTTTCTGAAGTTGGATTTTGTATATATTCCTTGTCCACTTTAATCTTTGTAATTTGATATTTCCTTTTTCTTTCAGAATTTTAACTGCATGGTTTAACTGTACTTTGTCAAATGCATTTGTAGTATTTGCCACTTTTAAATGCAATTTTTTTATATGCGGATACCATTGTCATCTCTTAGTCCTAGTTCATCTCACGACGTCCTGTACTTCATATCCTAAACAAACGACCCAAATAGAATGTTGATCGCGTTTAGTTCGTACTACGAACAAATAGTGTTTTCCATGTACATCCCAACCATCTTCTTTTTATTATTATTATTTCTATTCTTTTAGGATGTCATATTTAATACAATAGTCTAATTGAGCTTCTGCTAGTTTTCGTGTAAGTTTTAGGATCCTTTTTCATCTACCTTTTGGGGTGTCTCGAATTTGAGATAGACTTACAGTCTTGCCAATTTTAAGTAAAGTTTTGGATTGCATTATGGGTAATTCAAAGCATACTAGATGTAATTCTGTTTAAGACACCCGGTATAATCTACTATTATTTTGCATTGTGGTCATTAAGAAACTTTGAAGAATGATTAAATTCTACGGAAAAGTACCTAATATGTATTTCGAATTGTGGAAGGCTTCTCAAATAATCAAAACATGAGGTAGGTAATTCGAAAAATTAAGTTGATTTTATATGTATCGATGACATTCGGGCATTCGGGGCAAGTTTATTATAAACGTTGTTTAAGTTTTTTTTTTTCAATTTTTGTAGATTGCTGTTAAGCTGATTAATACAGCAGCATTTCCTTTGTCCTTACATCTGTCAGAATTAACTACAAATTGCTTTAATGTCATAAAGGCATAGCACCTCTGATTAATGCATCTTATAAAGAAATATTGGGTATCTGTGTTGTCATAAAATGTGTACGATAAGTTGCAGTCTAAAATAGTAAGAGGCTCCAAATTTTGTGGTCTATTCTGTGTAGTAAAGATTTTGTGACACATACTTTAGCGCATATATTCAATGCATTTACAGCACGTGTTCCCACTTCTATTAATTTAAAACTATTTTTCTTCACAGGCAACGTTTCCGATTTCCTGTTTGTGAATATTTGACAAAAACTGCAATGTGTGTTGCCGCAACAACGAAACCCAACAAAAATTCGAAAGCTAATGAACAGATTACAACTGCTTGAATAATGAACAGTTGAACCTGTCACTTGTAATTCAAATGCTGCTAAACTTTCGACTGACACAAAGATTTCTTGCAGTTCTAAGAAATTAAAAATGGGGGCCATAGCGAGGGATGTGCCCCAAGAGCGGGCGGTAAAAGGCTGCATAATCAGTTTACTGACTTAAAAGGGAACCACGCAACCGAAATGAACAACAGATATTAGCAGACGCAAAGGCAGAAATATCTAAATATCGGATCATTAACCAAGGAACAATTACAGCACACAAATTGCGTAGCGGGTCTCGTATCTTAACAACTCACACAGTAAATTGTAACTTTGTGGGGTTGCCAACCTACCGTACAGCTGACCCACACTGGTGGCCCGCATTCCAGGATGACCCAACAGCTACCACCAAAATGTGGGATCAAAGGGCCACTCGGGCCTCTCGAATTGCTCCCCGTGGCTCTGTTGCACCCAAATACCTGATTTTTAATGCGAATAACTCTAATTTTATTGTTTACGTTGACGAAAATTACCTGGAATTAACAGGCATGTCTTGTTTAAACTCACCACCGTCTTGTATAAATAACAAAATAAGAAGCAACGTTTTAGAGGGTGACCATATAATTCATGTGCTTTCAAGCTAGTTTAGTAACTATTCTATACATAAAAAACCAACGCTACGCCTATCTTTAGCATTTCGAAAATAAATAATTAATAACCGAACAACAGGGTCTAATTTCGCTACTACTGGAAGTATGATGTGTATTTAAGAATTATTTAAGATTTACATTGTACCTGGAAAGCAGAAACAAAAACTTAATCACGGCCACCAAGGCTTTCTACCTTTAATCGTTAACTGAAGTATCCTGCAGAGCACATAAATTATGAATGCACATATGACGGTTTACTAATAAATTCTTCAGCCACAAGAACTAGATTATTGCTGTAGACGAGAATGTACTTTCATCCGCTACGAAGATAGAATGATGGAAATTCTAACAATTATTTGAGGAAGAACTGAGAATTTACATCATCGCCCTTTGTTTTGTAATTTCGTCAATTGTCCACTCTTTCTTCTACAATTTTTGCTACACTTTCATCGGTATGAACTCGTAATACTACCCAATAATCTTTTTTCCTATATTCCGAAGACTCGGTCTTAATGACACCACTATCTCATCGCCTTTATTAAGATTTTTTCTTTAGTAACTATTTTTGCTCACGAAGCGAGTAATTTTTCTTCTCCATTGCAGCCAAGTAGCACGCAACTACCATGCAGACAACTTAAATTACAATGCACACATGAGGCTGATAAATGTTTCAACTCAAGGTAGTAGATTACTTCTTCTTTAGGCAAGACTGTAATTTCCTTTTCGAATAAAAAAAAATAAATATAGCAACGTATCCACGAACGCCAAAAAGTCGTTGGAGCCGTCAATTCGCAATGGTGGAGCAAACATATAAATAATCGGACAAATTATGGTGGGCACTGTATTATACGTTTTATAAAACAAGAAAGGAAGACTGAAATCTGTAGAATCCAAAGAATAACAACTAAAGAAATCCAAAACAGAATAGCTAGCTGCTGAAACTGTTGGGGACAGATTTTTTTAAATGGTTTGGCCACCTATTAAGGCTAAATAATACGCAATGACAAAAAGATTGTTTCTATGAACACCGCAATGATGAAAGAAGAAAGGACGTTCCTGCAAATTATGGAATGAGAGTGTGAAGAAAGTCCTGGTGGAAAGATATCAAGATGAAGTCTCGTCACATAACCAAGAGGCATGAAGGATGGTAGTGGGGTAGCAATAGCTAGTTTAACTATATAGAAGAAAGTGCGACAGTCGAAATAAAAGAGGAAAAATAAAAACGAATTTTTGGAGAACTAGGAGTTTATGCCATCACCTCTTGTTCTGTAAAGGCATCACAGACTTATTCAACTGCGTAGTCTTATTTCTACACTCTTGCCTCACTTGCGTGTAATTCCTTGGAATAACTGGCAACTCCTTCTCAGTAATCATTTTTCTATATGCTAAATGGTCAGTCATAATACAGCCTTTATCTCAGAAAATGACGTACCAGCTAAAACAAGATGCAGTCGCTATTTTCTTCAAAATGGGCGCAAATGGCTTTAGATGTTTTGTACTCGCTTCCGACCAGCATTCAATAATTTCGAAATCCACTTCCTACTATCGCTTGGTTGCCCATTTTTAAATAAATAATATGCAAACATGTTCATATAAACTTGATAATGTCTCTATTATACGTTTCAACCCAATACAGCAATATTTTCTGAAGTTAACGTTCCACCTATCACGTATAAATTCCTGATCTAAAGTTTTTGACGATCTTCCTTACATATCAATTCATTCAGATGAATACACTTTATTACGTCACTGAGCTTCAAGATTACCAATTTACCATATTGAGACCTAAATATAAATAGGCCCACATAATCAAGCTCAAGTGAGATCATGAGCAAGGAAATAGAATAAAATATAGAGTTACTCATATTTTCAAAAGTACAGTGGAAGATGTGTTAAAATATAAAGAGATAATGCCATAAATAAATGACGCCTGAACACAACAACTTTACCATGAATAAACAGAAAATTCAAAAAGAGAATAAAAACATGACATAAGAAATTAGAGACCTTTGCACCAAAGTAGAACTAAAATAGGATAAAAACCAAACTAACATAATAGGGACAGGTATAGAAATAGAGACAAAGGATTAAAACCAACTTAATGACGAATAAAAACAAAACTGAATACTGAGAGTGCAAGAAAAATTAGGAATACGAAATTCGTAATATAAAGGAAGTCGGCTTTGGAGAAAATAAAAGTAAGAAAAACTATGAGAAAACCAAAACTGAAATACAAAAAAAAATATTAAAAGCAATAGGGACGAGGGAGAAAAAGGAAATAACATAAGAATTTGATATGGTGGACTGAATATCAACTGTAAAGAATGTAACTGGGATAAGGGAACAAATCAAGTAAACGAAATGATATTATAGTGAACCCGTTACGTCAAAAAACTAAGAGATAAATCCTATGGGGAAAATACCTCAACGACTAAGGCAACGAAAGGGACACAAGTGAATACAAAATAAGGCAAAAAAAGCAAACAGGAAAGGTAACAAACAAAAGAAAGAACATAAAAAGTTAAAAGCTTAAAGGCAATGCAGACAAAATGAGTTATCAAGAAAACCTTAGCAAACAACTACGAGAACAAAAAAGTAAATAAGCGTAGAAGATTAATGAAAACATTTCAAAGAACCGTTCTAAAAGCAGGGTGTGTCGTGTGTTACATTAAAAGTAAGATACACAAAAAGGGCAGAATGATGGAACAAATAAAAAAGATAAATTGGAGAAATACACCAATTGAAAACTTCAGAAGACTAGGAAAACTATAAAGAAAAGAGAAGAGAAATAAAACACACAGGAGAAAGTTTGGGGAAAGCATAAATGTAAATTTTAGTGTAAACCAAAAATTGTTTTATGGCACACTAAGGCAACTACAACAGAAAAATGTAAAAAATAAAGAGAAATACTGACGAAGAGAACATAAGGAAAAGATGAAGGCAATATTTCAAGAAACTAACAGAAACAACGAAGCGACTACAAATAATAAACAGTAAAGGAAATAATAGCGACTGGGAAGAAAGGGAGAACTGGACGAAGCAATAGAAAAGCTAACACCAGACAAAGACACCATACCAGAGATGATCAAATATATGTCAGAAAGCAGGAAAAAAGCTTTAAAAAATCTACAAAACAAAATTGTAAAAAAATCCCAAAGGAATGGAATATGGAAATTATACTGTCACTGCATAGCAGAGGAAATGCAAGAGATTGAGCCAGTTACAGAGGATAACACTGATGAGTATACAAGCAAGAGTATTAATTAGAATAATGCAAGGCAAAGGGAAGGGCCCAATCTTTATACTACGCCAGACTATAGAGAAAAAAATAATGAAAAACATATAAATACATATATGTTCTTAGATCTGGACAAGGCTTTCGAAAGAGTTATGAGATATGTTTAGAATAGCTTAGGAAGCAAAGGGATAGATAAATATACAATAGATATACTGAAGCAAATGTATGCAAAACTTTAAATACAGTAAAAACGCAAAATAAGAAATCTCTAGATTTTGAAACAAAGGAGCTACTAAAACAAGGTTGCGTGCTCAGTTTGCTACTGGTCTCTTAAAAAGGCTAAACAAAAAAATGTGATCATGGCAGCCAGGGCAGAATAAAATTTAAAAACTGAAACTATCAGAACTCTTATTTTTCCGAGATTGTGCACGTGGTTCGAGCAGTATAATTGGAGCCCTTTGCGCTAAAGGTGCGCAGCGACCTTTGCGGGAAGCAGCTGGAGCCAAAGGTGTGAGAAAATGGCTGAATTGAAGGCGTTTCCGGAGCGGCCGAGCAACAGGAGTCGTTCTACAGGGCATCAGCGGCTGGTATCTGCAAGCCAGCGGAGGAAGAGTAGCCCACGCATCGTGGGACTTGCTGGGGACACGAGTTAAGCCCTAATTTCCATTGCAAAGGCAACAGAAAGGTCAGAAAATATTGAATTTAGTGATTTCCAAGTGGAGTCGATTTTTTGTGCACTTCCGGCAGATGCGTCAACTGGGTGTTTTTTATTGGTGATGTATGTTTACCTACTGTTATTGTATCAGCTAGGCAACGCTTTAATTACGTAATCACTGATAATTGTCGAATAGTAGCTAACTTGTTTTGCGAATTTATCAGGTTGGATCGTCATATTTGAATTTGGTTCCCATTAGTTAAAATATCTAGTATTGTAGCGGTCCCAATGGTTAAATAAGCATTGTTAAAACAACAAATCAAGATAATATTTGCTAGAATGTAGAAACTCGACCCATATGAGATAGCGTCATTTATTTTACAGAAAATTAATTATATTACAATAGCCGATAGAGGATAACCACTACAATATACAGCAATGGCTAACCGTTATTAGATATTTTATTGACATCCAATACCAGTCAGTAGAACAGGTATTTTTTTATTTGCCACAAACATATGCAGAAATTGGAAACATAGCGTAGACAGACCTGATTTTGAGTATAACTGTAAAAACTATTGTAAGCACGAGTTTATTAACAAATTATTTTAAACATATTTTTGAAGATTTGATACAAGACGTGTTATGGTAACGTTTTTCTATTGTAGTCAAACTAAATTGGTTACAATATGTATAATAAAATTCCAGATTTAGTCAATAAAAATGCATTTTTGTAATGTTGTGGTAACAAGTGCACCTATATTTTACCACTTTCGAAATATCTTCGTCTGAAGCGTCTGAGTGACCACTAAACTACAAAGTTAAAGGTTGAGATTTCTACTATTAAATTTAAAATGTAAAATTGACGAATTAAATTTGACTATACCGTTTGAGGATTTCGCGGTTACTCGAATTATTCCTTTTAACATAGAATTTCGTCTCAGACCACGTAGTCTTTGTAGAGAAATACCCAGCATTATCTGGCTTAATGTGCCTTGCACCTTGAGAACTACAGCAAGGATCTACAAGATGACCATGCTCTTTGGTGGCTCATGTTGTTTGAGTACATTGAAAGCGAGGATACTTAGGTAGATTTAGCCTTGTTGCTGTTTGTGCAACCATATTGACTAACTTTTCGTAAGACCTTACAGCTTGCATCATCAGAGTGAAAGTGGCACTCCAGTAAGTGCATACTAGGCTTTTCGCAAATAGAGGTTGATTTTATTCTAAGTAAAGATTTTTTTTGCAAATCATGTAGTAATTTTCATTTTTGTTATTATTTATTTTAGGTGTATTCGTAACAATCTTATTCGTCTACAATCCATTGACTTTCAATATTTGTACATTTCAAGCTCGAACCCTTTATATAAAATAAACATAATTACTCAACGACATTTTGTAGTTCACTGGCACGAGACTTGGCGGTGGCAACTTAGGCCCTTCAAGGTCCAAAAGCTTTATAATCCAATTGCCAGTCACCCAAGCGTCCATAGAAGCAAAATAAATATAGGAAAGCGGCTCTGTTTTCTTAGAAAATATGCTGAATAATTCCTTTAGTTATTATTTCGAATGCTCATTTATAGATTCGAGTGTTCGAAACTTCCCTAAAATTAGTCCCTACTGTAACGCGGGAGTTTTTGCATCCCGGTATTACTAACTGTTTCAATTTCACAGTTCATTGTGTATTTGTTTCAATTTATTTGTTGATGGTAACGCCTTTTGCATCTTCTGAAAAAATGTAAGAACTGAGGCGTCAACCACAATTGAATTGCCAAATATTCTTACAGACTGTAATTAAAATATATACGTTTCAGAATTACTTGACAAAAGGTCTTTTTGTGATTTCACGCCATGATCATTGATAATATTTCAGAATGAGCAACAGGCACTTTAAAAAAATTGTAAAAAATTTAATTGACTATATACCGGTAACCCATTAAAGTATGCCTAGTTTCTCTAAGTATGTTTTTGCTTACTGTCTCCAACTTTTTTCGGTTTTCTTGAAATATGTTAGTATTCTCCTATTTGTGTTCATTCTTGATCCCGTCTATCCTATCTATTAGCACCATGTTATCTGTAAACCTTTAGCTTGACTTAACATCTTATTAAAAAGCGAATAAAGAATAAATAAGTATTTGAGAACAAATGTAAAGAAAATTCACTTAAAATTGCATTTAGACTTGGCCATATTTCATTTTAAAACAAAATACAGGTCGGTTTCTTCACAGTACTTAGCGTCTTGCAGTGTTAGCAATAAATGAAGTAATATAGACTTAATAAAGAGTTTTCAAATTTAATTTCAAATCCCAAATGGTGCTTATTTAAACTTGATCAAAATTCGCTAAATTCAGTTTCAAACTGGTTGCCTCAGGTAAATTTCAGATTCCCCGTTCTACTCAAATGTATAAAATACAGGAACAACACAGTGTAGAATTAACTCGTGTAATGTATTTAATCAGAGTCAAAATAATTCTTAGTTCAGAAAAATATTATATGCATAAAATATCGTAATAATTTTTTTCTGCGAAGTAGTTCTGCGGTTCGATGTTTCTGGACACTCGGCAATCCAAACGGCACTTAGTTTGGCCCGGTTGCTGCCCCTGGATCATCACAAAGAAAGTTCGGAAACCGCAGGTGCAGATAATCCGTAGCTCTGATGTACTGGAACCGACCGATTTGAAACAGACTATATTTGCGCCGGCAAAGTTGCCGTTTGTTATTTATAGTTGACGGGCGGACAAATTCAATGAAAATAAATTGTTTTGCGGTGGCTGTAATGTTCATGGCTTGTGTATTACGCCTGCCTGGACGTGGCGCTCCCTTTGAGAATAATTTTGAACCACTAGGAATAATATAAACTGGATAATTTTACCTTTCACAAAGTCCGGCTCTTTGCAGCTAGAATCGCCGGTGAACTCTCAACGATCTCGATCGGTGGAAGCTCACGGTAAGCGAGCTAATATGCCCGAGCAGATTGTATCTGGATTATGCCGGCGGTCTGGAGGTTTTTCCTAATATTCGGATAAGCCGTGTTTTATGTTAATTTTATAATACCCTGACCGGTAGGGGAGGATCAGGTGGGGAGGGTAGGCGAACCTTCTCGCCAAACAGGTACAAGAATTTTCTAGCGAGATGGAAACCAAGTTTACCGTCGCCAGGCAGGGTAGAAACTACTAACAAAGAAGCTCTCGACCTCGAGGCCGAAACCTAGAGCAGGTAGTCAGAATCAGGTTCAGGTTCAAGTCTCAAGTGTCTTTAACTACTCTTCAGCCACCTTGTTATCGAATCATTTTTAGAAGGACTCGGAGAAGGAACTGCGCATCGTACCGGTTTATGCTACATCCGCGCATAGCGGCTAAGATCGCCTTATCGAAAATCCGAACGTTATGGAGATGTGAGTGAAGGTTGTAACGAGAATTAGTGTCATTTAAATTTCAAGCACACTATTTGTGCCTTAGGTGAATTTGACGCGGGGGCTAACGTTACAATAAAGCTTCGTAAAACGTCTCGTGGACCTAGTCGCATGAGCTTCTTAATGTTATCACACTATTTTTATATTTTAATTAACATTTATTGAATTAAATGTCTCATAGAATTTAAGTTCATCTTACGTTTAACTGATTTTTGCTTGATTATAATTCTCGGAGGATTGTTTTATCTTATAGTATGGGATCGCACGTAATGGTTATTAAATTCGTCAGTGGAAAAATGTAATGGCCCCACATGTGTTTGCTTTTCAGTTAAAATGGGTTTGAGTATATTATTCAGTATCTCAACATTTAACACATATAAAAAAGTACCTTTATAAAAATGTATTAATAAACATAATCAATTACTGCGCAGCGCAGATGCTGCTTTCATCCCCTTGACAGTGTCGATAACATTGAAGCGATGCACTTTTTCTCCAAAGTATATCTGTAGTCATTTTGTAATTATGTACTCTCAACATTTTTCGTGTAGTTTGTAACGTTGTTGATGTACACTAGTGTTTCCCTAGACTTATGTTGTATGTATCAGTCATCTCAAAGTCGTCTTTTAGAATTATTAATGCCTCAAAATGTCAATATGACGTTCAATATAATTTTGTCCATAATGTGGACCTAGAACCCTTAGTCATCTTTCAGTTATTTCAGTTATCTGAAAATCATTCTTAAATATCGTTAATGCAGTTCAATAGTTTCTTGTTACGTTCAACTTAACCTGCATCTAACCATATACCAAGGTTTCTACGTAGGCGTCTTGCATACATTTGATTAATCTCGATCTCATTCTCCAGAATATTTAAAGCAGCTAAAAATACTCATGTCGTCTTTCAGACTTATTAATGGAGCCACAGAAAGTCCTTGTGGCGCTCAATCTAATTTTGTCCATAATGTGAACCAAAACGTACCCGCAGTCGATATTATTGGCCAGAAATTTTCATGTAGTTGTAAAACGTCTTGTGACATTCAAGCCGATCTTGTTCTTGATATGCACTAATGTCTTTTTAGAGTCTTCAAGAATTATTAATGCAGCCATAAGGAGTCCTTGTAATGTGTAATCTAATATTGTTCGCAATGTGAACCAAGTGTATTCGTAGCAATCTTGTAATTGTTTCAGTTATTTCAAAATCATCCTTCAGATTTTTTTATGCAGGCCGACAGTTTCCTGTGATGTTCAAACTAATCTACTTGTTAATATGAACTCAAAAAGTAGTTGTGAAGTTCAATCTAATTTTGTCCGTAATATGAACCAAAGCAGTCATTTTGTAATTATTTCAGTTGTCTCAAAATCATCCTTCAGAGTATTTAATGCAGTCCTTCAGTTTCTTGTGAGGTTCAACTTAATCTTCATTTAAATGTGTACAAAGGTTTCTGCATAGCCGTATTGCATTTATTTCAGTCATCTCAAAATCATATTCCAGATTATGTAATTCATCTCCAAAAACTCCGTGAGTCGTTCAACTTGATCTAGTTCCTAATGTGAACCAAAGTGTATCCATAACAATTTTGTTTATATCAACCTCCTCAAAATCTCTTCCAGAATTTAATGCAGCTTCAAAACCGATTTTCATCCCGATGTCGTTCTCAGCGTGGTCAATCGCCATATTGCAAGCGATTAAATCACCCCAAAAAGTGTGTTTCACAAATTTTAATGCATATACAATGCCTCCTTCTGACATTCAGCTTGATTTCGATCTAATTATGTGCCGAGGCTTCTCCACAGCCATCTTGTATTTATTTCGGTCATATTAGTATTATCATTCAGCATCTTTCATGTAACGATCAACGTTCTCTTGTTCTTGATGTACACTAATTTTTTTCTAGAGTCATCTTGAACATAACTCGACTATCTCAAAATCGTCTTTCAGAATTATTAATGCAATTACAAAAATGTATTGTGACGTTCAATCTAATTTTGTTCTCAGTGTCGACCAAAGTCTTGTAATTATCTCGGATATCTTAAAATCTTCCTTAAGAAGCTTTAATGCAGTTCCCCAGTGTTTTTGTGACGTTGAACTTAATCTTCATCTAATAGATACCGAGGTATCTACGTAGGCGTCTCTCATTCATTTCATTCATCACAAGCTCATTCTCCAGAATATTTAAAGCAGGTAAAAATACTCTTTCTAACGTTCAAGCTGATATAGTTCCGAATGTGAACCAAAATGTATCTATCCCTTTTAGTATTTATTTCAACCGCCCCAAAATAATCTTCTAGAATTTTTAATGCAGTTTTAAGTCCTCCTTGTGATGTTTATCTTGATCATCTCAATATTATCAACCAGAATTTTTCATGTAGTTGTAAATCTGCTTGTGACGTTTAACGTGTGCTAAGGTTTTTCTACCTAGCCGTCTTGCATTTACTTTAGACATCTAAAAATTATCCTTCAAAAATTTTTATTATTTTTGATGTTCAATTTGATTTAGTTCATCATGCCAACCAAAGCTTATCGATATCCACTTTGTATTTATTTCAATCCGCGCAAAACCATTCTCTTGTATTTTTAATGCAGTTTTAAGTACTACTTGCGATGTTATTCTTGATCACGTTCTCAAGGTGAACCAATCTTGATCACTCGCCACCTTGCATAACATCACCTTAAAAGCAATCTTCAACAATTCATTGTAACGTTCAACCTGATCCAGTTCTTAATATGCACCAAAATGTATTCCTAGCCAACTTCCATTTATTTTAATAATATTAAAATCACCATCCGAAATTTTTAATGAAACATATAATTAGGGTGCCACAGGTCATATAGGAGTTTGTCCTGGAACTCATCGGTAATGTAGCTCGAAAACTCTTTATGACGTTCAACGTGATCTTGTCCTTAATGTCAACCATTTTTTTCTCCGTAGCC
This sequence comes from Agriotes lineatus, assembly GCA_940337035.1. Classification (NCBI taxonomy): domain Eukaryota; kingdom Metazoa; phylum Arthropoda; class Insecta; order Coleoptera; family Elateridae; genus Agriotes; species Agriotes lineatus. The sequence goes on along the minus strand of OW679203.1, from coordinate 12,805,435 downwards.
ATCTTACATTAATTTCAACCAACTTTTAGTCGGTACAATCAGCTAAGTACATCGATAATTTCTTTTTCATTTCCCAATTGAACTATTTTAAATTCAATCAACGGTTTCTAGTCTTTATAGCTATTTGAGAGTTTTAGCCCCAATGAGAGGGCAAGCAACAAAAGTTCAGGAAATTTAAAATCAGTTACTTTTATAGGGTTGTAAGGGCGGCCGCCGAAAAACCGAAGGCCGAGATGGAGCGGCATCAAAATCGACCCCAAAGAGGCATATTTAACGCAACATTAACTATAGTTTTGAATTCCTATAGGGAGGAAGAGTGGGCCACTTTGCATTAGGCAAATGATGCGCAATGTCTCGCTCAGACATAAAAACTAGTGAAATATTGCCATGAACGCTGACATGGAATATGATTACAGGATTTTAGATGCGTATTCTTGAAATTGAAAGATTACTTTGTATTGTTATGGTCGTAAACATTCGAATACTTTTGAAGGAATGTAAATTATGTAATAACCCAGATAGAGCCTGTGGAATTTATGTGTGCTCGCAGCCGAAGAGTTGCATCTACCAGCAATGAAATCCTACAAATTCGTTTCTAACAAGCAAAGTACAAAATAATGAATCATTCTTCTTTAAGATGGAAATCTTGTTTACATAGTTTGAATCTGAATTTAAATGTGACCGTAAGGTATGCTTTGGTAAGCAATTATTGAACATTCCTCTACTGCTACTCGAATTAGATAAAATATTCTTCTTCTTTTTAATTCTTATTGTGAGCTTCTTTGTTTACTTTTTTCCAGCCTTTCTGTTTTGTTTTTGTCCTTATCTTGCAGTACTAAGCTTCTATCTTTCCATAGGGCATTTTATACCTTGTCCCTTTTAGTGATATGCTCGCCCAATTTATTTCCTCGTTCTTTCATATTTATGAAGAAAGATAGGAACAGACATAATCCCAAACGTAAATATAAAAGATAATGTTAAACGATTCAATAAGTTGGAGGAGCACATCACTAGAATGGAACAGATATAGGACGCCATAGGAAGAGATGGAAATAGAAAATTTAAAAGAAGAAACTTTTTCCTATTGTCATACCTTCCAAGTGGCACCGAATATTTAATTCTTATACTTATTAGTGCTCGATGCATAGCTATATGAGCGATACTAATGGTTCAATGGTAGATATAAGTATTGGAAATAATCGCCAGACAAAGGCATAACTCAAGAGAAAGAAAGAGAAGAAGAAGAAGCATTTTTCTACTATTCTCATACTTATATCTAAATATATTAACACATGATTAATACTTGATAGATATCCGAAAGAACGATACTATTGGGATAATTGTTAATTAAAGTAGAAAAAATAATTGACACGCAAACGCTTAACTCGAGAGGAAATGAAAAAAAAAGATAGAAACGTCTTTCTCCTATTCCCATACTTTTAAAGTGATATTCAATGCACACTGATTATTGCGTGATACATTCTTACACTTTTCAGGTGTAACTGTACTGATTAGTACTCGATATATAAATCAGATGAACGATACTAATGGGTCAACTGTTAATTGAAGTAATAGAAATAATTGTCAACTAAAAGCTTAACTCGAGAGGAAGAAAGACAAAAAGAAACAGTTTTTCTCTTACTGTCATGCTTTTCAAGTGATACTAAATATCTTAACTCTCTTCCTGATTATTCCCTTATACATTTTCAGAAAAACTATAGTAATGGGGCAACTATTAACTGCAGTAAAAAATATTTACAAAAGGTTAACTCGAGAGATAGAATCGTCTTTCTCCTACTCTCGTACTTTTCAACTGATACTCAATATCTTAATTGTCATACTACTTAACGCTTGATGCATAGACAGAAAAACGACACTATTGAGAAAACTATTAATTAAAGTAGTAGGAATAATTGACAAACAAAGGCACAAGTCGACAAGAAGCAGCACCGTTCTCCTATTCACGCGCTTTTCAGGTGATACTGAATATCTTAATTTTCATACTGGTTAATGCCTGATACATAACCAGAAGCACGATACTAATGGGACAACTGTTAGTTAAAGTAGTAGAAATAATTGACAAAAGCTTAGCTCGAGAAAAAAGAAACCTAAAAAGCGTTTTTCTCATATTCACAAAGTTGTTAGGTAATACTGAATATTCTAACCCTTATACTGGTTAGTGCTCGATACATAACCAGTTGAACGATACTAACGGACAACTGTTAATTGAAGTAATGAAAATAATTGACAAACAAAAACTGAACTCGAGAGACAAAAATAAACGTCTTTCACACATTCTCATACTTTTCAAGTGAAAATGAATATCTTGACTTTCTTACTGATTAATACTTGATACATAGCCAGAAGAACAATACTATTGGGATAATTGTTAATTAAAACAGCAATAAGAAATGGCATGCTTAACTCGAGAGAAAAAAAGAAGAAGAGTATTTCTCGTATTATATAAAAAAAGAAAAATCGACTCTCTCCTATTCACATGATTTTCAGACGATGCTGAATATCTTAACTCTAATACTGATTAATGCCTGATACTTGTACATAACCCGAAGAACGATACCAATGGAACAACTGTTAATGGAAATAGTAGGAATAATCGACAAACCATGGCTTAACACTAGTGGACGGAGGAGAAGAAGAAGAAGCATTTTTTCTTCTATTGTCATACTTTTTAAGTTATACTGAATATATTAACTTCCTTACTGGTTAATACTTGATACATAGACAGGACTATACTATTGGAATAAATATTAACTGAAGTAAAAACAAAACTTATTGACAAACAAGAGCTTTAGAGGAAGAAAAAGAAGAAGGATAAGCTTCTGTTGTCTTATTCTCATATTTTTGAAGCGATACTCAATATTTTAATTCTCATACTGACTAATGTTTTAAATGTAGGCAGAAGAACGTTACTAATAGGATAACTGTTAATTGATGTAATAGGAATAATCGACAAAAAAGCTTTAACTTGAGAGAAAAAAAGAAGAAGAAGAAGAAGCGTCGTACTCCTATTCACACACCTTGCAATTGGTACGCAGCATATTAACTCTCATACTGATTAGTGCTTGATACATAGCTAGAAGAACGATACTTATACAGAATAACTGTTAATCGAAGCTGAAAATTATTTGACCAACCAACGCTTAACTCGAGAGGAAAGAAGAAAAAGCGCCTTTCTCATATTCTTATACTTTTTAAGTGATACGGAATGTATTAACTCTCTTTTTCTTAACACTTGGTAAATAGACAGAGGAACGATGCTAATGGGACAACAAAGAATAGTTAACGAACAAATGTTTAACGCAATAGAAAGAAAAAGAAAAAGAAAGATCTTCTTCTTATTCCCATACTTTTCAAGTGATACCGAATATCTTAACACTCATAGTAATTAATGCTAGATTGTAATCTTCTATTCCATTATCAAATATATAACTCACTACGCCTCCGAAAGTGGGTTTGAAATTGAAGTATTTCAAAAAGGCTACAATTGTTGATACCAGGCGAGTTTCCAAAAACTATTTTTGGTCGTGTGTCGGTGTTTACATATGGAGCGACTAGCTTTGGTAAGGATATGCAAAGCAAGCACTCCATTATAACATTGATTTGCATCTTCATCGACTAGCACGTTTCATACGTCGTTTAATTTTTGAAAAATGCCCCGAGAGGGGTGGAGCCGCCTTAGAGCGGCGACAAAAACAGCTCTAGCAGGGCTTCAAAGCAATAAAAGATCAAATAAATCAGTTCGGAGTGAGAATGGCTGCCTTCTAACATCCAAATTTTGACGGGAAAATTATAAATCGGTCGCTCTTAAGCATAAAGACGTCCGCAATGAAAAGTCGGGTCGATATACATGCGTCTCTTAAAGCGGCAACCATTTTTTCACTAAACAATATTAAATGGCGTGTAGCAATATTAAAATTGCATATAAATGACTGCTCATTTATATAAACCAAATAATAAGCTTAAGGGTAATAGGTTTAAACTCCCATTTTTCAGCTAAGGTCCTTCCCTGCGTCCTTGTCAATCGCTGAGGAGGCTGACTGGCTAGAAAGAGACCGAAGGCAGTTTATGCAAAACTTATTTGCGTTTTTCTAAGACTCGTGTAATTCGATCCCTCTAAGCCTTAGCGGTTTTTACGATAGCGGGTTATTAATTCGGCTGGGGTGGTATTAAACAATTTTTATTTATTTCCAGCCATTTTTCAGCTCATGCACCCAATCTAACCCAGCAATTATGCGAAAAGCGCGAATTGTGACGTCACGCAGATCAAACCCGATCTCCGGGCACGCGAGATTCTAAACAGCTGAAAATCTTTTTGAATATGATTAAAGATTTACTTTAAATAGCCCGGCTGCCACCCTAAATGACATTTAGCCCATGAATATTCATATACCAATGATGCTCTGAAGGGTTCAGACTCATCTTTAATACTTGCTTTTAACTTCCCTTCTTAACTTTAATATCTTCCAGAATTATACTAACTTTTTGATTTGGCGTTTACTTACTGAAATTTGTCTGGCAGGAAGACGGCTTCGTGTGTTTACTTATTAACACGGAGTGTAAGTGGAGTGGTTTGGAATATTTTTGCTTTGCTACGGAGCAATATTTATTAATATGCTAATGAGTGGGCTTTGTGCTTACGCTTAATAGCGGCCTGTAAGAAATTTGCCTGTAAACTTAAATTTGTAACGAGTTTTTCCATGCAGTAACAAGGACATGATTTATAACTACGTCTCCTATAGAAGACCCATCAGAAAAATTTCTAGGATATGATGGAGATGGGACGGAGTAGAAAGACGCTTCACGTACATGTAAGTAAATAAAATATGAAGATAATTTACAAAGCTAAAATAATATTACAAATGTATATAAATAGAAATTGGTAAAAACAATCATGGTAACGCTAACGTGACTACTTCCTAAACCCTTTGATAAAGTGCTGCCCATTAAGTCATCAAAGCGACCAGAGCACTCGAAGAAGCAGAAGGAGTCAAAGTCATTAATAACATACGATACGCCGACTACACCAAGCTTATTTCCGATAGTTTAAAGATACTACATGAGCTGATCACAATCGTTATGGCGAGTGAGGAATATGGACCTAAGTATACAAAAGGCCGAATATATTGATATAGTACTGACTCTACTTTGCCAGCCAATATTTACATAATAGTTACTAGAGTGCTAAACTATTCCTATTTATTTGATTCAAAACACTTTAAATAAAATATTTGCCCTAATTCAAATTTATTTAATCAAATTATTTATTTCTTTTAAAAGCTCAAGTAATAGAACAGTCTCTCTTATCTCAGGTAGGTTCTTGCTTTAGATAAACTATCAAAATACTTGTAAAAACTGTTTGGTTAATGAAAAGTTATTTCAAAATTATTTGAGAACCCTCAATTGTCACTATCAGACTATTAATACGACATATAATCTGAATTCATATTCAATCGATACATGTTAGTTCAAATATGTTAACAAGAGTAGGTATTTATGTACGTAACTTATTTCACTGTTGAAATTGATTAATATTTATTTTTACATGTACCTGGTCATCTTCCCTTAATTTAATTGATCCAATTCACCTGTCGAAGAAATACAAATGCAACCAGCTTATTCTGTCACATGTGTTTGTATCTCCAACTAGAATTCCTACTTCAATTCGAACCCACGGTGGATGGAACACTGTTAAAGTCTCCTACACCAACCACAACAACCAACCAGCTCTCTCAGATGGTAGATCCTTTGTATCTCATCCAACAGCACTTCTAACTTCTAAGATGTCCCCTTTACAGCAACTTGCATGGAATCCAACCAATTAACTCCAATAAGTATTTACTTCAATAATAACTTTACAACAGCGTACCCAATTCAAATCCAATTCACAGATGTCTTCACCTTAACTGCGATTCGTATAGAATTCAACCAGTAATCACTGGTCCAGGTTATATTTACTCAAATAATAACTTTATGCCAGCATACCAATTCGAATCAGTTACAGATATCTACGTTTTGACAGCAACTCAAATCGCAGCTCTTCCAATTATTCCATCTCGAACGAACTGACCTCACCAATTCCAACATTCTTAATTCTTCATTAATTAATTAAATGGTCCCCTTCGTCATGCTAAAGTTTGTTTCATTTTAAAATGCATACTTGTTCCTTTTATTTGTAATTAATTTAGTCGTTCGCACCCTTGTATATCACTCCATTACTAAATTAGTGATTATAAAAGGGTTTATTTGGTTAATTTCATAGATAGAAATGAATTATGTCTACATTTTAGAAATCAAAAATAAGTTGTTATGCTCTATTTACAATTCACTATAGTAATAGTCATTTTATACAAAACGTTTAAAACTAACACCCTGGATTATTTTTAACTACATACAGTATATTTTTGTTTTGACAATATTATATGTAAACTTATTCAAATATTAAGTCAGCTTAGATCTTTGATAATTCTTCAAACATATAGTTTGTAGTAACTAATAATTACTTTTTAATTATAAATTGCTTTCTGTTAATATCAACAACCCTTCATATACCTCCAAGATGATATTTTTAATTTATAGTTTAGAACCTTATTTTTCAATATTACATGTATTTTCTTATTTGAATGGTCGAATAGTTGGTCTGTTATTTTCTACTTAACTTCACCCTTTTATTTTTAAATAATTCCATATTGTTTTCATCCATAAATACTTTTCTATCTAGAATTAACTTTTAACAATAAATCAGCAGTCCTGATCTACAACCATCACAAAATGGTGATTGGTAGAAATGCAATCGACCGAGAGAGCGTTTAAATTTGCTCATCTCATGTGCACCTTAAACCAGGTTTGGGATCATTTGCAGGAGGTAAAGTTGAATTGAAAGAGCCAAAACGACATTTACTCGAACGAGATCGTTATCAAACTGTCGAGACCTTAACCTAGATCTACGTCTACTCTACTCTATCATACGATGAGGAAGCTTGGATCATATCGGTAGCTATGGAAAAGATTATACAGACATTGAAAATGTGGATCTTTCGACGAATTCTCAGAATTTTCTGAGTGTATCAGGTTAGCAAAAGATACTGGGCTGTAAACCGAAGCTCAAGAGTATAATAAGACGCTTACTTTGATAGCTTTTAGAAATCTTTCATTTAGCTGTAAACTGAACATATACATGAGATATACACGAGATACGAACAGAAGCCAAGAAAGGTACAAAAGCTTCAGGATATATTTACGGTGTTAACCGAGCTCTATAGTTTAGTGGTTAGCACGTCTACTTAGCATTCGGGAGGTCGTGGGTTCGATTCCCGCAACCCGTCTGCTCTGATTCAGGTGTTTAGGTGGTTTCCTGAGTCAACTTGGTGCGTTCTCTGAGGCGACTGCCGGGGCAGTACTTCTCCACCTTTCCTGGCCTCTATTCCATGCTCTACCCTCCTTTCCCTCACCAATTCTATAATTCCATTTCTTTCTTTCTCCCCCAGATGGGGGAATTGAAATGATCCTGAACCTTTCCTTTTATTTTACGATGTTCCTGAACATTTGCCTTTACCAGGAATTCAATACATATGGCCGAACTGGGAAGATCTTCTATGAGGTGAATTCCGGGGCAGTACTTCTTCACCTTTCCTGACCTTTCATCTATTTTCTACCCCTCCTTTTTCTATTTTTAGCTGAAAAGAGACGCAACGTCCCTATAGTCTCAAGTTGTAAGAGTTGAATGACCTTGCTCCCTTATCTTCATTAGAGGTTCAATGGACATGATTGAGCTAGAAAGATCTTCTCGCAGTTAATTGTTAGTACAGTACTTCTCAACCGTTCTTGACCTCTCTTCAATTTTCTACCCTCCTTCCTCTTATTCATCATAAAATTCCTATTTTTGGATGAAAAGGAACACAACGTTCCTATAACATCTAGTTGCAAGAACTAAATATTCAATACATGTGACTGAACTGAGAAGATCTTCTGTGAGTTGAATGCCAGGGTTGCATTTCTCTGGCCTTCTTGACCTTTCCTATATTTTCTACTTCTCCAATCTCTTGTTTATCATAAAATGTCCATTCTTGGCTGAAAACGGACGCACCGTCCCTATAGCAACCAGTTGAACGAATTCAATATTTAGTAAGTATGTCCGAACTGGATTTTAGTGTAGCACTGCTCTACCTGTCTTACCCTAGATTCTCTACCCCCTCCCTGTTCTTATCCATCATAAAATTCCCATTTTTAGCTGTAAAGAAACGCAGAGTCCCTCCAGTTGGAAAATTTTAAGCCCTTGAAAGTTTTTCTCTAGCAGGGGTTCAATAAATACAGCTCAACTAGGAGATCTCCTGTGAGGTGAATCACGAGGCAGTACTACTTTACCTTTCCTGGCCTTTCTTCCCATCCTCTCTTATTCATCATGCAATTTCCACTTTTAGATGAAAAGAGACGCAACTTCCCTATAGCCTCCAGTTGGAAAAAATGTACGCCCTTGAAAGTTTTCCTCTACCAGGAGTTCAATAAATACAGCTCAACTTGGAAGATCTTCTATGAGGTGAATTCCGGGGCAATACTACTTCACCTTTCCTGGCCTTTCTAACCATTCTCTCTTATGTATTATGGAATTTCCATTTTTAGCTGAAAAAAGAAGCAACTTCCCTATAGCCTCCAGTTGAAAAAAATTTAAGCCCTTGAAGAGTTTCCTCTACCAGGGGTTCAATAAATACAGCTCAACTGGGAAGATCTTGTGTGAGGTGGATCCCGGGGCAATACTATTTCACCTTTCCTGGTTTTTCTTCCCATCCTCTCTTATTCATCATGAAATTTCCAATTTTATCTGAAAAGAAACGCAACTACGTTATTCTTTATAGCCTCTAGTTGGAAGAATTGACTAACCTTAAACCCTCAACTATATCAGAGGTTCAATGAATATGATCGCACTGGGAAGATCTTCTCGGAGATGATCGTTGGTACAGTACTTATCTACCTTCTTGGCCTCTTCACAATTTTAGACCCTTCCTTTCTCTTACTAGCTACAAAAATTAAATACTCAATGAATATAACAGAACTTGAAAGGTCTCTTGGAGGAAAATGTTGGTGCAGTACTTTTCCACCTTTCATGGCCATTCTTTCATTTTCTGACACACCTTTTCTCATAAAATATCCAATCTTCGCTGAAAACGAACGCAACGTTCCTATAGCATACACTTGAGGAAGAAGAATTGAACATTCAATAAATATGATCGAACTGGAACATCTCAGAGCTGAATATTGGTTCATCATTTCTCTACCTTTCCTGGTCTTTCCTACATTTTCTAACCCTCCATTTTCTTACCCATCATAAAATTCCCATTCCTGGCTGAAAAGGGACACAACGTCTAGTTGGGAGAATTGAATGTTCAACGAATATATCCGAAGATCTTCTGTGAGTTGAATGCCAGGGCTGAGCTTCACCACCCTTTCTGACCCTTCTTAGATTTTTCCACTTCTTTGTCTTGTCCATTATAAAATTTCCATTTTTAGTTGAAAATGGACACAACCTCCCTATAGCCTCCAGTTGGGAGAATTGATCCGTCAGTGAATATAACGGAACTGAGAAAATCTTCTGTGAGTTGAATGCTAGGGCTGCACCTCAACACATTTTCTGGATTTTCTTTCATTTTCTACCCCTCCATTATCTTGTACATCATAAGATTTTCATTCGTTGCTGAAAACAGCCGCAAAACCCTATAGCATCCAGTTGGAAGCATTGAATGTTCAATAAATATGATCGAACTGAGATCTTCTGTGAGTTGAAAGCAAGGTCTCTACTCTTCCTGAACTTTCTTACATTGTCTCCCCTTTCATTCTCTTGCTATCATGCAATTTAAATTATTTGCTGAAAGGGACGCAACGTCACTATAACATCCACTTGGAAAAATTAAAATTCAATAATTATGTTCGAACTGGCACATCTTGGAACTGAATTTTGGTGCAGCACTTCTCCACTTGTCCTCTGCTTTAATACATTTCCTAACCTACCCCCTCCCCCCCCCATTATGATGCCCATCATAAAATTCTCATTCTTGGCTGAAAAGAGACTCAACGTCCCTATAGACTCCAGTTGGGAGAATTAAATATTCAACCACTATAACTCAACTGGAAAGATCTTCATATCAATTATAAAATTTCCATTCTTGACCGAAAACAGATGCAACAACCCTATAGCATCCAGTTGGAAGAATTGAATATTCAATGAATATGACCAAACTAGGTAGATCCTCTGTGAGTTGTGAGTTGAATGCAAGGGCTGCACTTCTCCACCCTTCCTGAACACTCTTACATTTTATACCACTCCATTTTATTGACCATCATATTTTCATTCTTTGCTAAAATCGGACGCAATGTCCCTATAGTCTCTATGCCCTTTTTAGTTGGACGAATTGAATATTCAATAAATATGACTGAACTGGAATATCTGCTCGGAGCTGAATGTTGGTGCAGCACTTCACCACCCGTACTGGCTTTTTATATATATTTTGAACCCTCCACTTTCTTGCTAATCATAAAATTCCCACTCTTGACCGCAAAAGGAACGTTCTCTATAGCTTCCAGTTGTGAGAATTGAATGTTCAACGAATATGAACGAACCGGGAATATATTCTGTTAGTTAAATACCAGGGCTACACTTCTCCATTCTTCCTGCTCTTTTTTACATTTTCTTTCGCTTCTTTCGCGTATTAATCGTGAAATTTCAATTTTTGGCCCTGTAGCATCAAGTTGGAGAAATTGAATATCTGGAACATCTTCTCGGAGCTGAATGTTGGTGCAGTGCTTTTCCCCTTTTTCTGACCTTTCTTGCATTTTTACCCCCCCCCCCCCTTCTCTTATTCATCATAAATTTCCTACTTTTTGCTGAAAGGGACGTAACTGCCTTATAGCCTGGAGAAAAAATTGAATATTCAATCAATTCTATCGAACTGCAAAGATCTTCGCGGAGCTGAATGTTGGTGCGTTACTTTTCCACCTTTCCTGGTCTGTTTGATATTTTCTACCCTTATTTTCTCTAATCCATAATACCTTAAAATTTTACCATTACCAGGGGTTGAATAAATATGACCACACTTGGAAGATCTTCTGCGAGATGACAGCACTATGCAAACTTTTCAAGCCTTTCTTCCATTTTCTATCCATCTTTTCGCTTATCCATCATGAAATTCCCATTCTTGACTGAAAAATGACGCAACGACGCAATAGCCTTCAGTTGGGAGAATTAAAATGCTGTATGCTCTCTTTTTATCAGGGGTTCAATGAATATGAACAAACTAGAAATATATTCTGTAAACTGAAAGCCATTAAATCAAACACGATTGAAATAAACAAACTCTTAGGCCTTTTGCCTTGCTATATTTTAAGTATTAAAGTTTGGGAAGATAATTTCGTTTACAAAGTTTCTGGTATAGATCCTGCTGTTAATCTGTTCTTTTTTACTAATGAAATACATTAGGCGAGTTTGCATTTACCTGAAAACAACAAAATAAATGATAACAGTGTTAATAATTATGATCTTAATCACATGATTCATACAATGAATAGTGAAGGTTAACACTCGTGTGTATAGCCAATCACAATAGCGATGGCAATCATAATGCTGAACAGGAAAATAGCAACTACAACAATAGATTCGAATATAGAATGTTGACAGCCAATAATTTTAAAATCAGATAATTCAGTGCTGACGTTGCTCAACAACCGCTCATTCAGTTTCATAATTTGTCCCACGTACAATGCAGAAGTTACAATTTCTAGTAGCTATCCTGGCATCAGAACTAATCAATGATGTAGAAATGGTAAGATCGCAATTTAGCTCCATTCAGTATCCGCTAATTTAGAAATAGTATTATCAAACCGACTACACACTCACAAACGAAAGAATTGACGTTCTCTACTGCAATAAGGAATATTTGGACGCGAAGATTCACAACTTCAAGTTTAATCGCACTCACACCGCCGTCAACTTGAGCCTCGCCCTCTTCAAGGACGTAGGAAACCGCGTGGAGGTGAGCTCGATTAATTTGTGGTAGAAAACTCGCTCTTTGCAGTTTCTAGTGCAGGGCTATAAGTTCTCCAGTAACGAGTACCGGCTCTTCCCGCTCGTCTTCAAGGCCAACATCTGCGAATCCATCAAGAGAAACGATTTTGGAGCCCAAAACATCTATGATTGTGGTAATTTCGCCCGATGCCCAATGGTGAAGGTACAAAAAACCTAATAGATTAATGTAAAACAATTAAGTATGTTGTCTGGTAGGGCAAGTACCATATCTGCAACTGGGGACCAGATTACTCCAAGTTTCCTCCTTACATACCTGGCGGCAGATACATGCTCGACGTGCAAGGTTATATTAAATCTACGCTAATTCTGCATGGCCAATGGTTTGTCAAGGTCGACACCATTTTTCCGTATATTTGATATTTAAGTAATAAGTTTACACAGTTATAATATTTAGTACTTTGCATTGTTGGCCCCTTTGAGCATCCTCTCCTTGGAATAATACACTTGCTCCAACACGTAAGTCCTTTTGTACACCCTTTAGCACTTCTTGATTTATTAATTGCTCTAAAGCATAATCTATCTGATTAATAATAGTACTAATAATTCTTATTTATAATGATTTTTAACACTTAGGCAATAAGCTGTTAAATAAATAATATTTCCCAGTTATGTGATTGATACGACTACTGTATACTTTAGCAAAAAAAGCGCTGTTACATCATTTGGCGAAGCAATGGATCTGTTTGACTCATCAGTTCCTCTTTGCAGATGATCGTGGCCTCATTTACTCGATAATAGGATGTCTTATATTTGCAGGGGCAACTGATAAAGGTGTTACACGTGAAAACTCATTTACCACATACAGGGTGTTAGGGAAGCCAATACCATAAATTGTAGGAACCAAAGAACTGTAAGAATGGAGTCAAAAGTTCCTTAGAAATTTTTGGATTAGATGTACAGATTCTTCACAACTCCATTTTAAAAAATGGTACCATACATGTTTTGTACTGCTGAAATGCATATTCATACAATCCGGTTTTGGAATTTAGTGTGCTGTTGTTACAAGCTAGGAGTATTTCAAAGAGTACGATGGTCTATGTTCTTTGATGTTACGCAGGGTTGAAGCTTGCATTCGAGCAAATTGCTCACACTTTGAGCATTCACTGTAAATAATTTTCATTTTAAATGTAATAATTTCGTTATCGTTAATTTGCTTTGTTAATGTTTATTTGATTCGTTAAGCGTTTAAGTCATACAGTGCATAATTGCTTAGTAACAGAAGATAATCAAAACTTAAACAATGTTAAGGGATGCTCATTATGTTAGCAGTTCCAAAAATTCTGAAACTCTGAAAAAATCGTTCCGAGCTTTACCTTCATATGCTTGGTGTTTATATCACCTATAAACGCGACTAAATGTTTGCTTTTCAACGAAAAATGGATGTTGGGCTGACCCCTGAACCTCTAAGATTACGGCAAGTCTCCATAGAGTGACGACACAGCGGTCGCAGTCTAAGGGGAGGCGACTTTGGTGAGCTGGACGCAATTCATACGACGTGCCTAAGTACCGGTTAGCCTCTCAAGTGAGGAAGAGCGTAAAACGGTGTCCTTTATATATATAACAAGTATAAATGACAAGGGCAAACTAAAACGTCGTAAATGATGAGCAAGCATAAATCACATTTTTTCATGGGGCGATTATAGTGTAATATAGTTTAGCGATACCCGAAATCCTGAAGGTATAGCAGCATTCACCAGCTCGAATGGGTGACGATGATCGAAACCCTAGCTCAGTTACGCAACCTGGGATATTGACGAGATGACCCATAGAGTACGACAGCAAACTTAGGGCATTGAAAAGAAACCAAAGCCAACGAAAAGATTAGAGGCGATGCGTCATTCTGATCCGATGGAAATCGATCTTTGATCATTCAAATAACGAAAGCGGGATACCCAAGGTTTAAGTATGATGCTCCGGATCGTTATTGCTGCCTGCTATCGACATCACGACCTCTTAACACGTTACCCGCACCGGTGCAACAGTACACCCCGCGTTCAACGCAAAATCATCCCTTCCGACGGTTTAAGATCAGCGGAGTGTGCTTGAAATTATCCACGGAAGAAAACGAATGTAACAACGCATCGATCCAGTTTCCCCATTCGCAACATTCACACTCAGTCCCACAAAATGGCTGTTGGTGAGTAGGACACGTCTTGAGCCTACACCTTAACACGTCCCTATTTTTAGGGACCCATATTACAAATAAACAGAACATTCCAGCAATTATTGCGATAGGAAGATAAGACTATGAAGTATTTTCCTTGGCTACCAATATAAGGTTACAAAATCACCATTTCAATACTATCAGACAGCTGTTCTGGAGTTAATCTATTTTCCATCGGACTATTCTTGCAAACACAACCGAAGAAATGAGAAACTTCTTAGACGCCTGGAAGAAGAGAGTCTTCATCGATCGCAAAACAACAACTGTTCGGACATCAATCAAATGGGGTTCGTCTCCCTCAGAGCACTCATATTCAATACGCTTGGAAGCACACCAGAACAGAAATCAGAAGATGGTGTCAAATGGCTAGAAGGACTACGAAAGACCTATATAAAATCTGAAAAGACCACGGCATAACACTCAATACGAAGAAAGAACTAATAAAAACTTCGCCTTCCCTGTTATGCTATACGTGGCCGAGTCTTTGACTATCAAAAAAGAGGACTAAAAACATATTGACTTTTATTAAGATTGGTGTTGGAGAAGAGTTGTTTGTGTCCCGTGGACAGCTAAGACGAAGAGGAGGCGACTCGAGGAAATAAATGAGTCAACGAGACTGTCATAAAGTTAAAGGACTGGCTGGCAGTACGCTACAACATTCCACCAAAGTAGCCAGGAATAGGTAACAATACTACCAGCTAGAAACAATAAAGCGTTTCACGAGGATCTTAATGTCTTCTAGTATATAACATAATCTTCAAAAGACCTCGACTGAATCCACAGAGCGTCAGATTCCTTCTCTTTATCGGCGCACACCGGAATCGTCTTTCAGAATTACGTCGATATGGCCTGCAGGTTCTCTATTTCATGTTCTTCCTTTCTAGTCAACTTCACTTTTTGGCTTTCTTCTGGTCTACCTGGTCTGCAAGTCTTATTGCTGTTACTCCGTTTCCTGTCTTCTCTTTTTCACACCTGTCTCTTTCTGAGCCACTGCCTTTTAATATGGCCCTTCCAATTTCCTTGGCTCTCCAACATAATTTCCGTACTAAATTGGCGTTCTACTGTACCTATTAGCAACTTTTTGTCTTGTTTTGTCCCATATCGAGTATAGTCGACAGTATCGACCCCACCCTCACTATATACTAATGTATGACTTTCCGATGCGGTGTAGGTAGAACAAGAAGCATCCATGACCTGCTAAATGGTAGTCGGTATTCACTCTCCCTATGCTGTCGTAGCGGAGCCCATAAACCACCGAGTGTCAAAATCAATTATGTGTATATATTTGCGAAAGACGCTTATAAAGGTGAAATTTCGGGCTGCAGCAATTGTGCGTGTGCATTTTAGGAGTCGCTTTAATGTCAAATTTGATTTGTGTCGTCGCGCAAAGAATGTAAAAGAACTTTCCCAAAACGTCGGACGACAGTCCTCTAACCAGCAGGCATTCCGGATCGACACAGCTTGATTTCTATCTACCCTTTTGCGTCATGGAATAAAACCAATTGCAGGGGCAATAGTAAACCCGAACCAAGAAAATGGGATTTCTTCGATAGATCGTGCCCAGGCTAGACAATCCTATTGTATCACAATAATGGAGAACCCTTTGCGTTGCACAAGTGACCCATGTAAACATAAAGACTCTGGGATTTCAGCATTGCATATCCGTCCATCTTGCGCCAATCTGACCAAGACCAGGGCGCGGGTCAGATTCCTCAGGCTCTAATTACCACATCAATTTACGGAGTTCTATGTGTGTTCGCATTTGTATTTTCTACATATAAACGTTTTTTGTATGTATTTGTAATTTGTGTTCTAATGTAAATAAAAATAAATGTTATTGCTTCCACATTCGGTTATATCTTATTGAACCAATTTAATCCCACAGTAGTGAACACGGTAAGTTCATCATAACAGTTCCTAAAGTGCAAACCACTTTATTGGTGACCTGCGACCGAGCAACATTAAATAAATAACATAACCTTTTCCTAAACTCTTCTGATGCAAATTTCGAATAATCAGCAGTAGTCTGTGGGTGCAGTGATTTACTGTCCACTTCTCCCCTCTTTCCTCCCACTTTTCCACTGCAGATTTCCTGTCCGTCGCCTTTTCTACGTTGCTCTTGCCTTGGGTGGAACCGGAACTCTTTGGGTGACGATATTGTACTCCAAAACCCTTGCATCTGCTTCCACCTCATTACATAGCTCTCTTCATTTTTTATTTCATTACCTTATTCAGTGCTTTCTTAGCCTACTCTTACTTACTGCTTCTTTCTAAGAAGATAACAAGTTAGTATCTACAACATATCATTCTGATTGTTTAAAATGAGTTATAGTAATTACGCAAAACTTGGAATTAGCCTGAAAAGTCGCCATTTGAAACTTAATCGAAAGAATGGGAGAGCTTTAAAGGAAGCAGGCGTTACCTGCTAATCCTCAAACTTGCAAGCATACAAAGGATTATTAGTAAGTTTATAAACTAATGATGACAATGCGAGGCTGTTTCATATATTTCGGAGTATTGAGGGGGATATAAAATCTAGCCAGTCACTCAGGCAGCGAGCAACTTTTCAAATTTATTTTAATGAAGAAGACCAAATTAGGCAACTAAATTCGCGTCGTAAACAAACTCACAAAACTAAATTTCAGCTGCGAGTCTGATAACCATTTGTATTAATGTATATTTATTATACGCATATCAATGACTCCCTGGTTCGCAATTTTAGCAAACTGAAATACACCTAACTGCCGCGCCCTCTCGCTCGCGCTTGCAATCGGCGCCCGCGTCCCTGTCTATCCTATAAAATTGCTTATTAAAGAGACGCTCGGTCTTTCATGTGCTGATTTTATACATGCAGAAGTAGTTTACTCGTTAATTGCTAATAATACGATGATAAGATGTACATTTCGGAGTGGAAACTTCGAGAAAAGTCCATAATTAGAAAGCTAATATACGCTGGTGGCTTCTGCATTTTGAATGATGTTTCTTAGTTCCATCTTGCGGAAACTCTCGGCTGGAACAAAATTACAGAAAAACTTTAGAGCTAGAAAGCTCTAATATTCCGATTAATTGAAGCTGCGCTTAGCTTGTCATCTTAGGATACATGTTTATTTTTGGTCAACAAAAGGCAAGCTGAAGCCTAACATAAGTAGAAGTGGATTCGCGGATGTGATAAAAATGTATTTCCTTTGAAGCTCGTAAAACTAAACTGGAATGGCTCATGTTGGCATACCTGTGAGACAAAGTGGTTTTTCTCAAAATACTTATACATTGGAAAATAGAAGGTGATAAATCGTAATTCGTCTTATTTTAGGGCGCCAGCATAGTGAGATAGACAGCAGTGACTGACATGTAGACCCCTTTGTAGTGAGAAATAATATAGTTAATAATAATTATTATTTATTTATTAACCGTATTCTAAAATCGTTCAAATTATAAATTAGCATAGGGATATTTTATTATTCTGTCATGGTTAAAAGGCCCACAATCAAAATGTTTGTCCAAACCACGAACGGCCGATCTATCATATACGTGATTCTTCAGCTCTAGCTATAACTTACCTTGCGAGATCTCTGAAATAGCTTATTTGGCTTTTTACTTCAAAATCTGTGAAATTGCACGGCGGTTTATTAATAACAATTATATAGTAAATTTACATACTCTATAAAGAACAAATTCGCGGCATTACTGCACTACAAGCGGGTGCCCCAAATCATGTTTCCCAACATGCAATTTGGCTGATAAAACATACAAAATTGCCGGTAATATACCCATGTAAAGCCTTATTCTAATACATTTAATATATTTAAAATATCCGGTAACACCAACGTGGTCGATAAGATTAAAAAACCAAGGAAGGTTACAGCAACATAAGATAGCTTCACAATACGACGGCAGACCCTTCAGGGCTGCGTTAGAGGGATAAACAGCTGCAGTTCAGAGATTTTATACGAGCAATTAGCCTGAATCCACACGCGATGAACGGTAGGTTTTTCGAGGGCAGCGTCAGTGTCGAGAGTTACCTACTTTACACACTCGTTGCAAAACGGTAGATAGTAAGATAAAGGATATCCCTTTGTATGTATCAGAATCCTCCTGTATTGGCCAGTGCTTTCACTGCTAATGTTGCCGGCCACAACTCCAAACAAAGCTGGAGGAAAATGGTCGGTACAGCACTAGGAAACCACGTATTTGCTGGAAATATACGACTCAAACAATCCTCAAATCTAGCTGCTAGATTTTAGCTCTACCGAAAAGATGGCAGCCACATCAATTAACTACCTAGCTATAGACTAGCACTCTATATTAAGAAATTTATAAAGCACTCGCAATCTTAATACGCAGAAACCGGAAGAATCTATTGGAAAACGACCAAGGCGTGATAAGGAAAATAATTTTAGAATCAAAGAAAAATTAAATATAGGGACATAGGCTGTCACTAGACCAGAAATGAAAGAAATTGAACTATACAAAACACTAAAAACTCAAAAAAAAATAGCCGTAATAACCGAAACCAACAAAAAACCAAAAGTGAGTAGCGGAGTAGAAAAAAAAATATCGAACAAGAAGCCACATAGCAATATTAGTAGACAAACTATGGAAAACAAAATAGAAATCTATGCTTACATAGACGAACGAATAATAACGGTTAGAATAAAGATCTATCGATGGCATCTTACAATAATAAGTGTATACACACTTGAAGAAGGAAAACGGGAGATATTTTTATGACAAACTACAAAAAAATAGTCACAAAATGCAATAGAGACCATCTAATTATCCCCAGGGATTTAAATTCCCGAATTGGAAACCCTCAAATCGTATGAATTTTTGGCGAAAACGAGAAAATAACAATGTCTATGAGTTACACCAACTTCTTTCATCACCCCATTCCTTCAATCTCCGGCCCCGGCTTCCTCCGGTCAATTTATTGCAGTTATAAGACAAAACAGAGATGACTAGGTCAATCAAATTATCAAAATATAAAAAAAAAATTATTTATTACTTATATTACAAAGTTTATATCACTCCCTCTAACATCAACCAATGAAAAACGGCAAAATGCATAGTTACGCATGTACTAACTTTTGATAATGTACATAGCAACTGATAATCACATACCTTCCTGTTTAATAGGTGATAATCACACGCCTTCACCACGGCTTGCTGATTTGTTTGACAAACGTCACTTTGACAGGCCGTACCGTGCCGTGCCTTCACAAACATCACGTTGTCTGCTGAAAGTACAATCGTCATAGCAACTGCATAAACAGTTTCAATTTTCATAATTCGCCATTATTATTATTGTGTTCACGAAATGGAACGGTTTGGCAATAATTCGGCGGTAGAGATTGATGAAGCAATCAAAAATAATAAACCACAAAACACGGTAAGATCGGAACAACATATATGGAGGCAGTTTATGCAGTTTTGCGAAGCACGCAAGTATGAGTTTAATCAGCAAACCTCAGCCGAAACTCTATCCCTCATTCTGAAAGTAATGGTCAGGATTACAAAGACTCTGTTGTGAAAGTAATGTGGAATGTAAGTGCAAATCTTCTAAAAAGAAAATATTTCGAAGAATACAATCGTGTTATTGACCCGTTTAATAATATCGTCTACGAGGAACTCGAAAAGCCAGAAATGCCAAAACAAAACAATTACAGGCAATCCCCGAAAAACGAAAATCAAGTGCTGTACCTCTTACAATTGATGTAATACAGAAAATTGCAGTAAGTTTTGGCGAAGATGCGCCGCATGGGCTGCAAAAACGATTTTATCAAGTAGCTGCATATGAACTTGACTGGCTCAGGAATGAAGCTGCCTCATGCCATGTTCAATACTTTAAAAAAGAGTTAAACAACAATGGTTCTGAAACAGGGCGCATAGAATACAATCCAGTCTTCTCAAAAACTGCTCAAGGTGGAGATAAACACACGACAGGTAAATCTATGTACATATGTACATACCGTGTGTCCACAGGAGTACGCACCATAGAGATAAGATAATGCTAATAGAATATAAATATCAACCAGTGCTGTGACCACCGTCCCTTTTCTTGTACAATTTATAACAATATTGTTTCATACAGTGGCAAGTCAGAAGCCAGAAAACAACGTTTTAGCGTGCCGGTGATCACAGCATTAGCCGATCTTTCTATTCTATTAGGTTATCCCTATGGTGCGTCCTCCTGTGGACACACGGTATATAATTTACCTAGGATTGAATAATACTTTCTCTATTTAAATTGACAGGTAGTAAGTGGTTGACAACTAATAAGCAACATCCTGAAATTTGCCCTGTTCGATTATTGAATAAACTTATGTCAAAAAGAACATTAAAACTAGCAGGTTATTTCTGACACCTAATAAAAATTGGAATTTATCAAAAACTGGAACTTGGTACAAAGATTGTCCTCCCCTGGAATAAACACCTTAAGCAAATGGACGCGTCTTGGAGCGGAAAACATAGGACTGGATACCAAAAGAAAGAAAATTACCAATCATTCAAACTGTTCTTCTGCTGTTAGCAATTTATCAAGTTCAGGGGCTAACTTACAAGAAACAAGAGATCATAAAGCTAACTGGGCATACTGCAACTAGTTTGCTGGAGCCCTACCTTAAGCTAAGCGAAGAACACCACCTAAAAATAGTTTCTGGAATTAGACAAGGAAGTGAGGGTCCTGGTCAAGAACCTGAAACATCGTGTAATAATAAAAATCAAAATATTTTCAACTACACTAACTGTATGTTTAATATTTACAAATAAACTCTTCAAACGTTGTTTATTACATCGTGATATAATCTAGCCGAATGCAACTCCTGTCTTCTTGATTATCAAATCATTTCTATTTCCATTCGATATATTGTTTTAGTCAATAACGCTCGTCCTTCGGACTCGCGTGATTGCCAAACAATATATCTCGTGTAAACAGAAATGATTATTTGATAATCAAGAACCCACTAGTTGCATTACCTATATATGATAATACACAACCTCAAACGCTTTGCGTTATGACGCGTGCAATATCTGCTATAAAAGAGTGTTTTTTAGCTTTTTAAACTAATATTTATTTCAAAATGTCTTTATTTGATTTTTTTCGGTTTTCGAGTTAATTGTTTTGTATTTACTTCTTATAAATGTAAAGAGACGGGCAGTCGGTAAATTTGTCATAAGGTTGTAGTTTTATATACGGCCGGTATAGTGGATTTTATGATTTTAAGGTAAAAATTGTTGATCCTGAAGATTCTGGTCAGGATAATGGGCAAACTTATAAAATTATTGTATTGTCATCGGTCCTTGATAAGTGTGCAAAGTTTCAGTTCAATCTGAAGTTTTGAAGTGGGTGAAAATCGCGTTCAAAGATTCCGTTACAAACAAACATACAAACATGCATACAGGTGGAACTAATAAAAGCGTGTTAAAAAATATTCTTATGCTCTGCTTTCTTCGACAATTTTTCTTACTTACAAGAGCTTTTTCATTTAAGAAAAAACGAAGCTCTGTGAAGGATAGCACAGAGAAACCTTCTTTACCAGGTAGTAAAAGTGGAGGAAGCCCCCCCCTCCCGTTTGATTTTAGGGGGGGGGGGGGATTTTGCCCCCCATTTCCGCGGTCCCTGTATAAAACAATGGCTGTACAGTGTACCCGTCCTTACATATGGATACGAAACTTAGATTCCCTCCCAAAAAAGATATATCAAAGATGTAAGCAGCCGAAATGACATTTCTAAGAAAAACTAAAAGCTGTACAATACGCAACCAAATAAGAAAGGAGAATATTCGCAAAGAACTACAAATCTTCTTCATGAACGACAAAGTAAGCCAATACAGGATGGCGTGGAGAGATCATATGTATAGAATGGATGAAACGAGAATACCTAAACAAATAATGGAATACAATCCAAAAGGGAGGAGAGACCCCGGGCGACCAAGAAAACGTTAGCAAGACTTATGAAGTCAAAAGAGGCATCAATGCCTTCACTATGAAAAGAATAAGAAGAAGATGTATCAGACAATCAGTCGACATAAAATTCTACTTGACTTACAAGCAAGACGGGATTCCAAATTTCAAATACATAAGCTACGTTTTGGTAAGCTGCATTTATCGAGCAATCGTTGTAATTTGTTTAAAATTGGCACGGTAAGGCTTTCCCAACAACTATAATCACGAAGCAAGTAACACACCACACGCAACCTATGTCTATGTGTTTAATTACATTTGGCTAACTGCTTATCTAACCCCTGCACTAACGCGAGAAAAAGTTCAACGCGACGAATTTTGCGGTTCCATCTGCCGCGTGAAGTCAAAAGCCAGAGGCAGTGGGACTTTTAACATTGCCCTAACGAAGTTTACTGTTCAAAAAGGTTTCCGCTCAATGTATTTTAGTTTTTCCTCATTGATAGAATATAGCCAGCTTTCTATTTCTAATTTTTCTTGATTTATTCAAAGTGCACGTGTTACTATTGCAGCATTAGTTACTTTTTTTCACCTTCGTTAGAGTTCATTTTGATGGCTGCTTGATTTGTTTCCTTTTTTGGTTACAGAAATGTATCTCTTGTGTTTTTACACCTTTTATAGTTGCTTCTGGGATCTTTACATTTTAGTTGTATGTATGTTACAGGACAAATTCAAGTTTAAGACACTTAATCTGTTACAGGCTAAATGGGTCGTTAGGACGCGTTAATATTTAAAAAGGCAAAGCTCACTCTAATCACGCCTCAACCGTTCTGCAACAGATAGGTGACCGACTATTGCTCAGGGAGATGGGGTGGTTGGAATTAACACGACGTTAAGACACAAAGGAAAGAATAACATACATAAATATCAATCAATCAATGCAAGTACCATAAATAAAAAACTCTGACGTTAACATTGAATTGCATCTATTAAAAGTAAGTGGGCATGAACATAAATAATCAAAATGGGTTAGTCCTCCTATATCAGCTTAAAAAGTAGACAAGCATGGCACGCCTAAGCTTTCCCGTATTAGTGAATGGGCATCAAATATTTAAATGGCTCGACCGTTTAGAACGAGCCACGAAGTTCTAGTTATAGCTACAAACAAAGCAAATGTGGGTCACAGAGACGTGGATTGAATTTAGCTACAGCTACAATTACATCACGTCGCACAATGTCAAAGAACGTAGCACTTTATGGATTACCGATTCACTGTAAAAGTAAAGTTCGGGCACTTCATTCCATGTAGGAACATAGTCTGAGACGAGGCGAGTCAGGGTCTCCGAAATATCTCTTTTCGAAACCCAGTCGTCTAGCATACCGTTAACGAGGTACTGGGTGGCGTGGTTAGCATCACGCCTTCGACGACTGCCTTACTTTCCCTACTTACAGAACTGTGGTTTTGGTACCCAATTTTTAAAGCGACTGCGTGGGCTGCCCGCCAGTTGCCAGATGTAGGGATTGAACCCCGTACCGTGGCACCGCAGCCTGACGCCCTAACCGTTCGGCCACACTGACGACACTCGGCGATGGCAAGTGTAGCATACGAGTCCTCGCACGTGGCAAGTATTGAGACAGGTATTACGACAACTACGGTTACCTCATCTCGGAATTTCGCACTCTAGGAACTTCTCTCTCTATCTCTCTCTCTCTCTCTCTCTCTCTCGAACTATTCATGCTGCCCAGGGAACACGCCGGAAAACATATCCGTTTGACGGGTAGCAGCACAACCACTAAGTTTTTCTGCTTATGCGAGAACTTTCGCGCGTAGCGTAACTGCACGTCTCGACCTGTCGTTTAGTTCCGACTCTGTGGAGTCGCTAAGCTAATACAAATGTGTCGTCATAAGATATTTGTGGCAAATGGCACGTCCGGGAACAGATATTTGAAAAACAATAAGGCGCGCTATAATGTAGAATTGGAGTCCTACAACCTGACGTCATTAGATGTCGCTAAATATCTCAATTGATATATAATTTTACCAAAGATACCAACATGAAACGGGAAACGCAAGAATTAAAAAGGGTAAAGAGCGGAAATTTCTGAACGTAACCGAATCGTAGAACTGAGACTAAATAAGGAGGGAAAATGCTAATATTCGAAATACAAAAGCGGGAAAATGCAAAAAATTGAGCCTCTCTTTTCTCTGAAAAATACTCTTACCTTCCACGTACTCCATTTTGCATTAGAAGAAAGCATACACCACCCCAGATGAGAATGCCCTTACAATGTAGTCCGTTAGGTGGCCAGTTCTTAAAATATTACAAACATATGCATGAAACAATAACATAGATTCACTTGGATGTACAGTCGCGGAATTAAAAATCTGGGAGAGTCTTATAGAGGATTTTTTCAATTTTTGGGTAATGTAAATTGGACTTTACGTTTCTAGGTTAACAATTGACAGTTAAACAATGAGGCATGCTGTCATATACGAGTAATTATTTTGACGTTGACTAATTTCACCAGGTAACGTGATAAGTAAAGTAACGTAAGATATACACTGAATCATATTAAGTGTCCGGATTTTTAATTCCGCGACTGTACATATTCAAAATTGAAGGAACAAGACGATAAAAGAGGAGCTAGCCGACTCCAGAGGTAAGCGAAATGTTTGACGACAAGCAAGTCAAGACAACGCATGAGAATTTTTAATTAGCTCGAGCCCGAGCGACGAAAAAAGCGTCGACCCAAGCTTAGCTGAAGGAATGATATCAATGAGGTAATAAGTCTTAAAGAAGACTCCTTGAACATGAGAGTGTGGAGATTGCAAACAAAGATGCTTGAAACAATCTGAAAAAGATAGATATATTAATATACCTCATTTATTTCCATATTTTCTGAAGCGCTTATATAAATTTATTAAATGGAAGTTCAAATATATTCTCTCTTTCTATTTTGAATTCTTACTATATTCTTTGGTCTGATTATTCAGCTATGCTGTGCAGTAAGTGTTTGTCGTAATATCTGAAGCTACAGCTGAAATTTCACTTTGTTTCTTTTGATGATTTTAATATTTCTTTTCTATCTGTACTAGTTTTCCTTTTAAGCTTCCAGTAATAAGCATTTGACCACCTTGTATGTTAAGGACTTGGTACAACCCAAGATCTTCCCATAGTGCGCATTCGTTATGAGATGTTGTCAATCCATATTGCCATTTTAACTTTGTCAGCTGCTGCTCTAAGCAGTTACGTAGTTGAAATGTTGAGCCAAGTTCGTAAGTTTTCAACCAAGAAATTCAGCGCTTTCCAGTACATCTTTCTTTTACCCTCCCTTGGAATATTAGTTGTAATAATTTAAATCCCTCTAGACCAGGGATGAGCAACACGCGGCCCGCGGGCCCCATGCGGCCCGCCACACTTATTCGTGCGGCCCTTCAAATATTGTACAACCTCATTGTACCCTATTTCTTATTAAATAATTGTTTCCACATATATCTTTCGCCATTTTTTAATAGTATTTCTATTAAAGAGTGTTTTATTTCTGCAATATTTTATGCTAGGTTTATTTTGTTAATAAAGAGATAATTTGAATTCATCATTCATTGTTTGTATTATCATAAGTTTCTTGCATGCGGCCCGCACAACATTTTTCAATTTTTAGCTGTCCCGTTGTATAAAAAGGTTGCTCATCCCTGCTCTAGACGTTTCATTGTATGCCAAAAATACTCCGTTGTTTCTTACATGTTCAGTCCAAGGAATTCTCACTAAGCGTCTAAAGATCCATATATCGAAAGCTTGTCAGTAACCTCAGTCAACGTCCATGTTTTCACCCCATACAGCAAAAAGGTGAATACATAACATTAGGCTACTTTTAGTTTGGTTACCAAACTCAAATGGTAGTTCCTCAACACGGAACTAATCTTGGCGGAGGTTGTTCAAGCGTGTCCTATTCTAATTTTAATTTCTATTGAGTGGTCTCATTGCGGTTTACGGTAATTCCTAGATATGCGAATTTCTGTGCTTGTTCGATCTCAACGCTGTTCAGCAATAATCTTCCTATTGCTTGTTGCTATTTGCTAATAATAATGAATTTTGCCATTTTAACGTTAATTCGTAGACCATATGATTTGTTAACATCTGATCTTTCATTTTCATTCAATTTTTGCAAGCCACCTAAAGTGTCTGCCAACACAGTTATATCGTTGAGCCATTTACCGTATACAGGAATTTCCTGGTTTGTCGTTTGCAGTGCGTCCTTGAAGGTGTTTTCTAAATATAAGTTAAAGAATGTGAGAGACGTTTGTATGAATTTGCTCCTTAAATTCTGATGCTAGTGGTTTAGTTCCGATAAAAGTCAATGATAAGCGTATTTTGGTCAGCTAATCCTGCTTCATATAAAATAAAGGGTATATAATAATTATTTTACTACGAACGGCAAACAGTCTTATACTCAATCCCCAGATTAAACATACTCATTTACTTTCACCAGCTTCAAATCGCACCAAGTAAATTTCAGCCTACGTCAAGATATTGGAGGGCCGACGAGCTACAGTAACGATGGCGTGCGTTTTTTTTTCTATAATAGCGATGGGTGTTCAAATTACCAGGAGGCGCCAAAGAGTCTTTTATAACCGATAAGTCTATTACCTTATGATAATTCTTAAACTCACTGAAGTACTATGCGTAGCCAAAATGTTACATCAGTTAATTTGAGCACTCGTGCAAATCACATACGCGACCCAGGCTACGGCCGGAAGGTATAAATACAGCCAACTCTACTGTCGCTACTAAGTTTAGCTAGCATATAACAAAGTTTAATATTTAAATAGGTAACTGATTTTGGAAAGACTAAATTAGCGGCAACTAGAACTTTACAACGATGACGCTGGCCGAACACAGCAGGAGGGCGACCATAATAGTATGCCTCCCACGTACGCAGAAATTTAAGATGTTTTATAAATACGCCAGTAATTACTGATCAACTAGGAGGTGATGCAACACTAGCCGGTGAGTCTAATCTTTCAGTTCGCTTAATGTACAGATTCCTTTTTACCTTCACAAGATCATGTTTTAATCCTGGCTGCAATACAAGGCGACATTGGCAAAACAAACAGCAGCGGACTGCATAATTAGCCAACTTTGCAAGTTGGGACACAGTAAGGACTCTCAGCAACAATTGCTAACCGAAGAGGCAAAGCGGGGGTACAAGAAGTACTCAGTAACAAATGGAATTCTCAACAATGATTACATGTTACAGTACCACATCAGCCTAAATGATTATACTTTAACGGCTCCAAGTCGATTCTGAAATTTACGAAACACGAGTATAATAAAAATAAAAAATGAGAGAAAGTATGTTAAGACTCAAATGCTTTCGAAAAATCAACTATACAAATCCGCGGTAGCACAAGTGCGCTAAGACACTATTTCTCGTTAATCACTGTAAATTAGCCCTAAGCTAAAACGAAGGTTAATACGAGGTGTAATCAAGTCGGAAATATTTGCAGGAGAGAGCGAGAAACAAAACCATCGCCGCAGGTGCGCGGAGACAATTGAATCATACTTAGTCTAGTTACGTATGACAACGGATCTATAAATACACCCCGCGCGGGAGTAAAACAAACGGTACAATCAATGGGCCATCAAAGTGTAACGCCCTTTATCCGTAAGAATCTCTGAAATAGCACTTGCCACAATAGTGTTCTTCTTGATGTATTGGCTAGTTTTTCTTTATTAACATATAAAGAATCTTAAGAAAAAACTTATTGACTTATTGTTATGATGGTTAAGTGTTTCCTCTTTGTAGTATGTAAAACTGGAGAATCCATGATACTAAGCTCAATTGAAGTAACCATGTGTTAATGTACATCGTCTTAATTTTCACAATTTCTGAAACACTACGACTCGCATAAATATATGACATCGAAGCTGGGGATGAACGTAGCTCCATACGCCGGAACAACAAAAATCGAGCTACTGAACTAGATGTTGATTCAAACCAGAAGCTAAAATCATAATCGCGAGCCCGAAATTTTTGATCTTACGTTGCGTGCAGCGTTTTCAGTTAATCCAGCGCGGGGACCCAATAAATCAGGATGCACGTAGCAGCAAAACTGGCGAGAGCAAACCTGCATACCGCTTGTTGAACACAGATGTGTCACCGTTTGTAAAGCATACGGTTAAGTTAAATGTGCTGAAAATATTTAGACAGCGACAGTGTCGGCTGCAGCTTCTCTTCTTGTAATGGGGTTGGGGCGAAGGAGCGCGATTTTCCCTTCTACATATTTTGATCGCTGTAACGGAATTAGCGCGGCCTGAAAATACCTGGCGTGCGAGTCCTGCACTGCATGGACAGTCCGCAGCAAATGAATATTAATTCAATATTTCCCAGCAGAAAAATTCAGTGAATTCGTTCGCAATACCCAATTTAAAAACAGTGACACCGCCGAGGCTAGAATTAACAAAATCCTTCTCCCCCGAACATAATTCTAATAATTCACAATTAGCAGTGGCGGCCGTACGTCCGCGGCCTTTAAATAAATAAACCACAGCGCCGCAAATAAATTAATTTCAAAAACCGACAACGCGCTAAAGTCTTCGGTGCAGCTTCATATCTACAAATTATATCTATGACGAAAGTTGTACTTTTATCTAATTTGGAAGTTAGTTTGAAATAAATAATTTTTGTATGACGCAGTCGCGCATTAAAATATATAAGGGAGACCAGAGACGTTTATATACATAGACTTCGAAAAAACGCTAGATGACACTTTATACTTGCGGCTTAATTGCTTCTCCTTAAGTTGTATAAAATTCAGTTAGTCGTGCCTGCGATTATTATAAATCAAAGGTATCGGTTTGGTGTGTACCAACTATCAGTAGAACCTCAGAAAGTATATATATTATATACAGGCTGCCCATTTTATCATGTAACAACTAGGTAGGCAACACATTTAACACGCTCATAATTTTCGCAGGTAATCTTTAATCTTATTTGTTTGTTCAATCAACAAGGAGTAGACATGTGGACTGAAACCACTGATTTTCCGAGTTTACAATAGTATATTAAAGTATGAGTGGATAACAAGGTCTTTAAAACACGCGCGAGTTTGCGAGCACGACGGCGTAGCCGGAGTGCTCGAAATAGAGCAAGTGTTTTAAAGACCAGTTATCCACGAATACTTTACGCTATTTTTTATTATACCTGCAATACTGGAAATAAATTACGCACTAAAAACTTAGAAATAATTTTTGTCGTGATAAATCGAGAGGGCATAATAATATTGCTACTATAGTTACGAGAATTATTTACGTTTTTGTCGCGTCCATGTCCGTTGTTGCATTCAGTCGTTTCCTTGACAACCTTTAAAGCTCGGCGAGCTTTAATCGCCTGTATTCGCACGCTCAGGCGTGCTTTAAATGGCGATTCTGATGCAGGTATAATAAAAAATTATTTTTAAAATCAAGAATTCGCTGTAAAAGATCGTGAGCTTCTTCAATTAGTGGCCTACCTAGTTCTTGCACGGTAAAATACGCAACTCACTATATAATTCACATAAAAATATCTAGAAACGAAAATGTTTATTTCCAAAACCAACAGCTTTGGAAGTGTACATTTCATTTTTCACAATGTATAGGATCCAACATCTTTTCGTATCTATTAAACTGTATGAAGCAATAGGTCTAGAGCAATATGAAAAAAAATATAGGTGGCGCTAGAACCGGTAAAAATATTAGGGCTTCAGTAGAAGCATTAGAATTAACAATAAAAAATATTTTCAACCCGTTAATCTGTTAAAAATATATTAATACATGTATTATCTATAGCTTTGGAGCAACCGTAAGCCCTTAAAATCCTGATCTCGAGTGAACCTGAAGCGGTTGCAATCCTACGATTTTAAATTCTATGATATTATGCGGTCAGATACCGGTAGTGGGGGTAATTAATTATGAAAAATGTCGCGAAGCGGCTCTAGAGTCAAGGTGCGGAAATTTATAATTCATTTTGCAATTAAAAAAACGGGCGCGAGTGGAATTTTAAAACCGGGCCGGAATTATCTGCTCGCCATTTCTTATTGAAATTTGAAATTATCTGGTGTTTTCTTAGCCATTTAACTTGGCGCGGATAATTTTTAAATTTTAATCAAGGTTTGTTTTGATTAAGTGCTCCGTTTTTGATTAGGCCATCCAGAAATGCTCTTGATTAATAGCTTTCTACTACTTGAATTTTTATTGCGCCGCGCTCGCCACTTTTGGTTTGCGCGGTAGGAGCTAAAAGTTTTATCTCTTACTCGTTTTTCTTAAAGTTGCGACTATAAAGCCGCTTACTCTACACTTATGTATACTACAGTAATCAAATTTGTTAATAATTGTATGTTTGCTTAAAAGTCCTTACAGTTTTTTTTAATGTATTGCTACGGTCCTTTATGATTTTAGTTTAATTTAATTAAATGGAATAATTTACTGTCAGGGCTTTGTCACGTTATATTCTATCTTACTTTCGTTGGTCCTTAGCTAGCATGCATTTATAACGAAATCAATTATTCGACTCTCAATCTCGTTGGGTTACTGCAGAAATTTAATTAGTACATAAACAAATAAAACATATTAACACTATGAATATGAGACAATTAACATTTATTGGTTATAAATTTGTATTTTTGAATAGTTGTGGGTTTAATCAAATTATCGTTATTATTGCTTAAACACTTTGCTTGTCTTTAATTTATTTATAATTTACTTTTTACAATTTAAAATTGTTTAACTGGTAGTTTTTTTCATTTAAATTTTTATATTTTAACTCAGATAATATTATCTATTTTTTCCACTTATATTCTGTCTGCTTTATTTTCAAGCTCAATGTATCTTTATTGACATACTGGACTTGCATCTACTGCATGGACTGCTTTTCACCGTCGTCAGCAGCGCCTGCTCGTTATGCTACACGCATACCACCAACATCTTCATATTTCCTAGTCCAAACTTCGAATGATGATCATATTTATTTTATAAAGAATGTTTTTTCTGGGCACACACCAATATTTATTTTTAATATAATTGAATTTTTATATTTTTAGCTTGATTTTAAAGCTGGCGTCTTTTTAATTCAAAATTTTTACACACACACACTTGTTATTGTTATTTCCTTATATTCTTCAAAACCTTAGATATCAAATATCAAAAAATTACAGCTTCCTACTTTTCAACCTTCTGACTTTTAGCTAAACAGGTCATATTTTAGGTTAATGTTCTCAAATTGTGCCTGTCTCCAATTCTTATGTAACAATGTGCAACAATAACTCTTCTATACAACAAATATGTAAGAAACAAATTTATGTTTTATCCTTTCTAATAATATTTACTTTTGCAGATAAAACTGACTAATATAACAACTTCCTTCAAAATTACTGTCATCAACCAAATTTGCGTTACATTTTCAATCAACGCATAGACAATTAGCTGGTATCGTTTACAATTTTACGTGTAACTGAATTAATAACTATGGATCTATGGGTCCCGGGTGGTGTAGCTTGAACAAGTGTCCACGTTCGCTCAGTAGACTTAAGCAACGCTCTTTCTGGTCAGAACTTGGATGGGAGTTCCACGGTTGCATCTCTCGGCGCCTGGTGATACGGCTGTCACGGAAATAGTTGGTCCCGGATATCATAACAACATCATGATAGTCGTTAGTGGGGTTGAAAGTCCCCATAAATGCACAGCGACTCCTATAATTGCCCTAACGGCTGTTGGCTGAGTGCGAAATAAATAAATAAATAAAACTTTCTGACTGATCTTTGTTTCAGTAATGGACAGTCAAAATTTGCTGAAGAAACTGTCGATTTCATTGTATAAAATATAATATTTAATGATCAAACCGTGCTGCTAGACTTAATATCCTTTTTATTTATATTATAATTAAGCTGCGTGTTAATGATATTTTATTTAAAATACTTTGCTATTTTAAAACCATATCAATATGTATAAATAAGGAACTGGTACCTAGGTATATTTCATGAATCCACAAGAATAGAAATTTAAAGATTGCTCAAAATATTATAGCAGCCTTAGTGTATCAGCACCTGCCGGCACTCACGAGTTTAAACAAAAACTTATTTGAAAGATACTGAAGAACAAAGGTGTCTTTAGACCTGGACGATATTGTATCGATAGTGTTTTCGATCTAAAACGCCTGGTGGAATATGCAATGACGCATTGAAGTTTCCTTGTTCTTCTTCTTTTCCTTTTTTATATAATGCCGTAGATAGGGACCAATATGGGCATATTACGTTGGATTGTGTAATGAAATTCATGAGAGATTATTATTTTGGTATGTAACCAGCAAAATAAACACAGAATGATACAGAAGTAAAACTCCCCACTCTTAAACTGTTGATGTCAGAGTTAATGTAAGCAATCATTTCTAGGATCTTGGATTAACTTTCCAAGAATGTAATCTCATTATTTTTTTGGGCAGTCTTAAGTAGTCCTGTCAAGTAAATTTGTAATTAAAGTAGTTGAAGTTGAGGTGGTTTCTCAACACTCCTACAACTCATTTACCCAATTATGATTTCAAAGAGAATTTACCAAAGAACTTAAAAATACCAATAAGGTACATTATGTGACTCCAAACATTTAATCAGAAAGACATTATTTATTACTAACATTAACAATTGCATATAATTAAGATAAGTTAGCCATAAAATGTTGATTTTGGTTAGTTTTTAGCGCTGATAATACCTTAAAATATAAAAATGTACATTAACCGCTTAAGCACAACAGCGCAGCATCTCAAATAGATTATCGTTAAACATTATATTACAAATGTGCTGCAAGATAGAAAATAGGTACGTAGATAGGAAATTTTAAACACAAATGCTAGTTTAAGCCTGTAGAAGGTTTGAATGGCAAGAATTGTAAAATAAACATGTTTTCCAGCTGTCAGATTTATAAATGATTATAATTTTTGTAGTCTAAATGGAAATCTCATCTGAGTTTGCATAGAGCTGAAAAATATACTGTCTTCAATATTATTACGGTTTAAATTGGTTTCGTTATAATTGTGTGCAGAATATAAGCAACAAACGTTTTTAAATTTTTGCTAGGCGAACTACTGTAGTTTTGCGACCAAAGTGTTGGTATTTATTTTGTGATTAAGTATCATTTAAGTGACTTATTTGTAAGTCTGATTATTAAATTAGTTCAGTTAAGCCTCATTTTGTGTTCAACAAATGAAACACCATTATTACAAACAAAACGCAGTTTCAATATAAACTTTAGGAGGCCGCAGCCAAAAACAGTTTTGATTTGGCTTTGTAAGCTATACTAATTATTGCTGCCAGAAACAAAAGAGTCAACAGCAATTGCATGCTTGTATTTTTGTCCCACCTGAGAAATGACAGTTGTGTTAAAATAAAGTTTTTTGGTGTTTAATGCCGCAAATAATTGTCGAAAACTGCCTGAGGAAAACAAGTAAGCGAACACGCACATAAGTAAATATTCCTGCACATCCATAAGAAAGGCGAGCCAACGAAAATACAGTCGTTCCAGTACTAACCTAAACTAAAAAATAACAAGCAAGAGTGAACCAACAATTCGTAAACTTTCACTCAAGATTACGTGAAAGCTCATAAGACGTTCCAAGCGGCAGCAAAATAACAAATCAGAGGTGTTGGCAGAGTCCTGCAAAGACTTCAAAAAGTCAACATCAACACAAGCGGCTGTTTTGGCCAATTGCCATTAACTGTGCTATGGGGGTTGTTCGGCTAATGGGGCCGTTCGAATAAAAAGTGGACTGTATATTTAAAAAAAAACTGTTTATTTGGTTTATTACACTAAATACTGCACCTCCGTAATTTGGGGTGGTTGCTGCGTTAATGTTGCAGCCGTACCTTATTCTTACTTAACTATTTGCCTACTTAAAACCCAGCTACGCATGGGGTGCGCAAGCATCCTCACCCCACTTCTTGCGCAGATTTAAAAGGCGCGCTTAACATTCTGCCCGCCTTGAAAGAATTGACTTTCAATACAAACATGCACAACATAATGACATATAAATCTTACATGGGATATAGAAAATACAATTAGATATATAACTACATCGTAACACACAAAAGAAAAACATTAAAAATAATAAATGTATCTGTCCCTTATTGTTTTTCACTCGATTGGAAGCGCACACACACGGTTAACTGCGCGTTGTATAACACCATTATGTACTTTTACGTCAACTACGCGCACAATGCCATCCTTGCCAGGATGAAGTTGGGATATTCTTCCTAGCTTCCAGCTTAACGGAGGAGCATTGTCATCCTTTATTAGCACTAAAGAGTCAATTTTCAGTAATTGTTGGGATTGTTGCTTCCATTTTGTCCTTACTTGCAGCTCGGTCAAGTATTCCTTTTGCCAACGAGACCAATAATGCTGTACCATAGCCTGCAGCTGTTGGTACTTGCCTAACCTTCCTTCAGGAACTGCTGTTAGATTGTCCTCAGGAAGGGCAGTCAACGATTTTCCAATTAAAAAATGCCCAGGCGTCAGGGCAGACATATCTTGGGGGTCGGATGATAGAGGACAGAGTGGACGAGAATTTAGGATAGATTCGATTTGAGTTAATACTGTATTGAATTGCTCGAAGGTTAATGAATTGTTCCCTATTACACGTTTTATATGGTATTTAGTACTCTTAATCCCCGCCTCCCAAATTCCCCCAAAACTAGGAGACCTAGCAGGAATGAAATGCCAAACTATTTTTTCATTTGCAAGAGTATTAGCTATATTGTCTGATTCAGCCTCAAGTAATTCATAAATCTTACGGAGTTCATTGTGAGTGCCGACAAAATTTAATGCATTATCTGAATAAATATTCTTTGGTTTCCCACGTCTACTAGTAAATCTTTGCAGAGTTGCCATGAATGCCGTTGCAGTCAATTCCGAAACTAATTCTATATGTACTGCCTTGGTACACATACACACAAATAGACATATATACGCCTTTATTAGTTTTGCTCCCCTGGTCAACCGGTCTTTTATTAGAAAAGGACCACCGAAATCGATTCCTACATTTTCGAATGGTGTATTCTTGTTTACTCTTACTTCCGGTAAGTTTCCCATTAAATATTCTAGAGCCCTCGGTCGTGCCCTAAAGCAGATAACGCACTTTCTGATTATATTTTTGCATGAGTTACGTCCAGAAATAGGCCAGTATTTTTCACGAATAGAATACAGCAGATTTTGAGCGCCACAATGAAGCAGGCGTTTATGTTCATCTTTTAAAATTAGTTCTGTTAGTCTGCTGCTTCTAGGCAAAAGAATAGGATGTTTTTTGTCATAAGTTTTATTTGAATTCGTTAGTCTACCACCTACGCGTATTAAATCATCCTTCATAAATGGGTTTAAGGATAAAATTTTACTTTTGTTACTTAGGATGCGCTTATTTACCAAATTATTATAATCACCTGAAAACCCTTCGATTTGATCAATTTTAATTAAATATTTTAATGCCGCTTGTAATTCATCGGGAGTTAAAACCCCTATCTGTCTTTCCTTTCGTGTTAATCGTGAATTGTTTACGAATCGTAATATATACGCTAATACCCGTTTAATTTTTGTTGATAATGAGTATTTATTAATTAAATTTAATTGTCTATCTGATGTTGTAATAGTACACGAAATAGATCGTTCTTCGGGAATATCAGTTAGAATTGGTTCCCCTTCACTTGCTGTTGGCCACATTATGTTCTCTTTATTCAGCCAATCTGGGCCATGCCACCACAGGTTGGAATTTTGAAGATTTATTGGATTGACACCTCTGGAAAGCAAGTCCGCAGGATTGTCTTTAGATTTTACATGACCCCAATCATTTATATCTGTCAACAACTGAATCTCACTAACGCGATTAGCTACAAACGTTTTCCATCGGTTTGGGGCCCCTCTAACCCAAGCAAGTGTAATTAATGAATCCGTCCAAAAGAATTTTTTATTATAATTTAGCTCCAGTGAATCTGTTGCCTTTTTTGCTAAATTTGCCAATAATACTGCTCCGCATAATTCCAATCGCGGTAGAGTTATTTGCTTAAGAGGAGCAACCCGTGATTTAGCACAAAGAATTGTTGAATTAATTCCCCCTAGCCCTGAAACACTTCGCAAGTACAGGCACGCCCCGTAAGCCCTTTCGGAAGCGTCGCAAAATGCATGCAGTTCGATGGTAATGTAAGCTGAGATTATAGCGTGTCGACGAATTTTGAACTCATTTATAACTGGCAAGGTTGTCTTGAAATCTGACCACTTGGTCCTTAGGGAATCTGGTACCCTTTCATCCCACGAAAGCTGTGCCTTCCACAATTCCTGCATTATAATTTTTGCAACAATAATTATGGGCCCCAATAATCCCAAAGGGTCAAATATTTGGCAAATGCTCGATAGAATTGATCGCTTTGTAATTGCACCTACGTTAATCGAATCACTTACTGCATACTGAATCGTGTCATTAATTGGATTCCAATATACTCCTAAAGTTTTATTAGCTTCGTCCTCTCCTATCTGAAGGACGCTGGCTTCTAAATCATTATTAATTTTAAATTCAGCTATTATGTTTGGATTATTGCACAGCCATTTACGTAGTTCAAAGTTTGCTCCAGAAAGTATTTGTGAAATCTCGTTTTGAATTTGTAGTATTTCCGCTACCGTGTCCGCACCCGTTAGCAGGTCATCTACATAAAAATCATTGCGAATAATTTTACTTGCAATAGGAACCTGTAATTGATTGTCATTAGCTAATTGCCAAAGACACCTTATTGCTAGATATGGCGCCGACGCGGTGCCGTAAGTGACCGTATTTAATTGAAAACATTTTAGTGTATCATGGGAATTAGCGCGCCAAAATATTCTTTGAAATTTTCGTTGTTCTTCGGCAACGAGCACCTGCCGATACATTTTCGAAATATCAGCTGCTATTACAAATTTATGTTTTCTGAATTTCAACAAAATAGAAAATAAGTCCTGCTGCAATGTAGGACCGCTAAATTGCACATCGTTTAGTGAGTGCCCTGAATCTGCCTTCGCGCTAGCATCAAATACCACTCTACATTTACTAGTCAAACTTGAATCTTTAATGACCGCGTGGTGAGGCAAATAATAGTAGTTCGAGGTATGATCACGATTTGTATCATCTACTTCACTCATATGATTTAATTGCTCGTATTCCTTCGTAAACGATATATAATCCTTTTTTAACTCCGAGTTTTTATTTAATTTTCTTTCTAAGGAATAGAAACGATTTAACGCGTTGCCCCGCGAATTACCTAATTGACTTAGCGTATTCTTAAAAGGAATTTTAACAATAAATTTACCTGTGCAATCGCGTATTGTCGTCTTACTAAAGTGTGATTCACAGTATCTTTCGGATATTGATAACGGCAAACTGTTATTCATGACCTCTTCTAATTGCCAAAACTTCGAAATTTTCCTATCAACGTCGTCCCTAATACTTAAACAATTGATAGATGTATTAGTACTCGTACTCGTATTTACATTAAAATTTAAATTACCAGCTATAACCCATCCAAGCTGTGTATTCTGCAGAATGGGCATGTTTATCCCAAGTTGTTTGTGACCATTCATTATTGTTAGCCAAAATATATTTGATCCCAACAAAATATCAATCTCATCTGCAGTATAGAATTTTGGATCTGCTAATTTAATTTGACCTGGAATATTTAATACGTTTTTATTAAATGATATAGAGGGTAATTTTTCAGTAATTTTTGGAATTACTAGGCAGTGAATGTTCATGCTGAAATGATTGTGACATGATGTAATTAGCAAATTAACTTGATTAGTTACGATAGACAGTGTTTCACCACCAACTCCCTTTACTGCATGATTAATCCTTGTAGATGGTAGATCTAATTGTTTTTTCAACCTTTCGCTAATAAAATTACTTTGAGAACCGCTATCTAATAATGCACGGCAAGTAACAAATTCATTTTTACTATTTTTAACTTTAATAACAGCCGTTGACAGTAAGACTTGAGTTGCAGTGACCAAGGACACCGTATTATCACTTTCTAAAATATGAGTGGTCATTGTCTCATTTTGACCAGTTACCGGTGGGGTTATTTGTGTACTTACGCTGGATGCTTCAGCTCCAGAGCTTGCCGTAATCCCTGAAAGGTTTTTCGTTTCCGGCTTAAGAATTTTGTTAAATGCCTCTAAGTGCAGCAAGGAATTGTGCGGTTTATGACATTTAAAACATCTTTTCGCATGGCATTTCCAAGAAGGATGTGATGGTCTCATGCAATTTAGACAGAGTTTAAGCCGCTTAACGCACGAAATGCGTTCTTCAATGGGTAGATTTAGAAACGAAGTGCATTTGTAAATGGCATGACCTTCGTTACAATGATAACACTGGATTTTGTTTCCTGTATTGGCGACAAAAGTATTAGATGATTGCTTTTTAACAAATTGCGAATTTTGACATTTCTGTTTTTCAACTTTATTAGTTTCTAACTTCTCTAAAACCGCACACCTAGCCTTTAAAAATGTGTTTAGATCTGCCATTATTGGTAATTGGTTTTCGTATTTAAAAGATTCCCAATCTCGCCGGGTTGTATTATCCATTTTACTGGTTATTATGTAAATAATTAAGCGATCCCAAGAATCTATTTTTTCCCCTAACGTTTTTAAGGAACGCAAATGTCTTGTAATTGTATCAAATAATTTCCTAAGTTCCGTATGCGATTCTTTATTAATAACCGGGTATTCAAGGATGGCCTTTATGTGATTATGTATCATAAGATTTTTATTTTCATAACGATCTAATAGTAATTGCCAAGCATTTTTATAGTTAGCTGCCGAGACTTCAATAGATTTAATTACCTCGGAGGCTTCCTTTTCTAACGAAGAGCGCAAATAATAAAATTTTTGAATATCTGATAGTGATTCGTTACTGTCTACAAGGGCACTAAATGCGTCTCTGTACTCCAACCAATCTGAATATTTCCCGTCAAACGTCATTAATTTAATTGTCGGTAGTTTAATTGAATTATTATATGGTGACCTATTACTTCCGTTATGAATACTTGAGGCGGAATCTTGCACTCTAGCCCTTTCATATTGATTACAAATTGTCCTAGCTTTACTTGTGACATTAAAAAATAAATTTTCAAACTCTTCCCGCTCGGTTTCATCTGTATCTTCAGGGTCTAAGTTTTCAATCTGCGTCTGAATTTCGTCAAATTCGTCTAATATCGGATCTATTTTCATTAACCTATCATTTAACTGAGTTATTATGTCACTATTTAACGCATCCTTATCCAATTTATCGAAATAATTTTGAAAACGCGTTAACTTTCCCTTTATTGTCCCGCGTTTAGCTTTTAATTTTGCAATTTCGCTGTTGTCAGTCATTGTATTAACTCAAACAAATCGAATAAGGAATTAATAGGAATGTGACTTACAGGACATTTCAGTAGCTACTGGACTGCTCGTTCTTGTCTGCACTGGATCGCTGATGCCGCTTCTGGACTGAAGGAAAAACTGAGATTCCTCGCCAAGCACACAACAATCGGCTTTTATTCACTTAATTCACTATCCGGTCGATTGGACCAATGTTCGGCTAATGGGGCCGTTCGAATAAAAAGTGGACTGTATATTAAAAAAACTGTTTATTTGGTTTATTACACTAAATACTGCACCTCCGTAATTTGGGGTGGTTGCTGCGTTAATGTTGCAGCCGTACCTTATTCTTACTTAACTATTTGCCTACTTAAAACCCAGCTACGCATGGGGTGCGCAAGCATCCTCACCCCACTTCTTGCGCAGATTTAAAAGGCGCGCTTAACAGGGGTGTAGCTGCAAGAGTACGAATATAATCACCGGTAGTATAATTATAATTATTTTACTTGATCAATTAGTAGATTGGTTTGTTGTTCTATTTAAATGTGTTTTTATCTATTTTATCTAGCGTGCTTTGGCGACGCCACAATACTTTTATACTTAGAGACTCTAAAATGGCATCCTGAATTATTATTTTTTAGTAAATAGCAGCCGTGTACTAACATTTGTGTCATATTCAAAGTTTTGTGCTGTAGTTAGTTCGGAGTGTCATACAGAGATATTTTGTATTTTTCAATTATAATTATCATTCCATGGAATATAAACTGTCACGCCAACGTGGGACTGTAAATTATTGACCTAATTTTCTTTACGTTTTAGTGCAGCCCGTATTCAACTCTCTGTCCATCTCTTGAAGGTCCTGCTCGGATTTCTCTCTTCCGTGCGCTTAATGTCCCTTGCTACTTTAATCAATCTTATTTCTTGATTTCGAAAGCTGTTCTTTCGGGTTTTTTCTATTATTGCCCTTAGTGTATTCATCTCTACTGTGCGAAGTAAATGTTTTATACTGTTGATGTTGGGTGTGTTTTCTGCCCCCATTTATCGCCTTATACAGAGTACATATATTAAAATAAAGCTGCATAAAGAATACGGGTAAATTCTTGAGCCTAAGCAAGATTAAACCATTGATTAATAGAGAAGGTATTGGTATAGATTACTCACATTTGACAAACTTGTCTATTGTTGAGTAACGCAACATCTTAATGGTTTGGAAATTGATGCACAGGGCGAGTTGTTGCAGCTAATCACAGCTGTATTTAATGTGAGTCTTACTTTAACAGAGAGTTATTGTTCATTCTTTATCGTTGACCACGTTTTTTACCAACGAGCGAGCACGAGACGCAACAGAATTTCCTGAATTCCAGTCCAAACTCCGACATCCGCATCTCCGGTCCCGACACCCCCATAACCACCGTTACTTAAGCACGTTAATTAAAGCACACTCGCTATAAACACCGCTTTCAGGCTGTTGTTCGAGTAAGAGCGGTGTGTAGAAGCAACTTCAAATACGTTGGAAAGCCAGCTGTTGGGTTGCTGTACCGGTTGGACGCTCGAAACTATAGGAATTTACTGCCCTAGGCCCCAGAGAAGAAATTTTAGTTTGCTTATTTGTGAATGCGGTGGATTTATATTTTCTTTTTATTGTGTGCTTTAGTCTTAAAAATAAACCGTATTTATACAGTTGGCCCATTTATTCACTCAAGTGTTCACTACAAATTCTAGTTCTGACCTACCTCTATACATTGTAAGAACAAGTTTTGAATCTTGAGCTTTTCCGAATTTTTTAGCTTTTGTATTTTAAATACTAGCACATACGGTTGCTTACCGTATAATTGACTCCTTATCTTAATTGCCAGTTTGGCGGACCATTGTCTGACCTTTACGTTTAGGTTTAGTCCCGGAGTACCTGTCCTTGAGCGAAATTCTGATGAAATGTATTTCCTCGAGTGGTCCAATAATGGCGCAATCTGGACGTTTCTGTATGAGTTGGAGAGAGTCAATTAAGTAGCGTAAGCGCAATTTCTCTTTGGTTAAAGGATTCTACCGCCAGACTTGAAAGAGGCAATGCGTGTGGCCGTTTGTTCAACGGATGAGGCCTTTGGCCTTGAACGTGCCAAGTCGACATTAATTAACACTGCGAATGGATGTTTTTGGTCAAGTTCTTGGTCATCTAAGAAACGTGTGGTGTAGTTATTAACCGAGGAATTCTTGTACCGCGAAGCTGGCAAGCTTCGACTGATTGTTGGAGGCGAATAATTAATTGGAAACCTCTTTTGTGCCAATTGTTTGTAATGAAATTACGTGTACCGTACCGCACCTTGCCTGTTCATTATGTTCTTCGTTCTACCCTCTGATTTAACATCGTCTCGACCCGCTAGACAGATCGCACCCTAGGCCGTTTTTCGCAGTTTTTATTGGTTTATGCTGTTGGCACTTTTTTGAAATAACTGTTTAATAACCCATATTTTTTGTGTCTTTAATAAAAATAGAATGGTTTAGTTTTAGTGTAGCAATTGTTAGTTTATGTTAGATTAGGAATTCTAATACATAGGACTGTAAATAGGTACACTTTGCCCTTCTTGTCCGCTGAAGAATTCCTTAGTGACTTCCAAATCCCCTGTATCTAATTTTCTTTTTTGTAGAAATTATTGCGATCGCTTTTACAGTAACACATTCCGCTCATCATTCCAAATCGTGGAACATTAAAAAGATTCATTCTGCTTATTGCTTCGGTCCGAAGAAGACATAGCAACTCTTATGTATTTGAGTGCAAGTGCAATCGATCATTTGCAGTTTTGCAATTCCAAAATCTTCATTCCGGTAACTTACCTTTGATACACACAATTATTTATTTTATTTTTATTTTTTGTCATTAAATTAACATAGTGGTTTACTTAATTCTCTATGTTATGGTCTCTGTTTAGTGTTTATTTACGATACTTCATAAGCAGCATCTTAGATGCATTTTTGCATATGTTTCTACATACCGGCATGCGTTTCAGTAGGAGTAATACGCAAATAATTCTAAATAATCCCAAAAATGTTTGCGTAAAAAACTCAACAGATTCGTATAAAGAAACGACGAAACAAGCAATAACTGCGAAACCTGAAATTTAGCATTCCTCGTCCTTTTCGCTTGATGTAATTAGGTTTGATTTCGAGTAGAATGTGTCATCTTCGTCCCACCGCCGCCTGGGTCGGCAGAAGAGTGGGACGAGCGCATTAATCAACTTCCTAGGGATTCAAGTGGTGAAATGCAATAAGATATTGTAAAGTATGTGTTGAGGTGTGAGCAGCAAGTGTCTGTATTGTCTTATAATTAAATTTCATTAACCCCAAGTCTGTGAAGTGGAATGGAATTCTATATAACAAGTGACAGCTGATCTGTGCATCGGAATTACAACTTGAGATTTACTCTGATTGTAGTTGTATGTTCTATCTAATTAACAGTTCTCCAATTAGAACAAAATCCTAACTTATGACCCGCTCGTACGTTAGCTGTAGGAGCGCAGTAAGCCGTGAGAGATATATTCGAGCAAAGCTCACTATGCTTTTCAATAAGGTTTTTAATTTTTCCCCTCTTCCAGTTCAATCGTTCGGGTTAGAGACGTCCGCCAAAAATAATAGCAGGAATTAGGGATTAGTTCGCAGTAAATACAGCGATACGTCATCTGGCAAAGACATTTATTCTCCAAATTCCGTAGTATTGTCTTAGTAGGCCGTGCCTTTGAGCAATCAAGAGGACCAGTGTTTGATGTTAGGTGCTAAGTTGTCTGATTGTTCCCGTGTTCGAGTTCGTGTTTATGTTTGTATGTCGGTGTTCACTGATGTTCAGTTCAATTGTTTAACTTCATACGCATCTGTTAGTTTACCCATCGTGCTCGTGTATTGCTTAATTCCAGATCTAATTACCTCTGTTCTACTTGAAAGGCGAAATGGTTGTCAATTGTTTACTTTTGCGAATTTTATTAGCAAATTTCCCGAACTATTAAATTGCTAGCTGGCTATAAGTGCGCATATGAACGTTAGCTATTTCATCCAACTGTTTTCGTTAATATTTTTCAAACGTTTGCTGGAATTCTAAACAAACACAAAATTAGAATTTTAATTAAATATTTTCTTAAGCCCTTGCACTACAATGCACGGCCGCTTTATGATGAAAAACTATTGCAAATAATAGCAACAAATACTATTCATAAATGTGTCAAATTAAAAGTGGTTTAATCAAACACTTTTCGACTTTCCGTTCTGAAGATTTACTCAACCTTGAAAAATGCATCTATGATAGCTCGATAAGATTATCTACCGCTTACACTTATCTATGAAGGACTGTACGTAAAAGTAATGGGTTGTTTTATGATAGGACAGTAATGTTTCTCCCAGTATAAAGAAATATAAGAGTTCTTCTTCATCACCCTTGGGACTCATCATTTTGAGGTTGCGAAATTGTCGGTATCGATTTCTCCCCGTGTATCGTATTACTCGTCTGGTTGTGGTATACCATTATTATATTATTTGAGACGCCTACACCATTACGGCTGTCGGTTTTCATTCCTGAGAAACAAAGCATAGCCTGCTACCTATCGTAGCCTTAAAATTTCCGACAATACCCACCACATCTGCCGAGCGTTTCCCGATCCGCCACCTCGGGACGCTCCCGCTGGACCCCAAACAGGTTAATTATGGTTAAATATGTGCTTGCTATTGATATAAAGTGAGAGAAATGAATGTTGAGATAAATAAAAGTTGAAAACAACCGAGATGGACTAGCTTATAGGAAGAGCAAAACTGGCGAGGCTTGTATATACGAGTATCGCTAATTCAAAGAAGTCCACTAAAAATCACCCAGTTGGAATAAGAAATAATTCAAAGATAATCTGCAAATATGTTTAACCATATACAAAAGAATTATGAAAACTGACAAACTATAAGCTTATTTGGGAAGAAGAAAAAGAAGAAGAAAAGAACATTTTGCTCTG
This sequence comes from Agriotes lineatus, assembly GCA_940337035.1. Lineage (NCBI taxonomy): Eukaryota > Metazoa > Arthropoda > Insecta > Coleoptera > Elateridae > Agriotes > Agriotes lineatus. The sequence goes on along the minus strand of OW679203.1, from coordinate 12,760,909 downwards.
TCTTGAAATTTAAACAAGTAGCTGTTGCTTTTATATAATTCTAAAGTAAATGTAGTAAATTAAATTCCAGCAATCTTGAGGCTTTAATTGTGTTCAACCTATAGACTCGAAACTCGAATAGTCTTTTCTAATATTTATTACAACTATCTAGTATTAAACAGTAGTCATGCAGCAGTATGATTTTCTAAGTTAGTTGCTATTCTAAAATATCCACTTGTGTATTATCCATCCAGGGTTTTAGTCTATTTACTGAACACTGCTTTCCATAGTTACTCTACGACTTTTTCTTTATTTCTACCAGCGTCGCTGCTGCTACTTGTGTCCTGCATAATTTTCTATAATTATTTCTTACAGCTTGGGTCGTGGGGAATTGTTGCCTTCTAGTGTTCCTTTCACTGTATTTTAATATTTGTTCATGTGTCTTTTAACTCGTAGCTTTTAACAGGAGAACCCCCGGTAACGACCTGCAAAAAACTTGCTAATGGGAGAGCAGCTCAGTGGAATAGGAATGGGTCGAAGGCTAGATCACGGTAGTCTAAACAATTATATCTGGAAAAGTACGGAAATAAATTATTTTATGTAATGACCGCCACCTGGTGCTTTGTCTGTCGATTATGTAGTGGAAAAACTTTTTATCAGGAGATGGAAAATAAAAGGTTTCAGAAAAATGTATATTATTGCGTAACTGCGCTGCGCTTTACAAATAAAAATAATACAGTACATTTAGAGACTCTATTAAGATAACATACATGAAAATACATTTTAACAGACACCAGCTTAAGGCTAAAACCGCAACAAATAATGATAACAAACAATCCCTAAGAATTATACCTGCTTATGATGTCAAACCGCCCGAAAATTTAAATTCTTAGCGGATGTTTGCCTATGAAGAACTGCCACGCATTGTATGCAGAAACGCTTTGGATAAATATGGATAACACGTTTAAAATTAGCGCATCCATACAATAAGAAGGGGTTTAACTTAACTTGATGCAGCGCGCGGCCAAAAGTTGGTTGAGAATTGCGATATCACAAACAGCAGCAGTACTTGAGGGCCTGGCATCAACAAAATTAGTAGTTTTAAAATTGTCGAGGCTACGTTTATGTCTTTTCGATAATCTTCCTTTGATCTTTTCCCATATGGGATGTTGTTCTTACATACCTAATTCGGTACTTCTATGTAAACTTCGCAGTGAACCAATTTACACAGCTTGTTATCGGCGCCCACTCTCCGCCGTCTTGCGCTACAAAACCTCCAGCTGCATTCTTCGGGATGCAGTAGGATGCTCTATGTTCGCCGAGAAGTCTGCAAAACCCTCCTTTTGCAGGTAAAGATTCTTCCTTGTCAGATAAGTAGATCTCGTGCTCATTTATAGCAGAGCTAACAACCCAAAACAGAGCCATTGGGGGGGGGGGGAGGCGTTAGAGATCCATTTTAGGCGCTTCAGCAGGAATCTCCCACTAAGGTATCGGCTTGGCTGGCAAGGTATTTTCAGGATAACTCTGAACTCACGAACAGGAGGTTAGTTTCGCGAGCGGATTCAGGCTGGCAGAGCTAAGAATTGCTCTACATGTGTCAGAATTTAAGTTCTTTACGAGATAAACTTGAAAGAAGCTACAGCGCTGGACGCAACTTTCTTTCACGGGCTATGCATTTCGCTTTTATATCCTTCTGGCCGCCCGTCTCCGGGGCGATTTTCAAGTATCGTTCAGGTAGAATTGCGCTATGATAGCTCTATAAATTTGTGCACCGCGTGGTAGTCACAATTGTTGTGAAAGTTGGCGACGTATAAATTCGAATGTACTAATTGTGTTGAAATTCAATGTATGCAAACCCTAGCCTCACAGGCTAACTCCTTTTGTTGTTATACATTTGTCACCGCATATTCTGCTTATTCGTGCCATATTTCGTGTTTCTAAGCAACCACATTTAACTGTCGATACTAGATTTTTGCCAACTTCTTGATTTTGTAAGGCCTTTCCATATTTCCTCTCGTGGGATGTTATTTCTTCGACATTCGTGTTGTACGGCATGATATAGATTAAAAAACTTATAGCAGGATTGTCATGCGCCGTTTACTTTGGTAATATTTGTTTTACTTTGTTTTACTAACAAAACATCAGAATAGCGCCCTAAGTCAACAATGACACAGAGAGATTTTTTAGTTTCGATATATTTATCTCTTCAACTCTTATCTTACTGATTAAACTTCAGATTCAAGTTAATGAACAGCCTCTTGCATACTCGACAAACATTCAGTACTCTGTGAAGGTGTGAATTGTGATTTGTTTAACATTGTATGTAAGAAGAAGTGTATTCATTAACAGGCTCTAACTACATTCTTAGCCTCAGGGCTTGATTAGTTTCCATGGTCTGCGGGCATCGGATTTGGAGTTGATATGCAGCTTAACCTAGTGCTATTAGTTTACCAACTAAATTTCAAATCGGTTACTAACAGACCATTGAACTAATAGGTCGGTGCACCAAAGGCGGGATATTCATCCATACGTGGCCTTAAAATCGTTAGTTCAAGATAAGTGCAATGCAAGCGCTTCTGCAACCGTGTAAACTCCAAACTAATAGAACTGTTGTGCAGTTCGTATTTGGTTATCCAGTCGAAACAAGCGATTTATACCCGAACATGCTAATCGTCGCTGCATTCCACAATTTTAAATCTTCGTCTATTGTTGAAATCGTATGAAAATCAAGAGGTTGTGGGGTGGAGGCGAGGCCCCGGGCTGCCTTCGCAGCTTCTCTCCGAAATATTATACGTACCAATTATTGATATAATTTATTCAGAATTACTGCAAAATTATAAATGCAGAACTGTCACTTTATAGCCGACAGTTCGCTTCGACTAAGTTATGATTTGAAAGTTCTGAACGGCAGAACAGAATACACTCCGCTGCTCCTTTCCAGCGCCTCCCAAACGGCTTCGTTTGCGCGTGACTTTGATTGAAGCAATTCTGCAACAAAACGTAATTTATTATACAGAACTCTAAGACAAAAGTATACATTTTGCTGCCATATTTATCTTCTATATAACAAAATTGTTATGCACATTGATCACATCCAGAATATTATTAGGGAGGAGGTAGTTTGTTGTACAACCTCCTTGTCTCTTTGCCATAGCGATGTCATAGTAACAATTTTTTTAAAGAAAAAACACAAGCAAATACTTTGTACTCATCTTTACGGCAGAGAGTTTCAGTGCTCTCTTGGCTCATGTTTATATATTATGATTATACTCCGAATGCCAAGGTCTGCTCCGATTCCTTTTTGTTCAATCGCGCAGTTTATAGTAGCTGGTTATCATCCTTCTTCTAAAGTCTAAATCTAAACGGTATCATTCGTGAAATCACTTTATGTGCTGAAGGAATGGCAATTGGGCAATTGAACCATTGTTGATGATCTGAGGTACGATGCTCTTTATGAGCAGGAAATTAAGGCCACTTTTTCCTTTTAAGATATTTTTAGCCTACGTCAACTCACATTAAAGTGAACACAGTTGTGTTTAAGACTGTATTGATTTATTGAAAAGCAAATTATAAGTTCAATGTCTAAACTTAATAGTGCCATTGAGCATTTGTCAATTTACACGACCTAGTAATATGGCTAACATAACCTAGAAATTAGTTCGAACACTGCAGTAAATGCCGTCGCTCCATGTTCATACATTCTTTCAACTAATTTTAATCAATTTTGAGTAGAATTCTAAGGTGGGCAGCTTCATATTTTAAGTATGCTTTCAATAAACTAATTTCCTACACCTAAAGAAGGCTCCTAGTAAAATCAGACGACATTTTGCATGATTTTGAACTATTTCAAACACGTCACTCAAAGAAAAATGTAGCCATATGTATTATTAAGGTAATGAATTGGGCACTTAATTATATCCTCGTTCTGGGTGTTTCACAAACTAAAACGCCGCGATGCGGCTGATAAATTTTGATAGTCACTGTTTTATAGCGTCATTTCATTTGCATCGATAATTCCTTAGTTCGCTCCCTGTCGAAAGCCTCTCATACCGTAGAATGTGACATTAGCCGTTAATTCAATTCGCAATCATCGCAGTCCATCGCAGTCTTATAAGTGAGGCCCATATAGACATACGCTGAGTTTATCCACGTTAGAAAAGATGCGGGGTCGATCAAAGCTCCGATTAGTTGTGGCGTAGCAGTTTGAAAAATTGATTATTTTGATTTGAGTTGTATGATGTTTTCATAACTAAATGCAATAATTATTTTGAAAAATCTTTTAGGAAGTTCAAGTTTGGTTTCCAATTTGTTCTAAATTTTAGTTCTAATAAGAAATTATTCTTATTTATTGCAAAGCTGAGACTAAGGTTTACTAGAAATAAAAATAAAAAATGCGATTCTTCACCCTTAAATTATATTTACCATATAAGAACTTTGAACAGCAATGATTGTTGTTAATAATGCGGCGATTGTGAAAAAACATTTTATTGAAATTCCGTAAAAATGAAAAAAAATAAAAAGCGGTACCTCACAGGATTCTGAATTGGGGCCGGCTTTATTCGACTTTTTTTTCTGAAGGATTGAACAAATAGTTATGTCAGTTAGTCCTTGGTGCAATTCATGTAACATGCTTGAAGATACGTTGAATAGCTGCAACAATTGTTGCGTGGCAGAATAAAGTCTTTTACTTCTATATCATTCGGGGAATTTGTTTTTCTATTTTTTAGGTTTCCGTTAAAGGAGTTTTTATTTTTCTTTGCATCTCCACCAATCTGTCTGTTTATGTTTTACTAGTTACTATAGTTAGAATGCAAAAATTAATCGTTTGCATTTGACAATTTCACACATTTATGTGGAGTGGCATAGAGACTTAATTATGTAGGATATTGATATGAATTTGCGAAATATAAAGAAGAATTGACGCAATATGAACAAACACTGTAAAACACTCAAATTGCTTCTACAGATTGATAACAGTCAAAACATTTCTATAGCTTTTTATGAACGTAAGATATTATTCAAAATTAAAATTTACTAGTTATAGGCAAAATCATGTTATTTTAAATAATTTATTATATAAAAGCTTTTGTAGCTCTGTTTTTGCGTTCCCATTTGTTTACAAGCTATGCGCAGATAGATTTACAAGTAGTCTAGGTTTTTCTAGCGGTAATTACTAATTTTAAATATGGAATTATGCGCTACTTAATTTAAGAGGCCAATACTTCGCTTAATCGCTTCCACGCCCTTCTAAATTATTAAATCATTTAGGATAGCACAAAACTCAACGTGATATTAGAATAATGAGTCCTTTATAATTGCTTTTCTTGAATATTTGGTCAAATCGTTGATGTTATATGTATATAGTAGGCATTATGGGTTTAAGCAAGTTTTTGGTTTGTACAGTCTTGAAGCAGTGGCAATCGCTCACGAACCTCTACTAAATAATTAAATTGTTATATTCCTTACTATGTAGATCTTTACAGAATAATTTAGAATTTTCCATATTTCAGTAAATTGATATCTTTACCTTTTTATCCTCAAATAAAGAAGGCTAACTACCGATCTTATGTATTTTATCTATATTTAAAACTAAAATTGTCAATGTTAACAAGCTGCTTGCTTTAAGTTCTAATAATTTCAGAACAACAATATAGACATTCACATATGCTTAACAGTTGGAAATATAACTCCTCGTCATTTTTATACGTCCTACCGTGTTAAATTCTGAAACTATCTTTAACTAAACCATAAATCTTAAAATTATAGTACAAGTAGCAGTTTTCTTTCTTTGAAAACAATTCAACTAATTCCTAGGAAATTTTTTTCTGAAGATTTCAACAGTTGGATACACACAAATTATTAAGGTAAAATGTTGAAGACATTCTGATTTTATGTATGAAGCTTTTCTGCTGAAATCGAAAATTGTTTCTGTATTAGCTATCTTTATCTCCAGTATCTCTAATTTATCATTCCAAATGAATTTCAATTTCAAGACTTAGATAAACATAATTCTTTTGCATGTGAAGGTGTAACGCCAGAAATATTTCTTTCTAAAAAACTTTATATTTGTCATATTGCACTTGTTCAATTTAAAACAGAACCTTGTTTATTGTTATTGTATTAATCAATTTGACTACGATTAAATTTGCAAATTTTAATTTTACCTAGAGGAATATAGCGGCGGCACTATTTAAGCTGTTGTCAGTTATTAAATATTTTAGCTGTAAATTAGGATTACAGCAGGTTTGCCTTGATAAGAAAAACTTCACCCTAGTAACAGGTGGTAATTTTACAAGGACGTGCACGTGACTATTGAAATCATACTATTAAACAGTCGTTTTACAAACTTGAAACTGCCAACTAATAGTAATTTGTTATACAAGACGATAAAGTTAATTTTTATCCACGAGTGAATCGTTTAACGTCGAGACGAAGTCGAGGCGTTAATGATTCAAGAGTGGATAGAAATAACTTTATCGTCGTGTATAATACATTTTTTTTATAGCAAGAACTTTAACAATTAAAAAAAATAAGGACAGTCAATCACATTTCAAAATGTCAGTAGCTAGATTGGGTTGCTAACGATAATACGGAGCTGCCATATTTAATTTAAACAAAAGTTAGAAAATTAAATTACTTTGTCTATCCTTGATGTTAAAGTGCTACTTTATCTACCCTTGCTGTTAAAGTAAAACTTGACCTTTTGTTTTGAGTTGATAAAAGCACACTTTAACGTGAGCTATAGAAAAAAAGTTAGTTTTACACACTGTCGTAGATAAAAATATGCATTTGTAATAAAATTAATTGTTCGATTCTTAATCTCGTTGGGTTACCTACTGCAGAATTTAATTAGAACATACACAATGAAAACTTATAACATATGAGGCAATTGATATTTATTTGTTATAAATCTGTATTGTCAATATTAATAAGGTTGATCAAAATACCGTTAGTTAAAAATTTAGTATTAAATTCAATGTCACGTAATTAATAGTGCATGTTAACATGAAACTATTTTTAACGATGTTATATATAATTAATGTTTCCTGTTATATCGTTAAACCTTTCTCTTGAATACTATTAACTTTATTAAATTTGTTTATCTTTAAATTTATTGATACCCATTTGTCTCTAATCAATTTTATCGTTGTTCAATTAGCAGTTTAGTTCTTTTAAATTTCTACTTTTACTCAGATCTGGTATTTGTTTATATAATCTCTAATTTTCATTCTGGACTTTTCTTTCATCAAGCTTAATGATTTCTTTTTTATTTTGTAAAATGGACTTTGCACCAGCTACCCCGACTATTTTATCGTACCGTCGTCAGCAACCCCTGTTGGTTATGCTACACGCACACAAATTCTTCTTACGACTACATTTATTGTTAAAACACTTCTTCTGGGCACATACCGGTATTTATTATTATTTAAATAGAATTTTTATAAAATTTTCTTTATTTTAAGCTGGTGTCATTCTTAATAACAATTTTACACGCACATCTTTTTCTTGTTATTTTTTATAATCTCCTCCAAAACCTTGGTTATGAATACAATTAAAATATCAAAATTAGAGATTTTTACTTATCAACCATTATGACGTTTTAACTAGCATGTCATATTTTTAGGTTATCTAGTTCGCAGATGTGACCGTTCCTATCTATTCTGTATCATTAATCCTTTTATACAACAAATATGAAAGAAATACATTTATGTTTTATCTTTTCTGAAATTTCTTTTACACATATCTGTTATAACTTCACATGTAAAATAAATTCATAACTGTGATTCTTTCTAATTTATATTTGTTTTAGCTAATGGACAGTCAAATTTACTGAAGAACTGCCGATATTATTGTAGGAAATAGACATTTTAATGACAAAACCGCGCTATTCTGCTCAATATCCTTTCTATTTGCTATATAATTAAGCTGCATATTAGTTATAATTTTTTTAAAATACTTTGACATTTTTAAACCATATCAAAACAAAATATAAAGTTTAACGATTGTGGAATTTAATGTTATTTTAGACAACCAAAACATTTCTATAGAAAATGTTATTTTAAATATTTTTTTATTTCTAATTTTTTCAAAATAAAATATACATCATTTTAAGTGTTTTACTAAATAGTCACCTCTTCATTTTCGTTGCTAAAATGAGGACTAGTAATTAACAATCTTAAATACTTCTCTACATGTTAAAGCTAACCTTGCAACATTAAAAAATATATATATAAAATTGATCATAGTAGGTTGGCTGCTTTAAAATCTAATTGTTTTAAAATAATCTAAACATATTCACATGGTCAACGTCTTTAGAAATAGGAAAATTATAAAAAATATAAATTTTTATTTTCCATATTAGTAACTTTACACCAGAAGCAATTTTTATTATTTTCGAGCTACAAATTCAATATAAGACATTTACTCCAAATGATGAATTTTTAATACAATGTTTCTATCAAATGCTAAATTTCAACCGACGCAATTTCAAAGAATTACATGTAGTTTAGCGTTGACGAAACTACCAATTATAACAGTAGATATGTAGCAAATTGTATTGTAAATTTAATATTTTAAACCTAAATAAAATAAACCAACAATTTCACGTGAATCCTTATTTAATTGTTACTTGTTTGGCGCAAACTGTAAATCGAGTAACCGAAGCGGTTGGAACGGGGTTCCCATTACTGTATAAACGAATCATAAAATGATAAACATCGTATTCAAGTTTACAGGAACCGCCTTCAGGAAGTTTATTTAGCTAGAGAACCAACTCTAACCAAGTGTTTTATGGCAAACATTATCTAAGTTGTGCTCCGTCTGTAACCGTTTTCAAAGAGACCAGAATTAGCAACTCAATTCTTTTTTAAGGAGGCTCACTTTTATAATAACCAAAAGTTAAAGTAAAGTTATTTAAAAATATACGTCAGCAGCTTAAGAATGTGCTGAAATCGCAACTGAGCATTCTAGTCGGCACGCTTTGGGCCTCTAATTTCATTTCGCAATATCTTCAGCATATTTTAGTTACAGAACGTATGAACTAACTGCAACGTTTTTTTTGTTAAATATTCATTTGTCTACTATTAAGTCATCATGTTTAAGGAACAGATTCAGTAGAAGCCCCCCCCACACATGTTATTGCTATGGGTAAGCCCGTTCTACACTGCCAAATTTAAAATTAAACAATTTTTAAATTCTCTCAAGTGTTTAATTTGTAACGGGTAAAACTGGTTTTGTGTAATCAAGACCGTCCAAGTAATTTCATATCTGTATATGTTCGTTAAGCGTAGTTTAGGTTAACAGGTTCATTTATTTGCTATAACTATGTAAAAAAATATGTTTTACTCACTTAACACTAAAACGTATGCTTTCCAAGCCATAACTACTTGGTCCCTGAAGCTGGAGGCAAGCGATACCCTATTATTATCATTTACTACGAAATACAAAATACCCGATGATGTATTTACATCTAATTAGCAAGCAAAAGTGAAGAAAGAGTATGGGGAGTTCATATATTAAAGTTAACTTTGATTATAATGTTTTTAATTAAAATTAAAAAACCTAAAACTGGTGATTTATAACATTAAATTAAATTTAAAATGTTATCGGCTTGACGGTTGATTTTAACTATAATAACGAACTGATTGTAGTTTAAAACGAACGGTATTGCCACTATTTTCAAATTTGAACATTATCTAATGGAATGGAATAAATAACAAAGATCTGTTTTAAATTAAACAATGCAATTTGTAACTTACAGTAATTAAAAATACAGTGTCGATTTTTTAATGAAATGTCTACATCAAAATAGCCTTTTACCTTTAAAATGGTTTTCATATCTAGAGTGTCTCAACGTCCAAAGTTTTTAAAACTCCGAGTATATAAGTCAAAAGTTTTAACGCAGATAATTTTGTTCGCCTGATGTTTTCTCTCAAATGCCAGAGCTGCACACATATTGATGTCCGTACATAACCTATCCATCCAAATTCCACATTAACACCACACCTTGAAATTTCTGCATCCTCAAACGTGTCAACACAAACACGCTCTGCCAACAGTCACTATCGTTGGTATCTTTCCACTGCTATCTTGCTTAATCGGCTGCTTGGCTTCCATCTTTCTTCATGTCAACCTCCTATATTCTCTCATCACAGTCTCTGTTTCTTAACTGCAGCGTGCTTTAATAATGTTTTTTCAGGTCATACGGCTGTTTGTACATGCCTTTGCTACTTCGTCTAACCACCTACCATGTTATGAGAACGAACAAGAAACAAAGTGGATCATCGTCACTTTCTAATGAAAAGAAATTGTTTTTGGGTTAGTCCCATTTTGAATTGAGGTTCTTGGTGTTATTTTATTAATTATAAGCCAAATAACATAATATTAATGCAAATGAGGTATTATTGAACTAGCAAATATATCGATAAATGTAGCTGTGCACATCTTTTAATACAAATAGTATTAGTGAAGCACAGAAACATTCTCCAACTGTCTCCATTTGTCTGTGGATGACGATGTGGCTCCAGCCTACTATCCAATAGATGCTGAAATTTTGGACAAAATAAATAAAATAAGATAATAACTAATTAAACGACACCGTAAACTCCAGTTTACCACCAAACAAAAAAAATTGAATAATTCTAAGTAAATGTATCGAGCTCTAGCAACTATAGAAAACAATTAAGAATTACCGATTTATTCAAAGAAATAGTGTTTCCTGTTGTAGATTCTTTGCTTTTCCAAAATTTTATTTATATGTTTATATTTATTTTGTAAGTTTCTGTTAGTCAAATTTTATATTTTTAGAATTTCTCTCCTAGTTAAATGAAGGTTCGATTATAATTATTGATTTGTTTATAATTTACACACATATGCTGCAGCATCATTTATCGCTATTTTTGTAAAACTAATTGTTGTTTCCAATTAGCTTACAATTAAAAAAATGAGAAATGAGAAAATAAACAAAATGGCAGCATATATCAAAAACTGCAAAAACTTATTTTGTACTAGCTAATTTAATGTGATAAAAACCTTTTTAAATGTTGTTTTAAATCACAATTCAATGGAGAAATATCGATCAATAAAGAAAACAGTGGCAACAATTGAGCTGACTTAATTTCATTTTTTTGTGGCTGCAATAAAGCCCAGTTCGCCAGTTGTAAAACGCCAATGAAAAATTATCGCATGTACGGCACATCCATAAACCGCATATCCACAGCCGCCCCGATCCTCACCTCTATCTCGAATAAAATTAAAGGCGCCATCTCCGGCGATATTGATGTGTTTGTACCATTACCACCCCTTAATAAAAGGGAGGTTTTGCATATCCCTGATTTATTGGCTCTCATCAAAGCACTATTGTGTTCAGAGATGGACCATTTGCATTAAGCCAGTATCTCCTGAGATATCATCTTCTATCGATTCTTAGAATGTGACGGTACCGACGCATTCGATTATTTATTATTTCATTAAAACTGCTTGCTGGATGAGCGTGCCCTTTGTTATTGCCGCGACAAGTATTGACTCCCCCAGTTAGTGATTCATTTCCACCTTAAGAGGTTTTCGGGGCGTCATTCAAATTTTAGTTTTTTAGGTTCTGGGAAAATTTACATTGAGATCTAGTTACACCCGTATCCGATGTATAAATTCCGATTTAAGAAAATATAAGCACTGAATAAGTTCATGCGAAGAACGGAACATATTCAATTTCAAACATGTACGAGTGTTCTGTTAATTCTCTTTCAAAGTATATGCCCTTACCCGTAAAACATTTACTTATCCTTTGAAACTTCCCAAACCATTTAGCTCAATAGAAGGAAAACCTTCTTCTTTTGTTTGCCCCAGTACGTAGCTAGGGAGATCCATTGTTGCAATGAACCCAGAAGTTGACCATGGACTCATATTGAGCTGCATATGTTCGAGATTCTTAATTGTACAAAAAAAATTTTCTTACATACAAATCAACAGGTATATATTTTGTAAAAACAATACTAGCTAGTACTACAATTAAGTGCTAAACAACAAATTGGACAGCTTTTTCTACTACGCATTTATGCTGAGAGTCTCCTATGTAGTTTTATTTAAAAACCGCACACCGACGTTGGAGATCCACATAGTTTCGAACTCCAGTAGCTGCTGCTGATTAACCAAACCTGGCATGAATCACCTACTTTAAGTGATAATCGTTGAACTGCAGTTGTGTAAAACTTGGAGCTGCCCCCCGCAGGTATTGTCAAAACCGTTATACAGTCCATGACAAAACTCTCCATTAAATTTTAAAATAGAGCAAAAGTTCTCATTTAATTAAAAATGGCAGGTATTCCAAACATAATCAGTGAAGCAGGGATTACTACAATGACTCTAGAGGTATATTTGTGACGAGAACCTATGGAGACTATGGACGTATAATACGAAATGGACAGGAAGAAGAATATGCTCACATGGAAGAAGAACAGTCAGAATTTAAAGCGAGAAGAGATAATATGAGTCACCTTAATACAGTAAGTTGAAAAAATAGAGGTAGAGTAAGAAATGCTTGTATTACTTGCAGTCCTTAGTAACACCTACGATAGTGTATAATAGACGTTGGTGCAATTTTTTTTAAATAAAATTTAAAATAGATCCAGTAATACTTTTTAAGGCACTAAAAGCCCGCGATAAAAATATTGTGTTTCGCCAAAACACAACAATGAACTATGGAAGCGAAAATATGCAGTAATGTGGATACCCACTGGAAAAGTCAACATCCATTGATTATAATATATGACTCGCAAGGTTGAAAACTTGTAAAAAAATAAATATCAAACCATAAGGGCACCCGCTAAAGAGAACTTGTAACGGTCCAGTTTGTGACACCTTCGCAGTTAACAATCACATTGGTAATTAACTATTATTCTGCTAGGAATAGAACTAAACTGCACTTCTTACAATGTATCAGTTAGCTTAAAACGCATTATGTATTTAAAACATGCGAATTTGGCGCGTGAGATTGTACGCAGAAACCAGCTGATACAGTGTTGAGACCATTTATTAATAGAACAAAGCAAGTTCTGCTCGGGCTTAGAAGAGCGCAGAGGCAGTCGCTCACTAGTAGGTAACCGGAGCGTTGGTCCATGTTCAAAGAAACACTACGCAAAGTATTAAAAAGTGCGATTGAAGGTTTTTATGTTGGCCTGCGGTAAGAGCAGTCGACGCCTCGTGATTCTTGAACCGACATACAGCCTCAAAAGCAGACAACTAACTTGGAATCAACACCGAGGAATCAATAACTTTTCAGCGCCGAATGCCGCTTTGTTAGCTTTAAAGAAACAGTCGACCTTGCAAATGAAGGAGATCGTTTGGCGTAACTTTAACGCAAGGTTAGTCCTACAAATAATAATACCAGCGAATTATGAAGGGATTGCAACAAATGACGCAATAACTGCACCGTGAAAATTACGCGCTCGGAAACAAAGGCAACCTGCTGAGATAGAGCGTCAGAACAAAGCACTGCCTCATCTTGTTGCACTCCAATTTGGCTGGTCTCGATCTAATGTAGCCAGGACCGCATTAAGCGAACTTGTGCGAGGAATCTAAACTTTTCATATAAATTAAGTAGCAAGCTCGTGGAGTGTTCTGTGCAAACATTAATAGCGCACATAACTTTTATCGATTGATTCTTTTTATGAATTTTTATGCAAATTTGTTTATTTTACAGAATATATATCTTTTCATGTAAACTGTTTGGTTTTCATTTGTGGCAGTGTTTGCATGTAGAATTACAGCATTATAGGTGATCACGAGCAGGTCGGCAAGAGTAATATTGACATGACCCTTAGCTGCACTGAGGTACGAGCGGGTCTTGTACTTCCACGACTGGGCGAACTAGGGTAATTTAAATTCATAGTACAGGAGAGTATAGGGCACGGAAAAAGCCACATTACAGTTTACGGTGTCCAAGGTAAGAGCCAAATAAAAGTACCATTACAAACTGTGAAGAATATAAATTTCTGGAAATATTAATTAGAGGTTAGAAAATATACCAAGAAATTGTATGACGTACTACTAGGGCATAGTAAGAACCGTATTAGATTTGTCGAAAAGATCTGCTATCATACTTACACTGAATAGAGTTAGAAATGGCGGCGAGGAATCGGAAGACGTTAGCAACTGTTGATCTTCTATGTATATATTATGTAATACAGCTACCCGAAATAAAACTATTATAGTCAAATGAAGAAGCAATGCATATTGCACGATTCCCGCGTATGGTAAAACTACCCGCACTCGTTTCCTGTTCCCATTATATCATCTCCACCTTTTCTTCTTTGCCCTTCTCGCAGTCTCTCTCACCGTTTTTCCTCTCTGAGCCTTAATCCATTCTCTCCTTTCTCCTTTCTTGGCCCTTTATTCATGCTCTCCGTTTTTCAAAGTTGATCTTTCATCCATGCGCTTCGTTATCCGATCCTAACTCTTTATCCACTCTATCTACCTATCCTTCTTAATCACTTTTAGTCCTCACGACTCTTCTTCTATTTTCCCCTTTCGAATTTCCTAATCTCTATTCGCCTTCCGACTTTTGTTTTTAATCTATTTCTGCTTGCACATTCGGTCAAAGTATAATAAAGTTGGTAAGATAACATAAATGAAGCTCTAGAAAAACCAGAGCTGGAAAAAAAACATCGATAAGAATAACGACAAAGAATCGGAAGACGTTCTCTCCGTTACCTCTTTCCTGGCTTTTCATTCATTCTCTTCTTTTACCGATGATCACCCTTCATCCATGCTCTTCGTTCTCCGATGCTGACCATTCAATCATTTTCTCTGACCACTTTCCGGCTTTTACGCTCCATTTTCAAGATCACTTATCGTCCTTTCGTACCAACTTTCCTTCTTATATGTTCTCCATAACTTCCTGGTCTTTTTTATCCTCTTCCACCTTCTCAGTTTTAATCTTTTTCCGTTTACACAATTGGCCGAACTAAGATGATGATGACAAGATGATATAAGTGAAACTTTAGACAAACAAGAGCTCGAATTGGGATTATGGTAATATTGGCAGGAATGGCAACGAAGAATTGTAAGATCTTATACACTTTTCGTCTTCTGTTTTCATACATCGCACAATGCACAGCGCAAGTGATGTGCGATGCATCTACCCCAATTATAAATATTGTAATCAAATGGAGAACCAGGCACACCACTCTCGCATATAGTATAACTACCCGCACCCTTTTCCTGTTGCTCTCCACCCTCTCTTTTTATCATCATCCATTCCCTCCGTTTATTTTTCCTGGCCCTTCACTCGTGCTCTTTTTATCTTCATTCATTCTCTCCGTTTCTCTTTCCTGACCCTTCACTCCTGCTCTTCGTTCTCCGATGCTAATCATTCATTCTTTCTCTCTAACCATTATTCCTGATTACTTTCCGTTTTCTACGCTCCTTCTTCCTGATCCATTACCGTCCTCTCTTACCTCCCTTCTTGACTCTTCTTCTATGTTCTCTCTTAACTTACAGATACCTTTTAATTCTCTTCCACTTTCCGTTTACACATTCAGCAGAACCATGATAATGTTGGCAAAGGGTCCCGGGTGGTGTCGCTTGAACAAGCGTCCACGTTCGATTATTAGAGTTAAGCAACGCTCTTTCTGGTCAAAACTTGGATGTAAGTTCCACGCCTGCTTCGCTCGGCGCCTCTTGGTAAGCTACCACGAAAATAGTTGATCCCGGATGTCATAATAACATCATGACAGTCGTTAGTGGGGTTGGAAATCCCCATAAATGCACAGCGATGCCTATAATTGGCCTAACGGCTGTTGGCTGAGTGCGAAATAAATAAATAAATTTTAAAAAATGCCAAAAATAAAGCTCCAGACAATGAGAGCTGCGAAAAAATTCTGACAAGATCATCAGGAATGGCGATAAAGAATCGAAAGACTGAATTTTTCATTTTCTTTTTTATACAATATTCAACTCCTTATAAACCGTTGGTTCTCTGTGTGTACATTTCAAGTAATGTGCGATGCAGCTACCCGAATTACAAATTTTGTAATCAAATGGAGAAGCCCTGCACACTACTCACGCATATGATATAACTACCAGTACTTATTTTCTGTTTCTCTCCACCTCCTGATCGCTTTAAATCATGTACCCTCCATCCCTTTGGACCCTTACCCTCTACGTTCTCTTCTAACTTCCTGATCTCTTTCTTCCTCTTTCACCTTCCATTTTAATCTGTTTCTGTTTGCACATTCGGCCGAACTACAATAATATTGGCACGACATATGTAAAGTTTTAGAAGAACAAGAGCTGGCAGAGGGATCGGTAGAAACGGCAACGAAGAATCGGAAGGATTTATGAACATTTAGTTTTTTATGTTTATGCAGTGTAAAAGTAATGTGTAATGCATTATAAACCGTTGGTCGTCTATGTGTATATTATAAAATGTGCAAATAATGTGCGATGCAGCTAGCCGAATTACAACTATTGCAATCAAATTAAGAAGCGGTACGCACCATTCTCGCATATGATATAATTACCCGCACTCGTTTTCCTGTTCCTATTACATCCTCTCCACCCTCCTTTCCTTACCTTCATCTATTCCTTCCATTCATCTTTCCTGGTCCTTCGCTCATTCTATTTGTTCCCCGATAATTATTCTACATCTATGTCTTCGTTGTCCGATGCTGACCATTCATTTGTTCATGCTGACCATGCTTCCTGATCACGTTCCGTATTTTCCGTTTCCGTTTCTCTCCTAACCTTCTGATTGATTTTCTTTCTCTTCCACCCGATTTTAATGTTTTTCCGCTTGCACCTTCAGTCAGTGATGATGTTGGCAAAATGCCATAAAAAACTCAAGAAGAGAGCTTGAAAAATTATGAGAGAAGAGGCAGGAATGGCGACGAAGAATCGGAAGACTTTATGACTCTATGTGTATATTTTATAATGTGCAAGTAATTAGCGCTGCTGCTACGCGAATTACAAATATTGTAATCAACTTGAGAAGCAATGTACATCATTCTCCCATATGGTATAGCTACCAGTACTCTTTTCCTGTTCCTATTATATCCTCTCCACCTCCTCTTTCTTATCTTTATCTATTGCCTCTATTTTCTCTTAAATTGCTGATTGCTTTCGTCCTCTCCCACCTGTTTTAATCCCTTTTTGGTTGCACATTTAGCCAAACTACAATTATGTTGGCAAGATACTATAAATAAAGCTTCAGAAAAATGAGAACTGGAAGAAAGATTGTACGAAGATCGGCAGAAATAGCGACAAAGAATCAGAAGACTTTATAAACTTTTTGTCTTCTAGTTTTATACACTTGGCAAACACCGTTAGTATTCCATGTAAATATTATATAAACTGCAAGTAATATGCGATGCAGCTACCCGAATTACAAATATTGTAATCAAATGGAGAAGCAGTGCACACCACTTCACCCCCTCTTTCTCGCTCTTCCTTGATCCATTCCCTACGTTTTCTTTTCCTGACCTTTCAATATTCATCTTCGTTCCACGAATATAACCCTTCATCCATGGTCTTCGTTTCCCGATGCTAACCATTCATTCGTTCTCTCTGACCATCCTTCCTAATTACTTTCCGTCTTCTGCACTCCATTTTCCTGATCCATTCTCCTCCTCTGTATCCTACCTTCTTGGTCCTTCTTCAATTTTCTCTCCTAATTTCCTAATACCTTTTCTTCTTCTTTCGCCTTCTGTTTTATTCTCTTTTCGTTCTTACATTTAGCCAAACTATGATGATGTTAGCAAGGTGACATATGTTAAGCTCTAGAAATAAGAACTCGAAGAGAGAGTTTGGGAAAATTGGCAGGAATCCCGACGAAGGAGCGGAAGACACCACTTCCGCATATGGTTTAGCTAACTGTATATACTTTTTTCTGTGTCTATTATATCTACTCACCCTCTCTACCCTACACCTTTTGCAGTTTTCCTCTCCTTTATCTTTTGCCGACCTTTCATCAAATCTATCGGTTCCCCTTTACCGACCCTCGTCCATTCCCTCCATTTTCCAAATCCTAGCTCTTCGTTCTCCGATATTGCCTCTTTATCGATTCTCTCTTACCATTCTTTCTAACAACTTTTCATCTTCTCCGCTTCATCTTGCTGGCCCTTTACTGTTCTTCATTACCTTCCTTCTTGGTGCTGCTTCTATTCCTCTGGCCTAATTTCTTGATCCCTTTTCGTCCTTTTTGAGCTTCG
>OW679203.1:12569380-12742627 GCA_940337035.1 Agriotes lineatus | reverse complement strand
AACAAGGTAAATATATTTTGATATAATATGAGGAATAGTAGAAGAGTAGAATAATATGAGTATAAGCTCTTGGAAAAACACCCATTATCTAAACACTGCGAACATGTTTTTTAAGACATGAATACGTTCAAATGAAGGTGTCAAGAATGAAATAACTAACTGTTGGAAGTGCAATTCTGACAATTCAACATTCGTTGGTCTGGCATCACCTGTTACTCAAACTATATTTGGCTATAGTGTGTTGCGACACACCTGTGGCTTATCGTGGCAAACGTAGAATTTAACATATTTTAAAAGAAGATAAATAAATAACTTCATTTGATGGTATGGTGGCCATAGTTAGAGAATTGCCCTAATTCCAACCCGATATACCATAATGATAACAATAACCTCTTGATTGCAAATTATAAAACTTCTAAAAGTGACTGTACGATAGGTAAACAACTTAAAGATGGTGGTCGTGACAAAACTAATAACTATTGTACGGAAAATAGAGAAAAAAAATTAAATATGAAAACGCGTATATTGGCTGCAAGAGATATTCTATAAAAGAGGTGAAGACTAATATAAGAAATTGCAAAAAAAATCTAAAATGCCTTGAATCAAACACAATTATTAGAAAAAATATTGCAGAATATACAGTGTGTCTACTTAAGTTGGAATCATATGAAAACATTTGTTATTATTGGTTTTAGGAAGAAAGGTATTTTTGATAAAAAGTTCTGCATGGTCCAAAATTTAAAATGTAATCGTCAGATATCAATTTTTTCAAGCCGTACACGAGGTTTGTCAAAATACATGAATTTTGCTCAAGAGTAAAGTAAGTTTATTTTTGACAAAATCGAAAATGTTTATGTTTACAGTGGATAAGAGAGATAATGTTTCAAAACTAAACGTAATTTATAACGTTTTAAAATATTTAAAATCAATGTTTGAAAAGTTAGTAAAAAAATAAGAAAATCTGATTTTTCAATTGTAATCAACTTTTTTCGATGAAAGTGTTCGATTTTGTCAAAAATAAACGTACTTTACTCGAGCAAAATTCATATTTTTTGACAAACCTCGTATACAGCTTGAAAAAATTGATATCTGACGGTTGAATTTTAAGTTTTGGACCATGCAGAACTTTTTATCGAGAATACCTTTTTTTCGTAAAACCAATAATATCGTAAGGATACTAAATCATGACCTACAAAATTCATTAATTAGACATTTATTATAGTTAACTCAGTACATATAGATTGTTGTTTCTCCTCTTCTTGATATTGTCAAAATCGGCATTTATCTTGTTCATAATAATGTTGCAATGTACAGGTCTTTTTAACATGTTATCTTTTCTTCAGAAGTATTTTCATTTGATATCCAGCATGTTTTAATTGTCTTATTTTTAACAATTACTAAGCCAAATATTATAATGACTCAAACACAAAATATACATACGTGTTAAAAAACGAAACACCATCATTTATTGAATAATGAAAAAATAGAGCAGGCATTAGATCCATAAAGCTAGTGTTTGTAGAAAACTGCGTGAAACAACGGAAAGCACCCAACATAAATAAACAAGCTTCAAGTGCAATAGATATTGGTTAAACACGGCCCGGAAGAATACAAAAACATCCTTGCCCGCTGGCATTTATTTGCAATATCAAATGTTGCACATTTGCTTTATAGGCGTGGCGAATGTCTTTATGTTTGCATCGCATTTCGTTTCGAGAGCGCAGTATTTATAAACAAGACGATGATTCCGTGAGTAACGTCTGGCTCGGCGACAACATCGTTTAGCTTTTGCGTCACATTGAAACTGTGATAGCACCATTCTGAAGTGTCAGCGTTTCCGCCCGTAATTGCCGTATAAGTTTGAACTTTACTTCGAATAGCCCACAACAGCTGCCAGCGGCTCGGTGCATTGAAACCAGCGAGTGTGTTGACACATAACTCACGTTATGTTGACCTACTTCTTGCATCTTGTCTGCAAATTAAAGAAACACTGAAAGAGGAGGGAAAACAGAAGACATTTCCAAAAAACTGCAGAAGGAAAACTGAAAGGGGAAATAAATACCTAGTAAGAGACAACAACTCAAAACTGTTTTTGTAAAATATACTTATAGAGGATAGAGTCAAGTCAAGAATGAGTCTCTACAAATCAAGCTGAACCAAATAGAAGAGATCTAATCACTCAAGGAAAGATACGAAGCCGGTGACTTATCTCTAGCATACAGGACGCGTTCATGATGGAAAAATTCCAAAGTGCCAAAAATTGGGCACAGGACAAATGGATGTGAAAAGAAGAGTTCGAAAAGTATAAATGCCTAGAACGTTCAAGAACACCAGGCACTGAAATGCCAAAATGCAACTTGCTGCTATGTCTACAATAAGGAGGAACATAGAAAGAGATGAAGACTAATATAAGAAATTGCAAAAAAAAAATCTAAAATGCCTTGAATCAAACACAATTATTAGAAAAAATATTGCAGAATATACAGTGTGTCTACTTAAGTTGGAATCATATGAAAAAATTTGTTATTATTGGTTTTAGGAAAAAAGGTATTTTTGATAAAAAGTTCTGCATGGTCCAAAATTTAAAATGTAACCGTCAGATATCAATTTTTTCAAGCCGTACACGAGGTTTGTCAAAATATATGAATTTTGCTCAAGAGTAAAGTAAGCTTATTTTTGACAAAATCGAAAATGTTTATGTTTATAGTGGATAAGGGAGATAATGTTTCAAAACTAAACATAATTTATAACGTTTTCAAATATTTAAAATCAATGTTAGAAAAGTTAGTAAAAAAATAAGAAAATCTGATTTTTCAATTGTAATCAACTTTTTTTCGATGAAAGTGCCAAAAATTGGGCACAGGACAAATGGATGTGAAAAGAAGAGTTCGAAAAGTATAAATGCCTAGAACGTTCAAGAACACCAGGCACTGAAATGCCAAAATGCAACTTGCTGCTATGTCTACAATAAGGAGGAACATAGGGCAGATATACAAAAACGTTGTACCGTAGATGAAGAGTGAAAGACGACGTATAGAAATACCTAGAAGGCGTGAGGGTTTTGAACAACCTAGGTCGATGTAGGACTGCTATGGACTTACTCAGCAAACAGGAAAAGACAGACGCGTTAATACTGTAATAATATCAGAACCAAACCAAATTACAGCGATTGGAAAAAGATGGACAACCTACAAAAATATAGAAGCAAGGATACAGGTCTATCTTAGGTTTGGAATGAGCACCCTGCAAAAATAAATGGTCATGTTAAACAGAAACAGAAAACTCAAAAAGATGTTAGAAATTGAAGAAATGGTGGTTCACTCAGCAGAGGGAATTGAGGGCCTGGGCATTACTATACAACCATACAATCTGGCTGAACGACTCTCCAATATCGAAACAAGCAGTAACCAAGAAAAGAAATTGGGTAGTAGGATAGTAAGTGCACACTGGACAGCCACCAACGAAACGACACGCTGCCAACAGATCTCATAATCGAAGAACCCAGCTGCGCGTACCAAGACAAGATGGAAATGATAAAAACAGCTCTCAGAAAAAGAACAATCGAGAAATGGCAAGAGAGAAAACGCTAAGTGAACTGAAATATTAATTAAGGGTACACAGGAGAGACACTATTATTTAGCACAAGTGGACATAGGTACAAAATAATTAAAAAGGTTTCTTGTGAAAGAAAATGCAGCTAGTACACACGGCGGTGACATAGGAAATGCAGAGCACGTATTTTCTACTGACCAAGTTGGTCAAGATGGCGCATAAGAACCGAAGTAAATAGACGAAAGTATTACACCTGATAATATAGTAACCTATTGGCTGAAAATAGAGGCGAACTGTAATGGAGGGGTAAAAATTAGTAAGGATTATACAACGAGCTGAAAACGACCAAGATATAAAACAGGCACAAAAAATTAGATGATAAAGGTTATTTTTCATGGTAAAGATATGCCAATGGTGTTTCTACCGATGGGGAAATGTTACCGAGTAAGAACCCAACAGACCGCGTCACAATAATCGACACTTTAGTGTGAGGAGCATTTTGAAGGTTTTTCTTCGACTTTACTGTAACCCTTTCGTTGGGGGTCAAACTGTAATGAAGTGGTTATCTTGACAATTCAATTGGTGTTCAGGTAAAAACCAGACATCTCGTACGCCTTTATATTTTTATAAACTATTTGTCTTGTTTATTGCTAGCTAGTTCAGTTTAGAATGAGTTATCTCTTACCTTTTAATCCCAGCTTGTAATTAAGGAATATCAATGTTAATTTCAATCAGAAGTTGACCAGGACATATCCTTGTAACAACTGAAACAAGGTTCTATCCAAATTTGCAATTTGCTTACATTCAATGTAAAACAACTGTATCATCATTATCAACCCAGATTTGTCCACTGATGAACATAGGTCTCTCTCATTTGTCTCCATGTATTCCTATATTGTTCCTTCTGTATCCAATTTCCACCGGCGACTGTACGAATTTCGTCACTCCATCTCTTTGGTGGTTTTTCTACACTTCTCTTTGCGAGTCGAGTTTTCCATCTCAGCAGTTTGAGGTCCAGCGGGTCGGTTCATGTCGCGCGCCCATTGCCATAACTGTATAGTTCTTGCTAAATACACACGTAAATTAATATTGATGTCGAAAAGGAACTCCTAAAATGCATTTCCCTTCCTACACATATTAGTTTTATGCGGGGAATAACAATCACCGAGTAAATGCTAGTCTCGCTTTCATTTATATGTTAAATAACATGCATTTATTTGAAGCAGCCTGTCCTGACGTGGACGTCTTTTAACACCCGGAAAAAAATAAGCTTCGCTTGTCGCTGCAAAACGCAACCCTAAATACTACTTCAATCGTTAGTCAAGGTGGCAATTCCTTCCAAAGCCTAGAAAGCGGGTTTACTTGACCAGAAGACACTTTTCTTGTTCTCACCAGGGCTGTCTGCACCCATCAATTACGCGCTAAACAACCTTCTCTTCCGTTACATTGCTAAAAATATTGCACAGGCGAAAGTGATTGCAAACGTTGACAGATATTGTAATGTAAAGGTAATGTAATGTAATGTGATATAATATAGTAATAATTTGAATTGCAATTACACCTAACTTATTTACATTTATTTAATTCAAATGTTAGACTGACCAAAAATAATTCTGTTTTAACTGTGTTCGTTAACTACTTACAAATAAAACAGTATTATGCCCTTTATTGTATTTCATTCATCTGCAATTTAATATTACATAAGGCTAGCTCGGTAGACAAGAAAAACTCATTCCTCAGAGTTGGCTTCCCCGGTTTGTTAATGTTAAAATTCGTGTAATACGCCACTGGGTTCTAAATTTACTTCAATCGCACAGACGCTACTTTGCTATGCCGACAAAATTGTACACAAATCGGTTTATTTGTTGCGGTTCGCGTTTTGTGATTTAAATTTAACAAAAGGAGTTTTATGAGCATTCGATAAGGTAATTTTTGAATTCTGGCGCCTTCAACTGCATTAATCTATCTTTTGTTTGCAGCGAAAACCTCCACTTGATTGTTAAACGACGCCAACACGCAATTGTTTCTCCTAACCTCAAATCTGGGTTTTATGCAATTACTGGATATTGGCGTTTAATAGATGTTTTAATCTGCCTGGATCTCTGCTCAGTAAGACGTGCTCTTGTTTGAATTGTTGCTTTCCGGTTCCTAAGACCCATACTTTGATTGCAATCTAACCTGAGTTTTCTGCAGTGCTGCTGTAACTCGTTCGGACAGCGACTCATGAAATCTCGGGTTCAGGAACTCAATTGTGCCCGTAACTGATGATCGTAACCTGCACTGGTCCCCTTCGAAGTCCTCGGAAGGTGGTAGCGGAAGAAATTATGTTTTATGTGATGGAATTTGCTACCCACACGTTCACTGGTGCACTGGTAAATTCTCTACACAATGGTGTACCTTTTATTGTTATAAATTAAATATTTTTGTATTAAAATTGCAATTAAATGAGGGACCAAAAACTGTGTGTCAAGAATTAATTTTATTCAAATGTTTCTTCCTCCTGGTCGTTAATAACAAATGCCTATGCAAACTACAAAAACGGATATTGACCAAGTTCAATACAATAACCTTCTTAACTAATATTCGTTATAACTAAAATTATTTACAAAATTTCTAATTCTAAAATATTGTCTTTTCAATTTGATCTTAACTGTCTCATAGCGCCACTCACTTTGTATTATTTAGATTGTGTTTTCACTCTTGCGTAATTACATGACCTGTTTTTAGAATAGTCCACTTCCTTCAGCAATTTTGTTTCACATCCTGCTGTGTGTCCTTTTCCTTGTATTTTTATCTACTGTCTACTTTTCCCAGATTTTAAAATATTGCTGTCTAATATTACAATTGCCTGGTTTATGCTCTTTGCAACGTATTATAATAATTCTGCTTCTTTTACCTTTATTTAAAATGCTCATAAACACATCCTATTTAATTATTCTGACATCTACGCTTTATTTAACACTCACATTATAAACCTTTCTGTGACAGTTCTATTTATTTGGTTTGGCTTTAATTTGCACAAACCTGTTATTTTTGGTTAATTTAAAATTATCGACTCCTATCTATGAAAAACGAGCTCTGCTTTTGCCTTTGCCTTGTTTTGAAATAAAACCTTATTTTGTTGTCTGGACGGATTATCGTTTGGCAGCGCAAGAAAGAAAACTCCCACAAAAATGTATTGTTTTTTTTTTCAGACTGTGTATCTATGTATCGACTATATTGACGAGCCAGATAATGCCGGCCTTTCAAAACATTGAGATTCACTGTTTTAATGTAATTGCAGATGTATGAGTCTTTTTCTGTTCAAATAACGTGAAATTTCATAGAAATAAATACGTAGGTAATCCCACTGGAGTTAATCTTCTTAAAATTCTACTCGCCAATGCGTAGTTTTACTGGTTTCTCCGGAGTTACAAAAGCGCAAAAAACCTCCGATTTGCTCTTTTCGTTCGAATTTGCCAGGTCCAATTTGGCGAGTGCCCGGAATCGAGGTACGCTAATGCCGAAAAATGATATTCGAGACAGTTGCGGCGCTTTTCTAAGCTAACCGCATTACGTAGGTAGACGTCTATATCCGGCTGACCCTCGAAAGCAAATTAAAAAGGTTTCCGAGTTAGCATTATCGCGGCCTCCTCGCACGGGAGAGTTCTAATAAATCAAATAAGTGTATGTGAAGTCACACTCGGTTACAATATTCAAAACACATCTCCATGAGTGGAATTTTAAATCCGTTTCGCAAAGATGGCCACATTTTAATGTAATAACAGCGAACGACGCGGCCGCTAACCGAATAAACCCCAACCATGTATCCACAATTACAAAGAAAAGGGTTGAGCGCCGCATATTTGTTTTATTTCTGCTTCTGCATACGATAACGAATATTCCTTTTTACTTGGCGGTTGCTTAATAAAATTATCGTTTGTGTTATTCCTAAATTCACCTCTTCTACCTACGTCCTTATATGCAAATTGCGGAGGGTGGGTATTTGTTTAGGCGCCCGTTAATAACGCACTTAGGTTCGCTCTTGTG
The DNA here is from genome assembly GCA_940337035.1 of Agriotes lineatus. Lineage (NCBI taxonomy): Eukaryota > Metazoa > Arthropoda > Insecta > Coleoptera > Elateridae > Agriotes > Agriotes lineatus. The sequence continues at coordinate 12,735,046 of OW679203.1, read as the reverse complement.
TCCAAGGATTTTTCCAATCGATGTCCGCGGCTCTAAATTTCGCGCGGGAGGTATTCAGGAAGCCATTAAACATAACCAAAATAAAAACGTGCTAGGAAAATAAAAAAGGATGGATTACACAGCAGGGGGTACTTGTATGAACAGGGGTGAATTTTATATTTGGAACATTAAATTCTTTTAATTACTTTCTGTATCTACATATTATACGTGTAGTTTGGCCATTATTTTCCAGGAACGTTCCGTTATTCAGGCTCGGTGCTCTTTTCAGAATACTGATTAATTTCACAAATAATTCATTTTATTGCTGGACGCATTTCGGATGAATTTGCATACTTGATAAACTCATATAGGGCACGAAATAAACTACGTACCTTTAGGAGCATCTCGCGCGTTTTGTTCTTAGCAAAACATGCAGTCGAAAGTTTTTGACGTTTAATCGATGAAAACGTTGAAATTTAAAACGTACTTTCACAAATTAATCGTTTACATACACTACTTTACCAAAATTAGTCGACATAACTTATTCTACCTAATAGGTATTGTGGTGTACCGCAAGAAAACATAGTAGGTCCTCTTCCATACATATTGTCTGCAGGTACTGGGTACACACGGTAACTAGATACGGAGACGGTTTGTTTGTCTATCAGCACTAGTAGTTTCTTCATCTAGTAACCGTGTGTATCTAGCACCTGCAGACAATCTATATATCTACATCTAAAATAGCTTCTTTTAACAATTATCGCTTCATTTTGGGTTGTTTTCTGCAAATGTTCTTGTTGTTCCGCCTGTCGCTGGATGGTCGGATCGCCTACTTCGAATCCATTTTTACTTCCCCCGTCTAAAAGACGAAGGATTAATAATCTACAAATGGAGAGTACATGGTGCGACTGACAATAATAATTAATGTTTTTTATCCGTCATTACTGCTTGATATCTTGATCGCCACAGCAGATGTCCTAAGTTGAAATGGACATTCTGTCCGTATCGTGTCACATAGTTCTTCTGCGTATTGGTTGTGTTTTCGTTCTTATTATGTATGCTGACTTTATTCGATCGAGCATGTTGCAAATACGTTTGTCTCGTATACGCAATATTACAGTGATTTCGTCTCGAGGTATTATCTTATATGGCCCAGTGTATGGAGGATGCAGAGAAGGGCGAACTCGGTCGTCTCGTAAAAATACGTGAATACATGTGGCTAAGTCCTTGAATACAAATAATAATTTAGGGAGAACATGGTGAGATGCTGGGACTGGGATCTAAGATTGTTTACGAAATCCGAAACATCACCAGGTTGTTCTGCATCTACAACATGTTTACGCAGCACTTCTCCTGGGAGGCGTAGATGTTCTTCGTCGACAATTTCTGAGGAAGAAATCTTCTTTAGAGGCACTTTTTATGCCAAGGCAGAAATTCGAGCCAAATACGTTCTGGGTGGTACATGAGATCGGCATTGAGGTGTCGATGAATGTCCATTCGAGCACGCGTAGCAACTCGTTGTTCTTGTACATTTAAATCCAATGCTGAATTTTTACCAACCCTACTTTACTTATTTTAATTTGCGCTATAAAGACATAAATCTGAGATCAATTGTCAATTATGTTTTAAACCGATTTCATAGTTGAAAAGTGACAAACGACTTCCGCGTCGAAGACAGGTCGAAGAACTCAACATTTGGCTCACCTTCGTAAGGGGTTTTATCAGGAGAAAAAGCAAAAGAACACGGTAACTCAACGTGTAAACCACGCCAAAGGCGAAACTCTTCTAACTTTCGGAAGGTGGAAGGCGGGAATTTAAGAGGCAAGAGCCGTAGCGGCTGAGTGACAGTGAGCGGGGTTTAGAATACAAACTTTCCCCATAGAAGGAAGGAGAAAGCCATCGTCTCGATTAAAATTATTAGGGTGCTTGTAAATCTCAATGGCTTCATGGATCTTTCTGCTAGAGGAGAATGGGGATTTGCAGATAATGGTTTCATCGAAAAGATGCTTATGGCTGACGATGAAACGAGACTGGACTTTGGCTGATGTTCAGAGATGCGAGTTTCTACTGAACGTCCTGTTTCACAAATGCATACAGCAGAAAGACTATTGCTACGGGAGGGTCGGCTTTTGGAAGTTTGGGTGGTCGTGGATGAAAATTGCGATTGATGGCAGACTGTATATTCATAGCAAGGTAGCCGTTATTGCTAAGAGCTTTCCGAATATGTTTAAATTTATTGTGGACATTATCGGGTTGGGATATCGAGTTTTTGTAGAAGGATGGTAGAAATCGGCATGTAGATAGCGATCAGTGTAAGTGGGTTTGTGATATACAGAATGACCAAGTTTGCGACTGTGTACCTGTACATCTAAGAAATGAAGGGAGCCGTTACTTTCCATCTCGATGGTAAAGTTAATGTCTGAGTATTGACTGCTGACATAGTTTAAGAAAGCCGGTAAAGTGTCTTCACCATGTGACCAAATAATAAAGGTATCGTCAAAGTATCGGAACCAAACCTTGGGTTTCAATTCTGAAGATTCTAGAACTACAGTTTCGAAAGCTTACATAAGGATATTGGCGACTACAGGTGAAAGAGGAAAAACCATGACCGCACCAGAAATTTGTTTAAAGAACTGGGCTTGAAATGGGAAATAAGTGGAAGAAAGATATTTTTCTGTAAGGGCAGGTAGACTTGAAGACGTCTTACCATACTCTAATAAAAAGTGTTGGACTATTCGTTGTTGTAGTCACTAAATTTAATACTGTAAGGTGTCAACAAATATTTACATTTAAAATTTGTTAATTAACCTGATGAAAAGTTTGTGGCGCATATTGAAGACAACTAAAATTAAATGTGTGTAATACTTGCTACCAGCTGGTTATTTTGGTAGAATTTAATTTTTGCTTATAAGTCCCTCGATTGGTAAATCAGTAAGCCAGCGTTCGCTATGCTTCGAATGGATAGATTTAGAACTCTCTAGAAAGGTTAGGTGTATTTGCCTTTTCATTGCAGGTCATATTTATCAATGCTATACGAACCGTATTTGGAACAAAATAAAAGCGAATTCGTGTGATTAACTTCAGGTTCATCGCCTTCAGGCATTGTCAAGCAGTGTGATATTTAACCAGCTGTGATGGAAGTGCGGTTTAGATTGCGCTTATTCCGTGGCAATCTGCTCATTCGTGGAACTCCATTTGGAAACATAGAAGTGCCCTTGTAACGGCTGAATGTTGGTAACTTTATCCGTCGGAATGCAAGAGATGGTGAGATATTTCTTAGCACTGATCCGGCGGCTTTGAGAAAACGCTAGGGGCTGGTATCCCGTTGACTCAACGGTACCGTAAGCGGTGACCACGGCAGTAGTACCAGAATTAGAGTTTAGGAGGGTATTTGGAGCTCTACAAAAAAATTTTGTAGCTCTGTGGACTCGAGTACCTCGAATCGATGATGGCTCGCCTCTCAGGATAAAGCAAAGTCCAATCCGGTGCGGTGGACCTGTTTTGTGGCTTCGGGTATTTGGCAGGAACTTGCTTGTCAGGATCAAGCAACGGCTTCTATTACTGGCTGCACGCAGCTTTGCCTAAGCCCATGGGGCCTAGCGGCTTGTGGATTCTCCTGTTGCAGCTAGACTGGACTGGTCGCTTTCAACAGATCGAACATCTTCGTCTTATACACTACACGTGCTCTGTCATCTGGATCACCTCTTTGTCGGGTCTAGGTAGGGGTGAGTAGTAGTTAGCTGCAAGCTGGCTTTTGCAGCGCTGATCACTCAGTCGTCGCGAACGAGAGATTCAAATGGTGATTGTGATTTAATGGTGGCGTCCAAATTCGAACACTATATATATATATATATATAATCAAAAACCTTATTCTACCGTTAAGGTGTTAAGGTATTACAATACATTCAGGTATTTTACATTACTACACTACAATACATCTATTACAAGTAATTGAAGTCATTCTATATTAGGTTTTTCTATGGATCCTCTTGGCCCACTCTTTTTTATTCCGTGCCTCTCTTTTCCCTTCGCTCCATGACAGTCCCTCTTCTCTTAGGTTCTCCTCTATTTCTTTGTTCCATGTTTTTCTTGGTCTTCCTCTTCCTCTTTTCTGTTGTGTTCTTGCCTCCCATATTCTTTTCGTTGTTTTTTCTTCCCCCATTCTCACTACATGCCCAAACCATCGCAACTGCTGTCGTTTTATGTCTTTCATGATCGGTTCAACTTTTAATTCTTCTCTTATTCTTTCATTTCTGATATGGTCTCTTCTCGTAACCCCCTGTATGGCTCTTAGGAATTTTATTTCTATAGCCTGTATTTTACTTTGCTTTTGCTTTGTCAATACCCAGCTTTCTCTACCGTATCTCAGTATAGGTTTGAAAATGGATTTGAACACCTTGATCTTCGTCTTTTTTGATATTTCTTTCTTTCGAATGAACGAATTGTTTAATGCATGGTAAAGTTTGGCTGCACTTTCCAGTCTTCCTCCAAATTCGAACACTATGTGTAAAATACTAATTTGTAAAATCGGTTAACCGGATACGTTCTTGTAATCGGATAATTGGATAAATTTATTTAATATCCACAGCTTTAATAAAAACCATTCGATAGCTCTTCCACTCTTCGTTAGTATAGTACATTTAGATTTTTTTGTAGAAAGTCTTGAAATCGAAACAGTCGAGCTTTTCATAATTTTTCTCTAACTTTAATGAAAAAATTATTTCTTAATGTAATCTTCAAATATCCAAATATAAAATTGGAGGAAACTTAAGCACCTACTCTCCACGTCTGTGCGGTTAAATTGACACTATTAGAAGAGGAGTGTCTTATACGTATTTTTAATGAAAATGTTGACCAAAGCTAGATGCTTGCAGCTACATATTTGTGATAACGATGGTATGGTGTTACGAGCAATTGAATATTAAATGTAACTGGGTTGTGTTTACATCCTTTCCTCCAAAACTTGATAATAGAATGAACAATAAAAAACTACGAATAATGCTAATCCAGATAATACAGTAAAATGGAACTGAGCTCATATTTTTGACAACAACGTCTATGCCCTGTTCTGAAGACTTATCAGACACTCCTCGTATTGCTATACTATAGAAATTGCAATTTCCGGAAATCCTGGTACCTCTTGTAAACATTTTCACGATTTCTGTTGATATTTTTTATTCTTTCCGCTGGTGGAAACTCGCCACCGCCCCACAATACGTTAGAATAAACAAGGTAGCTGCCGCATATTAATTTGTAATTCAATATGCCGGCCAGCAAAACTTAATAAAAACGTGCATCGGCTTTAATTCATCAAAGAGGGAGCAGGACGGGCTGCAGCGGACCTCAGAAAAAAGCGCCACACATATTGCATTTCTCGTATTCAATTAGTTTGTATTCTGCGTTAGTAAAATAGCAAAAATGCAATATCACTTTTTCTGGCGAGCTGGATACACTAAAATACAATTAAAATTTCCGGTTACATCTAGCAATCTAAAATTAAAAATTGTGGAACTGTGAAAATTTCGCAGATCGCGCCCCACGTGTTCGGATAATTCGTTATTAATTTCGGGAGTCCTTTTGGACTTGGATCAATGCTACAGACTCGTTTTTCTTCTTTTCTGTTTTCGTAGTCAGGGTGGGTTAAAATTTGATGCAATTGTAATTACTTTACAACGATCAGACTTCCTTATTATTCCTTTTCCATTTTCAGCAATTTACACAGTCCTTAGGGTTGAAGTACATAAAAAATAGCTCTCCTGTAAATGGAAAAGAGTTCATTTGGAGGTGTATGCTTTCCTTTTTTTCGCCTGCTTTAGTATTTGTACTTAGCGCAAATAGCAATATAATAAATCAATAATGAATAACGCCCCAATGGAAGATGGTACTACTCCAGAAAGAGACACAAAACCTAGCTGAGTGCAAGCGGTGAGTATATTCTGTGTGGTTCTGTGCTTTGACAGCTAATATTAAGTGAATAATAATGTAGTGTTATTAATGTGCTATTGTTAATAAATGAAACACCGAAAACCATTTTCATGTGAAATTTACAAAGACGCTTTACTTTCTGTTCATTCTCATAACGGTAGGTAGTTATAAAAATCAGCCAAGGCATGTAGAGACAGCTTCGAGACCAACAATTAGTAAACATATATAGGGTCTAACAAAGGTAATAACGAAAAGTGTTAAGGTGGAATTTAGTTAGGCAAAGTAGTAACGGAAAGATATACCCCGTACCTTTGGCATATGGTGTCCGGGAAAGTGTGGAATTTTGGGCGTTATTGGAAGGTGCTACGTTTTGAGTTAGGATGATGGATGGACTTGTTATAAACTGAGAATGGAAGTTATTTGTGAGGAAGTTCGTATTTTAATATTTAATAGGATAATTAATATTTTTTTAAATGTTAGTCTAATTAAATAAAAAGCAAGATTTTTTCAATTATTAAATGTTACAGTTACTACGCTGGCTGCTAAAGACAGTTTTAATTAAAAATAATAGCCAGTGTGTAATATCCCATAAGAAATAGTACGTACAAATATGAAATGTTCAAATAAATGAGATTGTAAATGGTGAAAGATTGAACCAATTCTCTATTAAGTGCTATTTTAAAATAATATATTGTTAATTGACACATACATAATGGAGTGCCAGCATCCTAGAATGTGGTGTACATGATGGAAGAAACTGTCGTGAACTTGTAGGGTTCATCAATTAGCTACAGCAGAGTACTTTTTAATAGCAGAAAACCAAATACCAAAAATACCTTAAACAAATTAGATTGATGTCGTATAAGAAATATTGGGTTCAAATTCATCTGAAAGGCAAGATCTGTGATAAATAAATTAAGCCATGTAAGACCTAATTAATAATTACCCGAAATTAGTTGATAATCAGTATTGAGTTGAAAGGTTGAGTGAGCTGTCACTGTACACTTTATATAAAGAGAATCTACACAACCGATATTGAGTTTGGATGCAAAAACTTGTTATAAATCTAGGATAATTATAAATGCATGTCCCAACCTGAGTAGAAAGAGTAAAAGCACCTCCGATAAATTAACAAAATGAAGACGCACATAACCATCATGATTCAAATTGCTCGTCTTCCGCTGTATCATTAACAAACGGCATCTCACATACAAGCTATAATAAAACCTGGCGATGGAGTCTGTGCTCTTATTCTATACGTAACCAGCAATTTTTAGTTAGAAAACTTAAAATAATTCTATATTAGACTAAGTATTTTAGACCTATAAAATCTATGTATCTCTAACAATTTTAACAGAAGATCTGTAGTTCATAATCTCCCACCCTGTTTGAAATTACCTAGAGATCTAGCAATAGCATCTCCTAAGATTAATGAAAAACCAGGAAACAAACCGTTTAATTCGTAATAACCACTTGTCACGAGCTTGTAAGCCGCCCGGCAAAAAGCGGCGTAACAAGCTGAAATAAAAAGTGATACGATCAAATCCAATTTGAGTATAAACCGATAGAGGATCAAATAATCTTAGCCGCGCCTGAAGGCTGCTCCTCAAGAATTGAAGTCGACCAATTCTTTCCCCAGAGAATCGAACATCGCGTTTCTTTACGCAGCGACAAATACCAATTTCCCTTATCAGTTCCAAGTTTTTCTTTTCCCGAGCCGGATTTACAATAGGAAAGCTCAGCGGCACTGCGCCGGCAGTTAATTGAATTAATTCAATTAAAGCAGTTATTGAAGCAGCAGCATGAGTGGGCGAACATAGGGCTGAGCACTTTGCAATAAAAAATTGAGCATGCAGCGGCCACAAAATGTCGCATCATTTGCGGCTTTGTAAGTGCAACTTTTCAATTGGCAATATAAGGAATGGCGCCGGGTTAAAACGCCTTAATTCGAGCCCCTGCGAAAGACAACCTACCTTGAAATCGAAGTTGGCTGCAATTATATCCTTATTGCATTTTTGTTAGATTGCTTTTCGCCGGGAAGATTTAGTTGGCCCCTGGGATTACTCAATTGTTCAGCTTCTATTACAAGGAAGGGTTAATAAGTGTTTTTAACTTTAAACGCTTTTACTTTTTAAATTCTTAGCTATTTTTTCTGAATTACGGTTTGTATCGAATTTGAACCTATTTAAAGACATAGGTGGAAAACTAACCAACTTAAGTTTCTAAATGTGTGTTTGTGTTTGGAATTAAATGGGCCACTCTTATAACTTAAAGAGGGGTCTCATTGGGCACATCTTCAAGAGCCGCAATATTGAGTTTATTTTAATCATTTTACAAAGACTTCAACGAATCAGTGTCACTGCTTCCACCAGCTTTCAATCTTTTTACACTGCTCGATCCGAGCACTAGTTGTCTATCCTGCTCACACCGCCGTAGACAAGCCACTCTTACTCTGTCGCACTCGCAGCAGCGAATTCTTCTAGACCGATCAAGGCGAAACACATGCTCGCCTTGAAAAAAAAATTCTTGGTAGTCGATCACCTACCTGCATTCAGCCATGTTAACTGCCTGTTTGCGTTATTTAAAATGTAATAATCTCCTGAGTGTTTGTTCGGCGAACACGGCTGCTTGAGCAATTATTCGGAAATAACATCAAGATACCGATCCAAGATAATTACTAAGGTATTGCAAAAAACAAACGACAGTGTTTTGTTGTCAATTCGTTTATGAAAGGTAAAAAGCCAAACACTGAGAACTGTAGCTGAAACGGCGAATAACAAACAACCACCTTAGAAGTAGTAGTGGTGCGTAAGTAATTGGGTGGAATGTGAATATTTACAAGAAAAATAAAGAAACTAAAGAAACTAAGTTAACAGCTAAGCAAGACATAAAAGTAAAGAAAGAATATTCAAAGGAAGATGGAGAAATTACCGTACATCACTGAATGTTCTAACTATTACTCAGCATTTTCCTTAGAAACCAACAATTTACCTTTACCAATAAAGGATGACAAATATGATAAATTCATCAATAATTCGGATTACTAGAGCTGACGAGGCAAAATAATCAAATAAAAGAAAAACGTACAGTAGTCTAAGAAAGGCGATACTAAATGAATAATAAAGAAACCGATGTCGATCATAGATTCTATAACATTAACAAGGCTTTTTTAACAGCACAAAATAAATCCTCAGCGATAACTTAGGGCTATGTTACAATTACTATATATTACATCTACTATTCAAAGTTAGATTAAGAGTTAACGAAGCGGTAAGCTTTATCAAAAATTGAAAGAACCGCTATAGATCAATGTGACAAGATCACTAATGTTGTATACAACAGGCGAATGCCTCGAGGAAGAAAAAAAAGGGAGAAAACCAAAACCTTATTGAATTTCGCCATAATGATAAAAACAGCAGATAAAGGTCGTAGAAACAGAGACACTGAAAGACTAAGCTTTATTAGAAAATTGAAAGAGAGCTGTAGATCAGCTTCGCAATATAATTAATGTTGGGCAGAATAAGAAATAAAAAACCATAATCCTACTCTGTGTTGCTGAACAATGGAAACTAAAAGTCACCATAATGGTATAACTAGCAGATAAAGGGCATGGAATAAGGCACAGCAACAAAAAATCTTTATTATAAGATGGAATGGGTATTGTAGATCAATATGGCAAGATAATTAAATTAATGTTGTATGGAACAGGCGACAGATTTCTGCAGAAGGAATAAGAGGAAGAAACCAAACCTTTTCTCATCGTTATTGAGCAATTAGAACTAAATGTAGACCTAGGGATATATCATATACAGGACATAGAACAAGAGCCCCAGCAAATTGTATTACAAATTAGAAGTAGTACTATCGATTGCATGCAATATTTTAAAGCCTTAGGTAAGAAGACGCGAAAGATACCAAAATCTTAGTCACCATTATTAAACATTTCAAACTAAAAACAGCTATAAGAATATAGTACATGAATGACTTAAGAGAAGAAACACAGAACGCTTTCTTAGAATATGGAAAGGGTGCAGTTGATCCACATACACGTAGCAATGGAATCAATGTTGCATGTAACAGGCAAATATTTAATTTAAGAAGAAGAAGCACAAACCAAAATTTACTCACCGTTATTGAACAATTCGAATTAAGAGTGGATATGGCAATACACCAAAACAAGTAACCCCGAAAACTATATTAGAAAATCTAAGGAGTACTATGAGAATATTATTAACATTTCATTTACAGATGAAAGCCTCATAACTCATGATGAAATCATAACCTTACTCACTGTTACCAAACAAGTCAAATTAATAAAAACCATAAAGATATAGAACTTAAACGTCATAGAAATAGAAACACCGAAAGATCGATCTTTAATAGAAGATGGACGGACCGCTGTGGATAAACTTCGCAACATAATTAATGTTGGACAGAATATACGAAGGCCGCATACAAATAGAAGAAGAAGAAGAAACCAAAATGTTACTCACTGTTACTGAGCAATGCGAACTAAATGTAGCCATAATGATACAATTAGCAAATAAAGGACATACAGTGAGACATACCGCATAACTAAGCTTTATTATAGGATGAAGGAAACGCTATACATCTACTTCGCAAAATGATTACTGTTGGTTAGAAGAAACTAGGGGCTCAGGTAAAATCAAAAAGAAGAAAGAAAGTCTTTCTCACCGAATTAAAAGTGACGCTAGATACATAAACAGCATACAGACGAAATAAAATGAGAGGCAACGCTCTATTGGAAGATAGAAGGACCGCTATAGTCAACTTGGCAACATAATTAATGTTAGACAGAATAGAATAAAGCCTTATGATGAAGAAAAAGACACCAGAACGTTACTCGCTGCGAACTAAAAGAGGCCATAATGCTAAAAGTAACAGATGAATGGCGTAGAGTAAGCGACACAAAAGAACTAAGCTTTATTAGAGAATGGCCAAATCACTGTAGATCAACATCCCTTTATTAGAAATTGGAAGGAATGTTGTAGAGCGCCACCGCAAAATAATTAATCTTACATTAACCGGCGAAGGCTTCATGCAATATGAAAGAACAGAAACCAAAATCTTAGTCACTCTTATTGGACAATTCAAAATATAGCTCTTAAAGGACATAGAAATAGAGACACTGCACTAGTGAGCTTTATTACAATGTGGAAGAAACGCTGTAGATCAGAAGGCTTCAAGTAAATGGAAGAAGAAGCAACCAAAACCTTCCTAGCCATAATTGATCAATTCGAATTAAAAGTAGCCATATGAATAACGGGTGTTCATAAACAGTCGTCATCGTCATCGTTGCTTTGAAAAACAAAATGTTATGTCTTTGATTAATTCATGCAACACAATGAAACGTCATTGAGTACTGTCACAGCGCATTTTTTCTCAATTTTAATAGACATACGTTTCTGAAGTCAAAACCTACTGCGATGACGACTGTTTATGAACACCCGTTAGAACATCTAAAGCTCTATTAGAAAATGGAGTGCTGCAGATCAACATTGAAAGATAATTGAGGTTGTCTGCAACAGATCATGAGCTCATGTAAGAAGAAAGGAAAGAAAAAGACCTTACTCTCCGTTATTGAACAATTCGAACAAACAGGTGAGACAGAATTGAAATAGTAGACGAAGCTTTCAAAGTGTCTAAGCAGCAGTACAATAAAACCGCCTATTGCAATTTACAAAAATCATACATCAAGGTGAAAGCAACACAATGAATGATTACAGGAGATTTTATGATATGATCTTTCTCCACCTACATCTAAGGGTAATTATGTGTCTACTCTATGTTACTATGATCCCCCTTGTCACTACGTCATTGAATATAACAGAAAGTTACTTAATATTTAATGATCCTCAAGAATATTAAAGGAAGAAATAAATTATAAATCATAAGTCAACTTTACATATGCACAACTTGGTTCGCCATTCATCCAAATATTCACAATATATAATAAAATGACAATATGGTACAGTCATCTATACCGAAAACGACAGATTTTCGCGAATGTGATAATTATGAACAGAGTGTTAAGCAGTAGAATACAATATATTCTCCAAAATAGTTCAAATCGGAAAGGTAGAAAATAACTGTAAAAAGGTATGATAGGAAATATAAAAATAGAGATACTAAATTAATACAATTTAATGAAAATCTACTTCCGTTAGTGCAAAATAAAGTGACAGTAAAATACATGTTGCGTGACTGCTAATTTATTTGAATAATTACTTCGAAATATTCATCTTCTTTCTTCCATTGTTGTATGAGCTTCTTCTTCTTCTTCCCACCCAGTTCCATTTTAGTTGAGATATGTTTCGCATAATGTCAGGGACTTTTGTTTTTCTGCGTTGTTTCTTACCCTGTCTCTTAGCGTGAGTCCAAGGATGGCCCGTTCCATTGACCTTTGCATAGTTCTTAATCTATTTGCACTTTTTGTTGTGAGCGTTATTGTTTCTAGTCCATACGTGGTGACAGGGAGGATGCATGTTTCGTATATCTTTCGCTTTATGTTGATAGGGATGTCTGGGTTTTTAACGATGTATCCCGACTTCCCGAATGCAGCCCAACTCATTCCAATTTGTCTTATCGCCTTTTTTGAACAATATGATGACTTCAGAGTTTTGTCATTTTGTTGGTATTCTTTCCTCTTCAAGGCATTTATTTAGTAAAAGTCTTACAGTCTCCAATACCGTTTCACCCCCCATCTTTAGAGTTTCGCAAGTAATCTGATCTTCCCCCGGAGTTTTCCGATTTTTCATTTGACGCAAGGCATTTCTGATTTCTGTGTTGTCTATTTCGGGTATTTCCTCTGATCCTGTATTTATAAGAATGTGTTTTTCGATTTTCTGGTACTTTTATAGTTGAGGTATATAGGTTCTTGTAGAATTTTTCTATGAAAGTAATGATTTCTGTTTTATCTGTTATTATAGTTCCTTCCAAGTTTTTCATTTTGATGATGTTCGTTTTGCTCTTTGTCATTTTTGACCTTAAGACTTTCATATTGCAATTATCTTCTATATTGTTTTGGATCATTTGCGTGTTGTGGGTTCTTGTCTTTCCGAATTTCCTTCCGAATGATCTTGTTTAGCTCGTTGTATTCATTTGATTGTCCCTCTGTTTTTCGTCGTTTGTCCATAAGTGCAATTGTGTTTTCGCTTATCCTGTTTTGTTTTTGTTTCTTACTTCGAGTACAGATCTTTTTCGTGGATACTTGGATAGCTTTAGTAATTTTTTCCGAAATTTGATTTAGTTCTGCGTTTTTAAGAAGCTGTAATGGTTCTAGTATATTTCGAAGTTCTTTTTGGTATTCCTTTTTGTTTTCCGTTATTTGCTCTGGAGGACTTGCTTAATGAAACCCTAGCGCTTCCCCAACCTACAATTAAAGGTATTATACGCAAATTTAATTCATGTGACATGTTTAGCGCATGGTATAAATAGAGTAAGCAAAGCAATTCAAAATCAATTTTCTTTAGCAGTGTATAAAAGTGTAAGAGGCCCGACACGAATACAGTTATACAGAGAAAAACTGTCTAACATTTCTTTACCACCGGAACCTGCAATTACGCGTTGGAGAACGTGGTTAAATGCAGCTCTGTTTTATGCTGAAAATTTGGAAAAAATGAAGGAAGTAGTTTTAGAATTGTCTGATAAAGCAATTGCCTGTATTAATAAAACGCAATCGGTTCTAAAGAAATCAGAATTGTGCAATCAGTTAGCATTTTCAAAGCAAATTATTATTTGTAAACACAACTATATTAGAGACGGAAGCATTGCCACTTAACGCGTCTATAGAACTAGTTAATAATTATCAAAAGTTAAGTTATAGTGTTCCAGGAAATACTGGAAAAAGTATTTCAAGTAAATTAACGGAAGTTTTTAAGAAAACGGTGGTTATCAGCTGTTAACTAAAGTTATCAAAATTTGTACTCTAGGTGAAAATCACGAAAATCTCGATATAAATCTAGATTTGCCCACATTAACTGCAATAAAAAATACACCTATAACGTCTGTAGACGTGGAAAGAAGTTTTTCGTCATTTTACATATACTCTCTGCTCATTGATCACCTTGCCATCATCTTCGTTATCTGTTGAAGAAATTTTCGAACTGAAAACATAGAAAAACATTTAATTGTAAATGGTTTTTCAAATCAAAAAATTATGAATGAGGTGCGTATAGTTAAATTATATCTTAATTAATAATTAAAACTTCCTGTGTTCAATATGGTAATATTTTTTTGTAATAATCTTTTGCGCATGAAACAGCTTTTTCTATTAAAAATATAAAATGAAATATTTTCTTATTGTCAATTTATTTGCATATTCCGATATTAATAATACATATTTTACAATTTTTAAGTGCTCGCTCAACAATATTTTCCAAGCGGACAGTCAGGCATTTTTGGTAACCTTTCAGGATTGTCTCACTATAAAAAGCATTTCTTTTCATAATTTGATTGCAATAAAACCAAAAGTCCATTAATAAAATATTATCATTTAAAAATTTTGAATTTTGCTCAAATGTTAATAGCACATTACATCAAAACTGTACCAAATCGTTGCCAAAAATGTTTAAACGTTCTGAGAAGACTCAATAAACTATTAATTTTCTTTTTTTGTTTTCCCTCTTATTTTTGTTAAATGTAGTTTTTCTAGAATTTTTAAATTTTTTAACATGATTTTGTTAGTGTTTCAGTTGATATTTTAAGATAGTGCAATTAAATATGCTTAATATGAGTATACTATAAAACAAAAACTTATATATATTTTTACTATGACGTAATGTAACAAATACAATTATTATGGATGGTCCAGTTCATTTGTTGAGCAGTATATATGCACATATTTTAATATTTTACAGAGCACAATATGAATTAAAATTAATTACTAACAACCTTGCTTCACGTTTCCCATTTAACCAGCATAAAAGTCGCCTAAATTTTAACACAACTTCCGCTCTAGCCTTTGTTTCTGATAATTATTTTACCACAGAATCAGATTTTTTTCATGTACCAGCAGTAAACAGAACACCGCCATACGGACTACAATACTTCCTTCGACTTTTAGACGAGGGAAGTAAAAAGGAGAATACCAAAACCTTAGTCACTTTCGCTGGACAATAAGAACTAAAAGGAGCCATAACGGTATAAGTAGCAGATAAAAGTCATAGAAAGAGAGACGCCGAAAGATTAAGCTTTACTGGAAAATGAGTATGAAACTATAGATCTGCTTCGCAAAATAATTAATGTTGAGCAGAATAGGCTAAAACCGCGTGCAAGAAGAAGGAGCCAAAACCTTACTCACCGTTATTAAACAATTCCTTCCACAAGTAATCATGGTAATATAGCACATAGGAACCTAAAAAGAGCCACGGAAAACTTTATTAGATGATTGAAAGATCGCTGTTGGTCAATATCGCAAGGTAACTAGTGTTGCATGTAACAGACAACGGTCTAATTTCAGATGAAGAGGAGAATGACAAGTCTTACTCGCCGTTATTGAAGAATTATAAATAATAGTAGCAGTAGCAATATAGCAGATATAGGACATAAAACAAGCGACATCGAAGACCATTAGAAAATTAAAACAGTACTGTAGTTCAACATGGCAAAATTATTATTGTTGCATTAACGGGCAAAGGCTTAATGCAAGAAGAAGAGAAAGAACAAAACCTAACTCAACGTTATTTTCAATGAAAAATACATGAATGTAGCACTTGATAGCAGTTGATAGAAATAGAGACACCGAAAAATTAAGCATTATTAGAATATGACATAAGTGCCGTGGATCGATATGGCAAGATAATTAATGTCGGATAGATCAACCGAAGGCCTAATTCTAAAGAGGAAGAAAAGAAATCAAAACCTTACAGTTATTAAGCAATTCGAGCTAAAAGCAGCCGTAGGAATATAGGTATCACATAGAAATATAGAATAAGAGACACCAATAAATAACCTTTATTAGAAGTGTAAAAAGAGCTGTTGATCATTAATATTGGTAAGAGCAAGTTAAAGCTTAATGTAAGAAAAACAAGAAGAAGAAGAAACCAACATCTTCGCCGCCATAATTAAGCAATTCGAATTAAAAATAGCAATACGATTATAGCACCTATAGGTGCTATAGGTTGACATCGAAATTATTAGTATTAAATGTAGCAAGTGAATGTGTGATGTTGCCATTGAATATTACAGCTTGCAATTTAAAATATAATCATCTACAGGAATATTAAGAGACAGAAAAAACTACAATCAAAAGAAAAAATACCGTAATAGACGCATTGTAATTAAAGAGAGTATGAAGACCGGTGATGAATATAATAAAGAAAATAGGAAACGTGATGCAGACTCAAAAGTAAAATGATGTTATGTTTTATCGCACTTTTTCCAATGCCTCGGGTGTTTATCACCCGAAACAGTGAAAAAAGTCCAATAAAACATATAATAACCACTGCCAAAAATGACATCATTCAGAGAACAACTCAATAAGTAAAACATAGTGAACTTTATATACACACAACTCGGTTTGCCTTCTATCCAAAAATTTGTAATACTAGAAAATGTAGTACGCCATCTACACCTACAATGACAGAATCCTACGAATGTGAAAATTATAGAGAAAGAACAGAGTGTTGCGCAACAGGAAAAAAAGGTAAATAGGAAATATGACAAGCAGGACATCTATTTGTAATCGACGACACGAAAGCCTGCAGCATAGTTCCATCGGAAAGGTGGAGAATAATTGTACAAATATGCGACACAAAACTAAACATATGGATAATAATTCTCTATACAACTAAAAAATTTTATGAAAGCTTACTCCCGAATGTGCAAGATCAAGTGACAGTAAAATACATGTTTCGTGACTGCTATTCAGTTGAATTACTTCGAAATATTCATCTTCCTCAACATTCATTCTTCCATTGTTGAATAACCTATGTTTCTTTATTTCTTCATTATTTTTTATTGTTTTTATTGTTGTCTTATTACCATATTAAACCTCCGATTAGTTTTATACCATCTCAATGATGGTCTGCCGACATCTCTTCGATCTAGCCGTGGTCGCCAGACTAGAACCTTTCTGGTACATTTATCATCTTTCGTTTTCATGCCGCACCCTGTCAATTGCTACTTTTGTTGTAATATTTTGCTCGCGGAGCCACAGCGGCAACTATGAAATTAGTATATTTAAAATGTTATCAAAATGTTAAACACTCGCGAAACAACGCTGGACGTAATATGTGCTGTAACGAGATAAAAAAAACACAGTATATATGTGTTGTAATGATCTTTAGTATAACGGTTATTATCAGATTAAAAAGATAAAAAGAATACATCATTAAATAACAACGATGAATTTAAGTATGAGACGGATTTTCCAATTAACTATTAGAATGTATTTGGTAAAGAAATGAAATAGAATGTAAAATTCAATGGAATAATGCTATATAAGAAACAGTAAGATCATAATTTATATATTATCTGAAATGAGGTCGAAGATTAATGGCAAATACTTTTTCGAGAATTATCATTCAACATAGTGGGTGTTAGATAAATATAATAAAGTTTCTACAGAGTGTTGGACTTTAAAAATATATGCTAAACAAAAATCACTAAGGAGATAATAATAGTTATCAGTATGTAAAAATAATTTGGTACGAAACACATTTGTAAGCATCTAGAATTATGAAAATAAACCCTTTATAGAAGTTATAAGCTGTTTTGAATATAAAAGGGTTGTGAATTAAACGAAAATTGGCGTGGAGAAAATAAAAAGTAAATATTAGAAGATTAAAAGATGTGAAGACGATAGGGATGAATAAAGTTTATGTAGTTGAGAATACATAGGTAATACAGTTATAATCTTCAAAAGCAAATTTCTGGAATGGGATGCCGAGCTGAGTTTATTATGAAATTACCCTAGATCAAATGAATTGGATAACAGGGAACGGTTTTTACTGGAAGTAGTTTACATCGAGATTGTTAACATAGTGAGCGTTTTATGGGGTGGATAGGTTTTCATCTAATAGAGTTCAAATTCGACAATCTTGTTATTGAAGTGACATCTTGTAACTTGCATCTAGTCGAGGTTCGTGATACTAGGTCGTCGGTGGCTTGAGGATGTTGGTAGAAAGACGTGGATGGCGTTTGCTGCTGGAGAAAGTTGGTAGGTGCCTTATAGTGTGTGGCTGGGGCTTTGCGGATCCAGGTGTTTCGGCGAAGTTCGTACTAGGATTTGTTTGGACATTGGGAGATCTCTGTGAGATTGCTGGATGCCTTTGGCTTGGTAAAGGAGAGTATCGAGGTTTATGAACAGGTGACAGAAGACAGGTATTTAAATAAAAACTGTGAGAAAAGCATAGAAAGAGTAAAGTGAGGTAACTTTAAAGAGGGGACTACTTACTATTTGATATTGTTGAATGACAAGTATGTAACGAGAGGGTATTTGTAATTGCTTTTGCACTTGCATAATTTGAAGTGACAGGTGACAGACGTACAAGTTGTCATAAAGTAGAAAAATCAAATTTCAGGAATAAAAGCAGTCTAGATTGTGAACGAATCTTACCTGTGTTTCAGTTACGAGTAAAATGTTTTCTACCGGAGCTAGAGGTTTTAATAATATTTATAATCCATAACTATTCAGGGCAAATGAGTTACTTAAAATTCAATTTTAAAAAAATAATTGATTGAACCTCAAAATACCTAAGTATCTAATAAACATAATTAGCTCATTCCTCAGTAACAAAACCTTCGCTGTCAGAATTAATGCAAAATTGTCTAGAAAAAGAACAATTAAAGCTGGGGTCCCACAAGGGAGCATTTTAGTACCAGTGCTATTTAACCTATACGTGCACGACCTAACGACTACAGATAATACCGAAATAGCATTGTTCGCAGACGATACAGCCATAATAGCCCACAACAACATCCTGACAGAAGCAGTTAACCACCTGCAAGAAGCGCTAAATAGTATAAACAGATGGTTGGATCAATGGAAAATCAAAGTTAATATTCACCTTAAGACAAATAAGAACACTGCCTAACCTCTACTTAAGTCAATCTAAAATAGAGTGGAACGCAAGAGACAGTGCAATCAAATACACTTAGATACAAGGCTAGGATGGAGAATCCACATTGAAACAATAAAGAAGCCGACCTGCGATTAATTAATAAAATTGATCGATGGTAGTAAAAATCGCAGAGCAACCTCCCTACAGTTTATACACCACGGCAGCTCTGAAAACTCTTTACTCACCGCGATGGCCCTAGCTAACTCAAATTTCGGCGGCCTTGGATCGTAGGTTCAAATCATCAGCTGTGTAGCCTGGACTGTCTTCAAAAAAGGAAAGGAAATGGGCGCCAGGAATCAAAATATTTCAAATAATAAGAGGAAATAAACTACAAGTGACTAGCGTTTAATTAATAATTAATAAAATAGTCTTGAAGTGTCAGTAGTAAATAGTCAGGATAATTAAAATGCAAATAATGGGATAACAAAGTTGTGTACGTTAACTGAAGGTTGCGACACGCATAAAATTAAAAGCCCCTTTCGGGTTATTTTAATAACTTTAACAACAAATTATTCGTGGGACAAGCTTATCACAGTCATTTAATAAATCCTTCTGTTTAGGACATTGAAATAAAAAAGCGTGTCTGTACCTTTTACAGAGGGTCGAAATACATCAAAATAGCAACTTTAAATACTGAGCATAATGAAATATAAGCATACAAATTTAAATATTAAAACAAGAGCATGTATGAAATTGAACGTTACATGTTAATAATGGCAAATCGTATGAACTTAAATTTCAAATAATTACGGGTTTAAAATGTATAAATGTAAAGTCCAGGTATTGAAGATAAGATAAATCTCGAAATAACACAAACTAACCTCGCTTCTCCAACGCTCACAAACTGCTAACAGGCAAACGCCGGCTGGGGGTTGCTACACCCTTTAGTTCAACATAAGGTGGTCGTGAACTGCACATAATGGACGAAGTCGCAGTGGATGCCCGGTGGTTACAGCGGCAGCACCCACAACTTGCAGCAAAAACGAAGAACGCCAGCAAGTGTCGAAAATGAGATTAAACTAGCCATAGCTTCCGAGATAAATTCGTGGATAAAACTGGTAATTAAGAGCTAAGAAAAAAAGTAAATACTATGCGAATAACAAAACAGAAAAGCGCCATCATACCTGATCATAATCAGTCCTTAGGAACACAAAGCTCATAGAAATCGGTTGAGCGCACGTAATTTGACTTAATTAAAATCAAACCTCAGTCACTCCAAACACGGCGGGCCGAGGCGAGAACAGCAAGTGCTTCGGACGAAAATTTCATTTCCAAAAGAAAGCTTGCATTACAACTGCCTGTGATAACAGATAGCACAGGTCAGAAAAGGCATCGCGCAAACGAAAGGAACTCGATACAGGTACAAAATGCGCTGGTTTAGAAAATTTAAGAATTTGAAATGCAAAGGATCTATAATTCAAATAAAAATATACAGGTTAGGCCTGAAATAATTGGGTAACTGGCGAAACAATTAGGCGAAGCCAACAAATTGTTTCAACATAAACAAAAAACTGAATGAGTGTTACTCAAGACTAGAACTTCTATATCCACTCATTGACCGGAAATCACACCTACGCACCGAATGTGCACTGCTAATACAAATCCATCCTCAGACCAATTTTAACATACGCGTGTGTAATATGGACAAATACATCTAAAACATATAAAATGAAGTTACAAGTGCCACAAAATATAGTGATATGGATAGCAATTAACGCCCCATGGTGTGTGCGAAACAATGTATCATGAACTGCAACTACCAACGATAGAAGAATACATTAATAAAGTGACAAAGATGTCTTTAATAACATTAGTGCTATGTACTACAACATTGGTGAAACTGACATTCATGTTAGACTAAAAAGAAAACTACCACAAAACACCTTCTTACAGCTGGACGATATAAAATAATTAAAATTATAAAAACTAATGATAAGTGGTATAATGTAACAAAACCATGTATAGCAAAGATAATGCTGACCTGGTTAAATAAATTTAAAAAAAAAACAACGCCTTCGCTAGTCGTGACCTCTGTGAAATTATTTCTTATCAACGTGATGAGCTGCCTAGCCGTCGGTCAACCGAGGCTTATAAAATTATACTAAGTGTCGGTGGTAAAATATTTTCGGTGTATATTAAAAGGTAGAAGAAGAAATTCAATAAAATAAATCCATTAAATCACCAAGAAACCAACTAATATACACCTGGATACCTTCTAATGCAACCTATTCCAGCAAATGTTATTAGTAACATGAACTAAAATTAATTTACTAACAACCTTCGTCTACGTTTCCCATTAAACCAGAACAAAAATCGTCAACAATTGCTCAGAACTTCCGCTCTAGTCATTGCATATGATAATTACGTTATCACAGGATCTGTTTTTTTATGTACCTGCAGTAAACAGAACACCGTCATACAAGCTACTTACATTAGGTTGCTTCACTATGATGTATACGTACTTACTATTACTTGCACTGGGACCGTTTGTGGAAGCAGAAACCGAAGAAAACAATTTTCATATTGACGTAACTATCCCTAACCGATCTTTTGCCCTAGTTTTAATAGTACATATTTGACCAGTTTCAGCAGAACGATTTTAAGAGCATCTTTTACCGCTTGGAAGTTGTTCGTTATAGTAAAGTCTATGTCAACTATTGCAAACTAACCACTTTTAAATATAATCGAACCACAACGGCCGTCAACGCTACCGGAAATATAAATGTCGATGTTAATCAAATGCAGGTGGGTAGAGATGCAAATAAAATTTGCTGATTACCAAAGCTAACTAAATCTCTTTTAAGGTGGTGGTTCAGGTGTACAAATTTTTGAGCAATGAGTATAGGCATTTTCCCATACGAGTACAGTACAACGTGTGCAAGGCTCTTCAACAAAATTTTGCTGGTATCGGAACATTTCCTTGTGGGAACTTTACTGGTTGCAATATGAAAAAAGTTGGTGGTTTAATCCGTGCTTATAAATTAAAATTATGGGTAACCAGCTTAAATTTCTTTCAGGGAAAAACATTTCATATATGCAACTGGACCATGGACGATTCTAGATTTCCTCCGGCGATACCTTCGGGAAATTATATGACTGAATATCAGTTTCTTTATTTGTCGGAGGAAATTGCAGTTTTTCGTGCCTATGGATACGTAGTTTGACCAGAAATTACAAATAAATCTAACAGCTTTCTGTTTCGTTCATGATGTCTACTGTATGACACAGAAAAGCAAACAGTAGTTTTTTTTATAACTAATTGTGCGTTAAATGTTGCTTGGTAGGTTGTATCACAAAACTGTACACAATTAAATCATTTAAAAATATACATTATAGCTTTCTTGATTATAGCAAAACTGTCTTAAAATTTAACTTAACAATGACAAGACATGATCTGACCAGCTCACTGTGGTAATTGCGGTTTTATAAAATTAAAAATATACAAGGAACAAATTCGAGTATTAATGACGTGCCCGAAATAATCCAGTAAACAGCATGTATTCACTCGAAGAAGAATTATGCTGCAAATTTGCCTTTCATAAAATAAATTTGAAGTAGAGGATGCTGAAGAATAGCACATGTTGATTTAGTTTAAGCACAAGAAATTTTTTAACTAATAGCTCTCGGTATTGCTTAGGCGAAGCATAGAGCTCTAGTTAAAATTCCTATTCAAAAGCTATAAGCTATAAATAAAGTACTACGGATTCCGGTTACATGACAAGGGCTTATCGAATAATGACAAATCTTATAGAAGGGTTCAACTTATAACTCCAAAAAAAAGGCACAAACGTGAAGGACTTCTGCACTTTTATTCCCGATATTTGGATTCATCTACTACTTTAACCAATAAGGAACACAGCATAAGTAAATAAGTTGAATGCAGCGAATGATGTATAGCCATAACCAGCACACACTCATTGACCACGGGTGTCTAAAGGCTTGAGGAATAGATTCGGTGCTAGCAGGTGGCAGGGCTTTCCCCCAGCCTTCAATATGTAGTCGAATAGTTAAAAAGTATCAAGGCCGCCCAAACAGCATTAAACACTACTTAAATATCAGCAATTGTCCAGATATAATCGAGCGAAGGGATTGGGTGTTGTGTGATATTTGTTCTGAGAATACCGCCGTATGTATCTATCCTATATACCGAGTGACAATGAACCCAGAGCCATGCTTATATCTCCTTTATTTATGAATCGAGTTGGATAAAATTGGGTTTTTGATTTATCTAAATGTAGTATTGAATTTTTTTTTTAATCAGTTAAATTCCAAATTTACTAGCATAAAACTCACATATGAAATGGAAAACGGACAACTGTCATTTTTAGGTACTTTAATAATAAGAAATAAAAATAAGTTAGAATTTGATGTTTATAGAAAAGAAACCAACGTAAACAGATTCATTTTAGCGAATTCAAATAATTGTTTTCAACACAAAATGGCTGCTCTAAAATTCTTAGTGCATAGACTGTTAAGCTTTCCTTTAAATAAAGATCGTTGTGTACAATGGTTTCTCTACTAAATTTATCGATAATTTGATTAGGAAACAAAAAACAAAATTGCATGTTCGAAATTACACAACACTCGTCAGTCTTAGAAGTGAAGGACTCAAGAACATCAAAATTCCGTTTCACCCGACTACAAAGGGCCTAGCAAACATTTTTAAAGAATCCGGCCATAAAGTTGTGTATTGTTCGAACAACAATATTAAAAGTTTGTTGGGAAATCCAAAAAACAAACTAAGGGCTTTAGAGAGATCTGGAATTTACGAAATTAAGGGTTCCCATTGCGATTATACATATATTGGGCAAACACCTCGTAATTTTGGTACTAGTTCTAAAGATCATTTAGCTCATTTTAGATTCAACAAATTCGAAAAATCGAGTATTGCCCAACATATTTACGAAACGGGTCATAATATAAAAGAGGATGACCTAAAAATTGTAAAGGCGATAACTTCAACAAAGCAACAAAATTCTGTTGAAAGCTTGGTCATTTTTAAGAACCGAGATAATAAACTTGAACAAAGATGATGGACCTATACCATCCTCCATCTTGCATAGAATGGTAAACAAGTAAACATTTGCTATTGATACGACTAATCTTGTAACGTTTCAACCTTCCGAATTTAATTTCAGTCATAGTAGATTATTCTGGAAATTTATGACTTCCATTAATTTCGGGAAAGTTCAAACAGTTTGTTAATTTCTACCTCGACTAGCTCAAATCGAAAGAAAAGTTCACTCAATGTCAAACGTACAAAGTTATGAAAATACAATTTATAATCCAACGGTATAATGTTGTTAACTAGCTGCACAAAATAATACTTAATTTTCTACGTTACTGGTTAGTCTCCAACTCAATCAGCATGTATGTGTCGTTGGCGGCGGCCTGGGAGCTAGGGGCGAAGTATGTACGCTGTCCTGTAGGTTTGATGTCCGAAACGTCACTCTTTAGATAAACGATGGTGGGGCCGGCAAAATATCGCGGTTTGATTACATTTTCGCACTCTGCAAAAATGTTCGTAAAATACAGTAATTACAAGATACCTGTGGTTCCGGGGCAGTGTAATAGCTGGTATAGATAGTCGTTGTGCCTTATTATGAAAATTCGTTGCTCCAGGAGTAACGGCATCGTGCGATTTTACCAGGAGAAACTCGCCCGCTGGCGGCCGATGGAATTTCCCGTGAATATATTTGGAATCGGCGGATCGGAGGATTAGTGGGAAGGAAGTCCAGGGACTCAGGTCGGACAGGTCAGGATCGATAGACTCAAGTAACTCAAGTGATTTGAAATGGTTGCAAGGTTTTCTCTTATACTCTTCGTGCGGTTGCTTGCTTTGTTATCACCAGTTCGAGCGTTGGTTAGATGTAACGCCCGATTGCGTCTAAATGAAAAATGTACAAGTTAAATACATTTTTTATGTATAATTATAATTTGCTGCAGCCGCTAGCGTTACAATCTCAATAAAGAAAGCCTTATACGACCAGACGTTTACAATTATAATTTACTTTAAACACTTAAACAGCTTATCTGTTACAATAACAACCCATGGCACCCGCGTCTATTATCAAAAGTGCATATTAGAGCACACTTTGTCCCCCTTACTGAATGTGCATAGACGTTCTTATCAATAATGTCTGCGTTATCACTGCAGACAGGTGCTTTAATACCACATATGGTCATTCAAGAGGGTCAGCAAAAAGGCCGAGGGTTTAATGGTGCCCCAAAAGGTTACGCCGGCGCTTTCTTGTGTTTAGTGCACATTGCCCCTGAGCATATTCTTTCAACACAAGAGCAGTTTGAATCAGATTTATGTGGGTGACTTAGTATTATGGTTCTGTGCGCACTGTGCTTCAACAGCTAGGTACGTAATAGAAAAGTGTGTTATACCTGCGTGGGTGCTTGTTTGCTCCTTCCACATTTTTATTGTTAACATTCGTGCCGGCTTCGTTTGCTGTCTGTTGTATTATCAAATTGTCCTTCATAATGCAGCAAGGAGAAACTATGTCAGGCAGCGAAATTTAGCCGAACTGATAAAGCGTCTGACTAGCAATTGGATTGACCTTGGGAGCTCAGGGTTGAATCCTACCGACGGCAACGTGTTGTTTTACTTTCCAAATTAATGTAGTTTGCGTCACTAGGTGTCTACTTTTACTGTTTCGGTATTATTAGTCTAAGTTTTAATGCTAATATTATTTATTACTGTTTCATTTAAAAAAATTTATCTCTATGGACGCTTCCTACAGTATTTCTTCATCTGCTCCGGTCTTTAGCTTCTCGCATGTATTTGTTTATGCTAGTTGTAGTCTTTGGCGACCCATTCTTTTGGGGAGAGATTCCATTTCCTTTTCCGTCGACTATTCTCCGTATACTTATGTTTTCCAGGATATCTTCCTTCCTTCTTATTATATGGTCGAAGTATCACAACATTCTCTTGTATCAGTTTATTATTGATCTTTCATTCAGGCCCATTTAATATACGACGCAGAACCAAAGTTCAAAACTTTCTATTTTCCTATTTCTTTCATTCCTAATACGGTTTAGGATTCCACTTCATATAAGAATATAGAGTGTAGAACTGCACCATCGAGTATCAGAGATTTAGAAATTCGGATTTTCGAAAACCAAAGCTTTTTGTGGTATGTAGAGCACCAATTACATCTGGATAACAAAGCTTTTTTGGCGCGTAAACAGCTTGTTCTCGTCACAGATGCGCCTGCTGTAGTATTAATATTTGATTATAAATCTTAAATCCAACACACAACTGCTACCAAAGGTTTCAGAAAAGGAGTTGTGAACCTACCCTTGATGTTAGATGTACTTCTTTTACTTATGTTTTTTACATTAGATGGCCAGTTAGACATTGGATGGGTTCATACTCATTTCAAGATATGCTCAAATCCAGCCTGTATGTCAAACTATCATTGTGGTGTCTCCTAAGGAAGTAAATATTTATTTTAAACTAAACTATATTACCATCGCCTTGTGATGGCAATGCTAGTTTGCCAGTCATTTTTTTTTACTACAAAAGACGATGATCATAAATATTACAAATTTAACCCTTTTCTCGCATCCATATACACGAGATACTTGAACTTTTGTCAGAAAATTATAGAAGTACCTATTTTAATTGTACGCCTTTCCATTCACACAAACAGTATCGTTGCAACGCTAATCTGAAGCTAGATAATCTCAATAAAACTTCTAAAAAACTTGACCAAGCATTAGCGTTGTGTTAGGGATGCAAAGTTGTTGTATAAAATAGCATCTCGCTAATGCATGAAAGATAAGCGAACAGCTTCCGCATCAATAATGGAGAAGTGAGTAACAAAAGGGCCAATATATATTAATAAGCTCACCCTTTCTATCCCCGATCGAAGTTTTCCCCCATCCTTTCGCTAATCACCCACCTTCCTCTAATTTATACTAATTGTTGTCAGTTTCCAAGGTGACGCGCTGTATAATCGTCAATAGATCTGATTATTATTGATGAAGGCACAACATGGCGCCCATTCCATCTTTATTGTGACACCGCCACCTCCGATCCCGAATTTTAATGAGCGATTTTATTCCAAGCTCGCTCAGGTTTGATCCTGAGGTTGCACTCGGAGGAAGAAATAATTGACCCGGATTAGACGAGCCACAATTCGCAAGCAGGCCCTGGCTTCGGCTAAAATTATCAGGTGTTTTAAGACGTTGACAATTTCGATTTTCTCACCCCTACGAGGGAACCTGCATTGTACTCGCGAGCGTATGGCAGGGTGTTACACAGTGCTTGTTACGCGTTATCCTGGACAAATACAGCACGCAATTTACTTAAGACTTCAACGCCTCCAGATTGGCCGAATAGTTGTAGTTCCGCGCGAGGTGACTGATGGCAACGGTGTGGCTATCAGAATAAAGGCGGGGATATGATTGGTCACTTATTTAATTACTTTAATCTATCATTTGCTGTCTGCAGTCGCTGACTTTGATCGATTAGGTCATGCTTTACTCACGAATATGTCAAAAATCTAAAATACAAGCATGGGTAATTGTTCCCGGCTAGTAACAACCGCATGAATCTTTGATTATTCCTTCTTTTTTCCGGATTACTGTCGCAATCCATTTCGACTTCGCCGCACTGATTGTTTTTCCAGCGAAATACATACAAATTATAACCGACCCCTGTAGTTCGGGGTTTAAATTAAACTGGTTACTTCACTTTTCCATAATATATACCTTGCTGTGGCAAAGATATGTCTTATCAATCGAATAGCTACAAATTAATTACACTCACAGTTCGTACAGTCGTTTTCATATCTGCGGATTTTTATACCTGACGAAATATTTCTCATTCCAGTCTCCATATTTGGGTATCGTCATCTAACGGTCCCCTACTCCTCATTTACATTCCTATACCGTCCTTTCATTTAAGTCTTGTCTACCACGTTTCCTTCTCTGTGTTGGTGTTAATTTTATTTTTCCATCTCTCTTTTTTCATTTTGGTAAGGTGACCGTACCTGATTAGCAGCCTGGTCTGTATAACTTCCATTGTAGTAAAACATATGGTCAACGCAACAAGGTATATAAAATATTGGGTAATCATAAAAATATTCGGTAAATCCTAAAGGGGCGGATCCGGGAAACCCTAGAGGGCGCGTCTCCAGGTGGCGAATAGGGAAATGATACAGATACACAGGCAGCGTTTGATTCAGATTGAATGGTGGCCAACAGCGTCTGTCTCACAATATGTGGCTGAACTAAGAACCCCCAAGACACGGCAACCACAGAGTTCTATGGATAGAAGTATGTTAGGAGTGGGTATAAGGGACCAAATCAGGAATATGAACATGGGGACTGGAATAGAAGTTAAGGATATTGTTGAATGAATAGCAACCCTCAAATGGAATTGAGTGGGGCACGTGGCCAGAGAACCGACAAATGGATGGCCCAATAGAACCACCACTGGCGACTGACACATTAAGAAAAGGAGTCGGCAGGTCACGGAAATGTATATATGCAGGCAGCAAATCTCTGGCAAAGGATAGTGAGAGGTGGGAAAACTTAAGAAAGGCCTACAAACAGCAGCGGTCGCAAACTGAGTGAAGAACAAGCAGAGTAATGGGGAAGCTGAAGACAAGCACAGTTAAGCTGAATTGAAATAATTGAAAAAATGCCATTGTAAAATTCACATATATTGCTTCTCACTTTGTTTCTTTACGTTCGTGCTTTTTTATTTCATGAGTTAAATTTTACTAGTCGTATATTTAAGCTATCTGCCTTTCCAGTATACGTAGAGGACCATGACACCCAAAATAAGGATTGTTTTTATTAGGTTGTTGGAACTGATTAGAAATAAGTAAAACTACTTTTAAACTAACTCACAGCAGCGTAGTAGTAAAGTTTGTGCTATAGAGTTTGTGCTATTGCCGTTGGAAATGTTGAAGAAAGGAAGCCCGACCAGGGACGTACTGTACGTATTATGGAGAAAAGAGATAAAAGTATCTTAACGTTTCTAATAAAACCGACACAGCCAAAACAAAGCCAAACGTGAATAACAGGCAGCAGTTGATATGTTAGGTGAATCTGCTATCTATTCAAAGGCTACAACCGACCGAACAGCAATGGTACGTAACAGACGGGCTATTTTTTGTATTACGAAAAAGAGGCTCACGACTAAGAAAGAAAGCCGGATCACGGATGCAGTAAGCCAGGTGATCTAGCGTAATGGATGGACGGGTACAGCTTCACTTGCTTTCATATGTATGATAAAGATGTTAAACGATGATGGTGAAGCAGGCTATAAGAGTATACGTCACATTTAAGAAAGTCAGCTATAAGTTTTTTTATGAATATTGCTATACACTCGACGATTTTTGAAATTGATTGGCTAATGGTCGCTACTGCTTCAGAAAACGCCTGCTGATTAGCTCTACAAAAAAGTACACAAACAGCAGCGTGCACATTTATCAAAGTAAGCAACAGACGTCACAATTAACAGGGCCAGCAGCACTCACTGTGTATATTTACTTACACTGGATGGTTTTTGAAACTAATTGCTTAAGGAGCGCTGTTGTGTTTGCAATATTTTCCAGTGTAGGTGTATAAATACGTACAGAAAAATTAGAGTGCAACCTTGTGAAAATATACAACACCCGCCGCATTTAAGAAATTCAACACTACAAAACTTTTATGTACAATGACGTACACTTAATGATTTTTGAAATTAGATTATTAAACAGCACTGTTGCTTTTGAAATATGTTGCTGCTTAGCTCTATACATAAGTACGAACACAGCAACGCGCAAATTTGTCGAAGTAGGCTGAAGACGTCACATTTAAAGGGGTCAGCTACAAGTTGTTTTTATGTGCATTGATATAGACTAGATGATTTTTGAAACTGATTGGCCAATAGGAGCTACTGCATCTGAACTCTTCTGCTGACTAGCCGTACAAAAGGTACACAAACAGCGGCCTGCATATTTATTACAGTAGGCAACACACGTCACACTTAAGGGGTTCAGCAGCACCCACTCTTGGTTTTTCAAACTAATTGCTTAAGGAGCGCTGTTGCGGTTTAAATATTTTCGGGTTCAGCTGTATAAATATACAAAAAAATAGCGTGCAAATTTGTAAAAATACGCTACAGTTGTCACATCTAAGGAATTCAACACTAAGCACTTTTATGTATATTGACCTACACTTAATAATTTGGGAGTTATTTTATTAAGCAGTATTGTTGCTCCTGAAATATGTATATTGCTACTTAACTCTATAAGTAATTACGCACACAGTAACACGCCAATTTGTCGAAGTAAGCTACACAGGTCATATTCAAGGGCGTCAGCTATAAGTTTCCTTATATACAGGGTGTCCCAAAAAGAATGGGACACCGATTAGTCATAGATTCCTTACGTCATAATAAATCGATTAATCCCAATATACCTTAGTACAAAGTCTCTTCAGTAAGAAGCTATAGGGCCTTGAAGTTCAATTTTTAATTTTTAATTTTTGTTAATTTCTAAAAATGCTGAGATATCGATTTGAATTTAAGTAGACATACTTGCTATTATATACTGCACTAATACGAAACATTTCATAAACTAGATTTGACTGTAAGGGGCACTTTACCTATCTTTTTAAACTTGTTTTGCTTTAACTTCGTTATCTGTAACATTTTTAGAAATTTTAGGTTATTATCTGAAAAAGAATTAAAATGCACAAAAATAATGTACTCTTAGTTCATAAGTGTAAGAGAAAGTGTTTACGTTAAAATGCCTATCCAAGGTTTGAGGTTGTAATTAAGACGTGCAATTATCAAGTAGTCATGATCGCAAAAACAATGGGTAATGATTGTAATCTAGTACAGTCACTTTAATGACGTTGGTGATATCGGTTTTTTGTCTTTTGTGCTTACGAAAATGCTGCTACATAACGAACCTTGCAGCATTAGAGAATTCGTTATGTAGCGGCATTTTCTTAAACATAAAAGAACAAATTCTTATGTCACTGTCATTAATTGATTTATCATTGTTTTTTACTAGATCACCATTGTTTTTGCGATGATGGCTACTT
The DNA here is from genome assembly GCA_940337035.1 of Agriotes lineatus. Classification (NCBI taxonomy): domain Eukaryota; kingdom Metazoa; phylum Arthropoda; class Insecta; order Coleoptera; family Elateridae; genus Agriotes; species Agriotes lineatus. The sequence continues at coordinate 12,703,997 of OW679203.1, read as the reverse complement.
CATAATTGCAGGTCTTAATGACAACCAAACACCTTTGATGGGCAGTTTAAGATAAACGGTTGCTTTTAGGCTTAAGAAGTAAGAGAACATTATTTTTGTGCTTTTGAATTCCCTTTCAGATAATAACATAAAATAAAAAACAAGTTACAGATAACGAAGTTACAGCAAAAAAAAAAGGTTTTTAAAGATAGGTAAAGTGCCTCTTACAGTCAAGTTTAATTTATAAAAAAAATATTAGTGTAGTACATAATAGTAAGCGTGTATACCAAAATTCAAATCGATATCTCTACATTTGTGGAAATTAACAAAAAAAAATTTTTAAAAATGTACTTCATATATTCGGTTTAATCGATTTATTGTGACGTAAGGAATCTGTGACTAATCGGTGTTTCATTCTTTTTGGGGCACCATGTATATTGATAGGTATACACTCCCTGATTTTTGAAATTGACTGGTTAAGAGTCGCTATTGTTCCTGAAATCTTTTTCTGAGTGGCTCAACAAAAAAGTACACACATAGCAGCGAGCACATTTATGAAAGTGAGCACAACACGTCACAATTAAGAGGGTCAGCAGCACTCACTTTTTCGTATTTTTATTTAATGCTGGATGGCTTTTGAAACTAATTGCTGAAAGAGATCTGCTGCGTTTGCAGTATTTTCCGGTTTATCTGTATAAATATGTACAGCAAAGTAGTGTGCAAACTTGTTAAGATATGCAACATCCGTCTCATTTAAGAAACTCAACACTAAACACTTTTATGTATAACGTACACTTAATGATTTTTGAAATTAGCTTATTAAACCGCACTGTTGCTTTTAAAATAGGTGGCTGCTTAGTTTTATAAATAGGTACTAACGGCTACTGCCTCTGAAATCTAATGCTGATTAGCTATACAAAAAATACACTAACAGCAGCTTGCAGATTTATCAAAGTAGGCAACACACGTCACAATTAAGAGAGTCAGAAGTACGCACTGGTGTATATTTATTTACAGTGGTTGGTTTCTAAATCTAATTGCTTAAAAAGCGCTATTACATCTGCAATGCTTTTCGGTTTAACTGTATAAACACCGACAGAAAAGTAGCAATCAAATTGGATGTGGATAGTTTTTGTAACTAATTGCTTAAGGAGCGCTGTTGTGTTTGTAATATTTTTTGGTTTAGCAGTATAAATAAGTAAAGTAAAGGTAGTGTGCCAATTTGTAACAATATGCAACACTCGTCACATTTAAGGTGGTCAGAAATATTCACTTTCATTTACATTGATTTAAAATCGATTGTTTTTTTACATTAATTTGTTAAAGGACTCTGCTATCTTTGGAATATTTTATGCTTAGCTCTATAAAGAAGTACACAAACAGGGGCGTGCAAATTTGTCAAAGTAGGCAACACACGTTACATTTAAGAGCAATACGCACTTTTATATATATTGATTTACACTAGATTAATTTTGAAATTTGTTGGTTAACGAGGGCTGTTGCCTTTGAAATATATTGCGGTTTAGCTCTATAAGTGAGTACATAATTAGTAACGTGCCAGTTTGTGGATGTAGAAAACACGCGTTGCATTTAAGGGAGAAAGCAATACGCACTGTGCACTATTTTGCTGTTTAGATCTATAAATAATTTCACAAACCATAACCTTTATGCCATTAACTAGACAATACACATCACACTTAAGTGTGCCAGTAACGCTCGCTTTTGTGTATATTTATCTGCACTTTATTTTCGAAATTAACCCACTTAAAGCGTTGTAAAGCTGGGTATTAACTTGAGCATTTTTACGCGAACGAACGTGTGTGCGCGTAAGCCGTTCGTGCGCGTAAAAATGCTCAAGTCAGTACCGAGCTTTAGTTGCGTCTCTACAGATAAATTTATAAACAGTAACGTTTAATTTTATTAAACTAGGCAATACACGGTCGCAATCAAGAAGGTCACCAATACGCACTTTTAAGGTGCGTACTGACTTGAGCATTTTTGCGCGCACGAACGGTTTGCGAGTAAAATTGCTCTAATCGGTACCAGCCCGAATTTGCGTGAGCGTACCTACGCCGCAACACGCACGAACACAATCCATCGCTTGTCGGTTTCTGCGATTTCATCAAAGAACTTCTGTGCTCAGTGTTGACGAGTTTAAGCAACGTTTAGGTTGTGTCTATTCGTTTGTGTAAATATCATTATCATATATACAGCTTAGCTGGGTACTGATTTGAGCATTTTTACGCGCACGAACGGCTTGCTCGCACACACGTTCGTTCGCAAAAATTTAAAAATGAACACAATAGGTTTTGTTAATTAGCGCAAATATCCGCTCCAGTGTGCGTTAATAACTTGTGCTGTATGTAGGTGATGTGACAAAGACAAATGTCTCAAATAAATATAACAGTTGCAAGTGCAGCATTTATTGTAATGCACTGCATTATTAAAAAACAACAAAAAATTTAAAAATCCCAACGATGATGGACTATTCTTGTTTCACTTCATAAACTTCCAATTTCAAATTATTTAAAGTCATATCCCATGCATCTACTTTCTTGTTTCTATGAAAGTGAAATTGCTATTTAGCATCCCATAATTATATGGGATATTTTTCATATTCATCAGTTAATTGTAGAACCAACTCATTGCTTCATTCCATGGTCGATCCATACATTTGTATATACATACAATAATGATATTTGGGCGCACGAATAAACACAACCTACTGACTTGAGCATTTCTTGCTCGCACGAACGGTTTGCGCGTAAAATTTCTCTAATCAGTACCAGTTCGAATTTGAGTGCGCGTACGCCGCAACATCCACGAACACAATCCATCGTTTTTCGGTTTCTGCGATTTCATAAAAGAACCTGTGTGGTTAGTTTGGACGAGTTTAAACAACTTTTAGGTTGTGTTTATTCGTGCGCGTAAATACCATTATTATATAAATACAAATATATAAATCGACCATGAAATGGAGCAATGAATTCGTTCTACAATTAATTGATGAATATGAAAAACATCCCATATTATTATCGGATGCTAAACATCAATTTTACTTTCACAGAAACAAGAGAGTAGATGCATGGGATATGATTGGAAATAATTTGAAATTGGAAGTTTACGAAGTGAAACAAAAGATGAATAGTCGTCCAATATCGTTTGGATTTTTATTTTTTTTTGTTTTTTAATAATTAAGCGCATTATAATAAACTAGCTGAAACCCGCGGCATATGCCGCATTTAAAATGTACGACGAATCTAATAACTTTTGTTGCACTCAAGAAAGTTTTAAAAGCACGTTAGAGATTGGAAATATTTGGATAGCCTCCAGGCCACTTTCCTCCTACATATTGGATACACCGATAGTGCTGAATTGAATAGTGTCTTCTTTTTTCTGTTCAGTATTAAATGCTAGTTATTGTTACAATGCTGTAAATCCAGTTAGTGGAAATGTCACTGGGACAGTTTCCAAAAACTATAAATTAATGGAATTTGCTGATCTCTAAAAGCACTATATTTAGACAAACCTACAGTTTTCAGAAAATAGGGACAATTAAATACTTATCTGCTATTGGAATATCCCAAATATAAAGGAAATATTATGTTTTATTGTTATGATGGATAATTTGTATACGTATTTAAGTGTCCAATTCCTATTCCAAAAACTCAGGTAATCAACCCCACTTATAAAACAACCTGATATCAGCAACATTATTGCTTAAAGTTCTTGGTGTTCAGTCGCTTTTGTAATTTTGTCTTGGTATATTGTTTATTTGGCTTGGTGTCTTGTTCTTATAAGTGGTGTGTGAATCAACATGGTAAGTAAAATGTCCATCGTATTACCTACTTTTTCTACAAAAAAATACGTAATTGGCTTAAACAATGTTATTACACATTTATATTAATTTGTCAATAAATTTCCTGAACATATTCTACCCACGAGATTTAAAAAAGACTGCTAGTATCATTGCAGTTTTTTTTTCAATTGATAACTGTAAATCAGTTGGTTTCTGGCCTGCCCATGAAAGTTGAGGTTTTATAAACAGTCATTTAAAATTTGTATTCCGCTAGTGATTTAAAATTTTTATTCCGATAGCGCTTTAAAAATGTCAAATAAATGTCAACCAAAATAAATCAATAATTCATCAAAAAATTATACATAAGTACATTACAACTAAATTAATAAAACGGCGTCCACTTCGTCAATTTTCATTTTGACCAGTTCTCCAATGCGACAACCGCCAGCAATACCCATAAGTATAGTCTGCAATGTAATTTTACAATTAAAAGGAAACAAATAGATCAATAATGCTAACCATTGCAAGTAAATACTTCTCGCCCGGTGAAGTACGAATGAACCTCAAAATTTCGTCGCGGCTAAGAACTTTCGACTTATTGGGCTTAAAGCTCTCTTGCGTTTTGCTTGGAAAATTTTACCAAATCTCCATCTTCAATGATAAGAAAGTTACCCATGCAATCCCACTCGATCTGGGATACACTGTATGTAATTGCTTCATATGTGCCATTGGGATGTAAAGTATAATTAAATAGTAACACAAATTAAATCTTGATATCGAGTCCCAAACTTTCATTTTTATCTGATAACACACAAAAAATAAGCACACACAATGAAATTCCACTAAATAACTTACAAACAAAATCTGATGCTTCCCGGATAGTTACATTGGACATGCAACTTAGGCTTTGATTAAATTTTCCAGTTTTTAATAAATATTAGGTAGTTGTTTTCAAAATATCCACTATTAATACCCAATCAGCTACTGCCGATGCACTCTGAAATAAAATTTAAATAAAACACCATAGACTACATTTACACGGTCTGCTAACACCGGTGTTACAACATCGGTTGTTGTTAACACCGGCGTAAATTGTCGTGTAAATGGGGTGCAACGCCGGTTTTATTAGAACCGGCTTACTAACGCTACACCACTTCGCCAAAAGGCGTGACATTAGTAAGCAGGTGTAAAATGTACGTGTAAATGGATACTTTTGACTTACACTGGCTTTGAACACAAATTAAATGAAATAATGAAATAATGAAATAATGATTTATTTCCACACTTATTTACAGGTAATGAGACATTCTAAAAACTAGGAAATATACCTAACCACAGTTCCCAGTAAAAGTGGTTGGTGATTATAGCAACTGACAGCGCAATGACATGTTTTGAGTTCAGTCCTTTGGAAATGGCTTGATAAGCTTTGACATTCCGGCTCCCCGCAGTGCATGTGGCATACGGCTTAAAACTAAACATAACATCTTATGTACAATATTTTCTTATCAGTATAGTTAATATTTATTACACTAAATTATTAAAAAATAAAAGGTTGTTCCAATTGAAAAGCCATTTTGTCAACTTCTTACAGAATAAATTTACATTGCAAGATTCTTTAATTTCTAGTGGTAATTTATTAAAATAGTTAGGGCCTAAATATAGAAAACAGTGTTTAAATTTTAATACATTTACTTTAGGCTTGATAAATACTCTACGATTATTACTACGTGTATTATAATTTATTCTAGTATTACCTCTGTTACCACTTAAAATATAAAATAACCGCAGTGTTTTGAAGACAAAAAGATGTTGAATCGGCAAAATTTGTAATTCCTTGAATAGAGGAAAGGATGAGTCGCGTTTATGTTTTTTTAGAACGATACGAATGAATGTATTTTGGGTTTTTCTTAGATTTTCAATAAACGTTTTGTAAGTACCTCCCCAGCATACAATACCATATTGAATTCTAGAGTGAATTAGGCCAAAATATAATGTTCGTAATAAGTTGTTATCACAGAAATTTCGTAAGTAGTAGAACTTTCTAATATTGAATTTTAACTGATTCTGTAAAACTGATAAATGCTTTTTCCAAGTTAAATTTTCGTCTACATAGACCCCTAAATACTTAAAGCTACTTACTTTCTCTAATATTGGACATTGGCACAAATTATTCTGATTACAATCAAATTCGTGATACTTTACTGGAGAGTTGTAATCAAAACTATTGTGATCAAAATTTATATAATTTGTTTTTGATGTATTTAAAATCATTTTATTTACAGTACACCAATTTCTTAGAATCCTTAAGTCAGTGCGTAAGTCCAGAAATAAATTTTCAATGTTTTTGTCGGAATATAAAAAGGCAATATCGTCTGCAAAAGCAAATACTTCACCTTGAAATTGCTTATTCAATAAGTCATTGATGAAAATTATAAACAAATTAGCAGATAATACTGATCCTTGAGGCACTCCAGCCTTGACTATGAGGGGAGCGCTCAAGAAATTACCTATTCTCACTTGCTGACTGCGGCCAGTAAGAAAGCTCTCAAACCAATGTAATGCGGTGCCCCTTATTCCTATTGATTCTAGTTTTAATAACAGAATGTGATGGTCAACAAAATCAAATGCCTTTTTAAAATCTACAAATAATCCGGTAGTTTTGCAGTTTTTATTCATGCTTTGATATATGAGGGAAACAAAACTAACAAGAGCATCCTCTGTTGATTTTCCTTCCGTAAAACCGAATTGCTTTTTATTTTGGAAATTAATTACTCTTAGATAATTTATCAGCCTAATTTTCATACATTTCTCAAATATTTTAGAAAAAATTGATAGAAGATTAATCGGACGTATATTGTCTATTTTGCAAGAGTTGTTCTTTTTAAAAAGGGGAACGACAATACTTTTCTTAAGCGCCTGAGGGAAAATACCCAGCGAAAAGCTTAAATTGATTATGTGTGATATTATTGGTGCAATATTATGTGCTATCTGCTTAATTAAAATCGTGGTGAAGTTATCATATCCAGTTGATTTCAAATTCTTCAATGACTTAATTATATTCAGTATTTCATCAGAGTCAGTTGGCATTAAGAAAAAAGATTGTAAATTGTTATTAATTAAAGGACATGTAGAAGTACTGGCATGCGATTCTGGGTTATCAGTGGAAGTGTGGACGTCGATAAGAAAGCGATTCAGTTCATCCGCTACCTGCTGTGGGTCATCGACACAATTCCCGTTGTCTAATATAATTTTATTTACGTTGTGCGCAGCAGGTTTCCCTGTCAAATTATTTATCACTCTCCATTGTTGCCCAGAATCGCCATTACAGTTATGTATTAACTGAGCGTAATAACTATTTTTCAGAGCATCAATGTCAGCTTTAAGTTTGTTAGCAAACGATTCATAGTATCTCTTCAAAGTTAAGTCGTATGGTCTTCTTTTGTGAATTCGGTAAAGTTTTTGCCTTTTTTTAATTCTGTTTAAGATATTATTATTGATCCAGGGGCTTAAGTTCTTAGCTTTACTTATCTTAGTAACTGCTGGCAATTCTCTTACATTTCTTTGTACTATATCATTTAAAATTTTAAAAAAGGTATCATAACATACATTAACATCTGTTTTACTAAAAACAATATTCCAGTCAACAGTTCGTAAGTTTTGATTGATTGAGTTGAAATTATAGCAAAGTTTGGCTTTCATATTTACATTTTTATTTACATAACTTGAATCAATAAACGTTAACCCTAATAGGCAATGATCGGTAATATTTAAATCAAAAACAGCACTTTTAAAATTATCGCTATTTCGAAATTTAATAAAAATATGGTCTACACAGGTAGAAGATGTTTCGGTTATCCTAGTTGCAACATTAACGAGTGAAATAAAGCTATTATTATTCATCAGATTCATATATTTTTGTGCGTCTGGGGTACTTTTCAAAATATCTACATTAATGTCACCAATGTACACGGTGTTTAGTTTGAAATGATTTAGTTTTTCTTCAAGCTCTTCAATAAATGCATTTAAGGAAAATTGATGCATCCTATAAACTGAAAATAAATTAAATTTAAATCTATTAGTTTTTATCTCTAATAAAAGGCAGTCTGCAGTTTTCATGCTAAAATCTAACTGGATACAATCTATAATATCGGAAACAAAACAAACAACGCCTCCTGCACGATAATTATCATTGCAGTTACCTAGAGCCTTATAACCCGGAATTTTATAGAAGTGCAATTCTTCGGTATTTATCCATACTTCACTTAATACAATAATAATAGGTTTTATCGCAATATTATTTATTTCTGCCAAAAATGAATTGAAATTCTTTCTCATGCTTCTAATGTTTGCATAAATAAAGGAAATATATTTGGATCCTACAGGAGGAGAGAAAAAATCGTTATCCAAGCTACTATAAATTAAACATTGATCTTCATTAGTTTCCATTAAAACAAACAAAAAATACAGTTTTAATCTTCAACTTCTTAATACTATAGCCTACATTATCTTAACACTTAGAAAACTTGTTAGAATTGAAAGTAGGGAAACAAAATAACAATCCAAATATCACTTACTGTTCTGTATGTTTAATTGGGCCTACTGTAACTTGGATAGATCTGTCAAACAACTGATCCTGTGACATCTCTCCCCGTCGTTTCTTCTGGCGTAGAACTTGCCGTCTCGGAACCAAACATATTTGAAGTCCTTCTCCTTGCATGCTTCTTTCAGTCGCGCCAGGAATACTTTATTGTCAGGCGACAGATGTTCGCTTAAGTACACTTTGTTCTTAGGGAAGGTACGGTTGACCTCGTCAGCAGTCAGAGTCCTCTTCTTCTTAAAGCTCGAGATCCAGGCATCTCGTTGGATTTTAGTCTGAAATTGTACGATGAGCGAGGGGGCTCGGTCCTTCCTGTACGACGGTATACGGTGGGCTGCCATCACCTGGGATTCCTGCAGCTCCTGCCCGATTGCTTTCCCGACGTCCTTGAGTAGGCTGGTCGTATCTTCCCTCGGTGACTCAGGAATTCCACTGATTTCTAGGTTTGTCCTTCTGGAATATTGTTCCAGAGCCCTGACCTTATCACGGAGATTGGCGACGGATTCATTAAGTTTTTTGTTTTCATTCCGCAGCGATTCGTTTTCTTTTTTTATTTCACTATACTCCTTCCGCATATCCTCCATGAGTTTGTTAGATTTATCAACGGAATCGGAGAGGAATTGAACAGATTCCCTGAACTCCTGCATCTGGGTCGAGTAAGATTTCAATTCATTGAACATTTCTCCTTTCAGTGCATCCAGAGCAGAAATAAAAAATTCTTTGGAAATCCCCGTGGTCATGGATTTGCTACTGCTCACTGAGGCGGTATCTTTTTTCGTAGCACAGGATTCGCATTTCCAATCTTTACCTACAGTTCTGGTTTTAACACCCTCAGGCTTAACGCATTTGGCGTGAAATACATTTTCACACATGCCGGTACACTTAACTGATGATTTTCCATCTTCACAGAGTTCACCACAGACACCACAGCTCGCCGGCATAATATTACGTATTAGTTAGATTTTCAACGGAAGAAATAGGATCGTGCACGTGTGGAACACACTACACAAGGCGTATTGAACGTTTAGCGGAGCGATAAGCGGAGCGGTCTTACCTGCTCGACTATCGGAACTGAACTGAATCTTGATATCGAGTCCCAAACTTTCATTGTTATCTGTTAACACACAAAAAATAAGCACACACATAATGAAATTCCACTAAATAACTTACAAACAAAATCTGATGCTTCCCGGATAGTTACATTGGACATGAACCTTAGGCTTTGATTAAATTTTCCAGTTTTTAATAAATATTAGGTAGTTGCTTTCAAAATATCCACTATTAATGCCCAATCAGCTACTGCCGATGTACTCTGAAATAAAATTTAAATAAAACACACAGTGATTCTAAAATACCAACAAATTACCTTGGCTGTGAACCGTTCTTTTAGCGTTGCTCATTATTCTACACTGTAGCCTTTCTTTTCTTTAACGTTTGGTAAGAATTTTTCTTGTAACCACTTGGAAAAATGCTTGTTGTTCATATCGTCATGGTAGTCCCCAGTCTTAAGGCCCGATTTAAAAATAATTAGCCCATTCGGAACAAAACCTATTTTACCGCCAGCATGCACAATAATTAAGCGGCCTGTTTACTGAATCAGCACTTGTCGTACAGCTCATTCTAACCTATAAACAATTTTCAATCTTAAACTTGGACACTTGTACTTACAGTTGCAATAAAATGCTGTAGCTCTGTAGCGTTGAAAAAACTGTGTTTTATAATAAATGGAAATATAAGTAGATAAAGAACGCAAAAACTAACTTATAAGCACGAAAATACAAAAACGCAATGATATTTTCATGTTGGTTTGTAGCCTTGCTTCTGACAAGTTGTAACCACCGTTCTTCCTAGAGGTAGTAAAATCCACCTGCATTAAAAAAGTTTATAACCATATTTTTGTACAAAGCTAGGAATTTAGGTTATTTGCAAATTTAAGATTTGTGTGTACATAGTACAAACATTCCTGTGTAATGTAAAAAATGTGTGTAGGCCCTAACAAGAGCATTAATTTTTCTCTCCTTCCATATTACTGGCTCTTAGAAAATATCAAGACCACGCCCAAAATGGTAACTACACATAGACCACGCGCATAAATGTTTGACCTTGGGAATTTTCTGCTTTATTATAAGGGTATGATGCCGCACCTGCAACTGCTATAATTATTTGACGCATTTCTCCTCGACTCATTACTCATCACACACATACAGCACAAGTTATTACCGCACACTGGAGCGGATTTGCACACACCAACAGAAACCTATCTGGAGCGGATATTTGCGCTCACAAACAAAACCTATTGTGTACATTTTTAAACTTTCTCGAACAAACGAGTGTGTTCGCAAGCCGTTCGTGGGCGTAAAAATGCTCAAGTCAGTACCCAGGTTTACCGTTGCTTAAACTCGTCAAAACTGAGCACACAAGTTCTTTGAAATTGCGATGGATTGTGTTCGTGAGTTCGTGGGTCTTAAGGCTTACACGCGCGCTCAAATTCGGGCTGGTGCCGATTAGAGCAATTTTCCGCGCAAACCGTTCGTGCGCGCAAAATTGCTCAAGTCAGTACGCACCTTTATGTATGTTGGCGTACACTTGATGATTTTTAAAATTAATTTGTTAAGCAACACCGCTGGCTTTGAAGATTTTGCTGGTTAGCTCTATAATGAAGTACGCAAAGATTAACGTGCAAGTTTGTAAGAGTAGGCAGCACGCGTCACATTTAAAGGCATCAGCAATACGCACTTTTATGTACACTTAATGCCTTTTGAAATTAATTTGTTAAGAAGCGCTGCACCCTGTGGAATATTTTGCTGCTATAATTAATTAAATAAACAGTAACGTGCAATTTTGTCAAAGTAAACAGTATACGTTGCATTTAAGAGAGTGCGCAATACTTACTTTTCTGTTTATTGATTTGAAATTTGATTTTCAATATTAATTCGTAAAGGAGGGCGGTTGCCTTTCTCGTCAATGCATAGGTCAATAAATAATTTCACATTAACGTTTAGTCACTTTTATCAAACTAGGTGATACACATCACTTTTATTATATCGATTTACATTTGATAACCTTTTTAAATTAATTTATGAAGAAGTGCCGGTACGCATACAATATTTTTCTGTTTAGCTCTATAAAAGGGTACAGAACCACTAACGTTAAAATTCGTAAAAATAGGCAAGACACAAATATCACATTTAACAGGGTCGACAATTCACTTTGTACGTAGTGATGTACACGTGAAAATGTTTTAAATTAAGTCATTAAGGAACGTTGTTGTTATTGAAATATTTTGCTGTTTGGCTCAATAAATAAGAACAAAATAGTAATCTGCAATTTTTTAAAACTTTTCTGCACATGTCACATTTAAGAGTGTCCGAAATGCGCACTTTAGCGTATATAATTTACACTTGAAGATTTTTGAAATTCGTTCGTTAGAGCTTTGTTGCCTTTGGAATATCTTGCTGTTTAGCTGTATAGATAAGTACCCAAATACTGTGTATTTTTTGAGATTGCAACATACATGACATTTAAGGGAGTCAGAAATACTCACTGTTTACGAACCAAAACATGATTTTGAACTTTTATAATTCATTGTGCTACCGGCTCCAAATATAAATGCTTGACAAGCAGTTAGCACCTCTTAACTGACCTAGTGAATAAACTTCAATTAAGCTGGATTGCTGATATAAACATTACAGTTTGTTATGAAATGTAACACGCAAGTAAATATGCAAGTTGAACTGAGACAATTTACTCAATCTTGGTAATTTATATCATATGTTTGTGTATATATATATATATTGCACTAGCTGCACTACATCTGTGCCTTTAAATGTGCAGAACTTTCAAATATTGATTTGAGTTAAGTATTTTAATTTGTAAATTGCCGTCTTTTTTATAATAATGCCAATAATTACTTTTTGAAATAGCTCCTGAAAACTTTACAGCGGTAAGTTTTTCTTCCTAGTTACTTGTTTCAGAAAATTTGATTATCTAATATTTCCAATGTGATTTGTCTCATAAGTCACAACTTATGTCAACCAAATGTCAAAACAATTTTAAAATTCTAGTGGCAAATGCCCAATCTTTTGAACGGTACACAATAGTATTAAATAACACAGTAAGTTCTTGTCTCTTAATTAATTTCACCTTTTTAATGTCTTTATTTATCATCCACCTTGAATATTTTCCTCACACAACGATCAAGACAGCAACCTACCTTTTTATCTGCAACTCGACCCTTTTAAGCAGCTTCCTGGAATGCACTGCTCACAGACGGACCACCAGTCCCAATCGTCGTCCAATATTAGGAAATTACCAATTCTTGACAGCAAACAGCCAACAGAGCAAACCTGGACATCCACCTGCACAGTAACTACTTCTTGGAAAGCATCTTCTCTCTCTTCGATGACACCCTTTTTGGAAGCTCCACTCAACAAAAAATAAATTGACGTAATCCCATTTAGATTTATGTTATATGTCAAATGTATTCTCCTACATAAAACTGTTCCAATATGACTCCTCAATTATTCACTTGTATATAACAATTCTTCAATCCATTAGTTTTAACCACATACCAATTATCTTATTTAGTTAATTCTTTGCTTCTCTTAATTATTTGTTAATATTTCATTTTTCATTCACCACGTAGATTTAGATTTTACCCTTTTTATATTAGCCAAACATTTTCTCAATAAAACAGGTTCAATATTTGAATTAGACCAAAATCGTCTTTCCACATACCTTTTTAGTTTGTTGTTATTGAATAATCCGAAACAATTTTCCTAACTAATACATTTTCATTATTTAGGCCTTCTAGTCTTATCTATTTTAATTCAAACCATATTATGCTTGTATCATAACAATATATAGGAACTGTCTAGTCAATAAACTAATGCAGTTAGAAATCTGTTTCTGTGTTCACGAACCTCTGCCGAACGAATCCAAGTCTTATTACATTCCTTGTGTGAGACTGCACGAGGCGTTCTGGCATTTCCACCTTTAACCAACGGAACAAAGTTTTTACTGCATTCCTTGTATGAGACTGCACAAGACCGTTGGTTTGCATTCGTTTATACTCGTGCACCCCTAAGACTTAACCTGGAATAATTGTCCAAATTCAAAAACATACAGTCCACTAAAAGCTCCACCCTGAAAACTCACTTTTATGAATATTAATTTACGCTTGACAATTTTTGAAACTGATTCGTTAAAAAGCGCTGTTAGCTCTTCGTTGCCTCTGCGAGATTTTGCAGTTTAGCTCTGTAAATAAGCACATGCACAGTCATTTCCAAACTATGAAATACACGTCATATTTAAGCGGATCGGCAATACTCACTGTTGTATATTGATTTCCACTTGATAATTTTTGAAATTCGTTTTTAGGTGAGTTGTTGCTATTTTAGTTCTATTAAGTAGGTAATATGTGTCACATTTAAGTGGGTCATCTAGACTCACTTATATGAATATTGACTGACACTTACGAAAGTTTGTGGAATTACTTTTTAAAATGTGTTATGCTGTTTTATCCTGTAGTTAATTATACAAATAACAAAGTGTAAGTTTTTCGAATTAAGCAATGCAGGTCGCATTTAAGGGGGTTATCTAGACGCAATTTTAAATATTTATATGCACTTACTATTAATTTTTAAATAAATTTGTTAATAGGCGTTGTCGCCTTTTAGGGTAGGCTGTAGTTCAGTTCATATATGTATAAGTACACAAAAAATAACTCGTAATTTTTTCAGTGTAAGCAATACTCATCATATTGAAGAGAGTCATCTGGACACATTTTATGTATATTGATTTACACTTACGATACGTTTTGGAATTAGTTGCTTAAGGAGCGCTGTTGTTTCTGGAATATTTTTTTGTTTGGCTGTATACATAAATACGCAATCAGTAAAGTGTATTATTTTTAAAAAAATTTAAGGAACGCTTTCACCTAAAAGCAAAAATCAAGAGTGGGTTAGAAAGTCAAGTTTTGCTGCATATTGTATAAGGCGTGTATATTTATTGCGGATCTCAAAATTCGCCTTTATTAGAGCCTTTGGAGCGATGGCTGCCCTCAAACATCAACTAAGTGTCGGAAATGTATTTTTAACGGCCCTCATTTAGTTTGCACCTTTGCCACGAGCGGCGGCGAAGTTTTGATGTAGCGCCGCGGCAACGAGGCAGCCCCAAACCAAAGATATTTTTAATTTATTCAGGGTTTACCCTCCTTACACCACCGATATTCCGCATCGGCAATGATTCATTGATGACTTAATTTACTCGTCGCCATAGTAACAATAGTCCCTCTCAATCTTTCTTATTGATAGCTGCACGGCCCCGTCCTTCTCTCCGCGCTGAGGACATCCTCAGATGAATATTCACAAGTTATTAAATCTGAACACGCTCTTATGCTCTATAGACAGTTTTAATGTGGTTTTTGTTTTGACAACGCGCCTGTCTCTCTTGTGCTCACCCCGCGAGCCACCCCGAACGGGGTGCGTGAGGCGATTTTTGTGCCTCCGATTTTAGATAGGATCGGCAATTAAAAATTGGATTCAACCGATCTTTAAACCTTATTGGATTTTTATTCTATATGTACAGTACTGATGTATTGTAGACTGAAAACGGAATTACTTCATAGTGTGTAGTTAAATGCTCGGGGTTCACCCGAAGATGGTCCAAAGCTCACTATAGCATACTACGAAAATCTAACACCTTTCTGGATGCCCGAGACGTGTTGCCCCAACCCACAACCTGGAAGACCAAATATTTTTATTTTCTGTTTTCATCCCTTAGATACACTGTTTTCCAGAACATGAAGATCTATCTTTCTCTGCCCTTACGGGGGCCGAAGTATCTACTTTTCTTTACTTTGAAACTTTGATTTTTTGTCGTTCCTACACTGAAGAACGCCTGTTCCTAGTAGCCGCCCATTCTGGGTTTGGTCGACGGGAGGTATTTGATTGCCTCCCTATCTGTAAGGTATACCCGATCCGCCACCTGAGGATGCCCTCTCTGGAGGTCGCATGATAGCTATGGCTAATTTATAAATTACCTCCTTAACTAATGATTCCTCTGGCCTGTCTCTTGTCCTTCTATCCCCATTAGCATGGCTTGCTGTCACTAGATACCTTGCTTTTTACTCCAGTTTTCTATAAACTGCCAGCTTTCATGATGAAAGCGGTGTCAAATTCATGTCCGGCTATCAAGACTTGATTATCTGACGATGACATTAGTGTATGCATGCATTGTTGGTCTATTTTCTATCCATTTATTGACATGTTTTTCCATACCCTCAAGATAAGATTATTTTAAACAAGGATGTGTGTAAGCATTTTTTGGTACCTACCTGTAAGGAGTATGATATACGATTTTGCAGGTTAATGAATATGAAGTGTGATGTAATACTGCTTCGGCCATTGCCAAGACTTATTTCCACCTCCATGACGTACAACACTGTTAATTAATCCTTTTCGTTACCCTTTTCTAGTTATTAAAATATTTAAAAATTTCAAATTGCTTGAAAAATTAACTAAAAGTATAAGCAAATAAAAAGGCGTCGAGGAATGTTTCCAATCGCGAGAGCAAACGAGACAGCCATAATTTAGGGAATTACGATACTGCATACCAATTACACGGCTACTTGGATCCTCGGGCCGGCAGGACATAAAAATGCACCCTCTTTTAAGAGAAAAGTTTAAAAACGATTAGAGAGCCACTTATTGCTCGCCGCTAATCGAAAAGTATCCGATGGAAATTGATATTAGAATTTTTATGCGAATTAAGACCGAAGGGTGGAAATTCACAAGCGCGGCCGCGATCTTCCGTTTTTAAGTGGTGCAAACGCATGCGATAAATTACTTCGGTTCCGCGGAATCAATATTCCGGCTGACGTCTAATCCGATGGTTCTCCCGATAACTGTCTGATATCTTGTCAAATACGAAACGAAGTCTTTGACGAATTGGAAGCTTGCATGACTTCGGAAAAAGGGAAACCTTTAGGAGCGATTTTCCGTCATTAATAAGGAGAAATGGGCTAAAATGAACCTAACTATCAGACACGCACGATACTAATTAAGAAAAATCATTAATTCAGCCTATAAATATGGTATAATTATATTTTACAGATTTTGGTAAATTGCAGCAATGTATTTCGGGATTCCAACCCTTGACGTTATATCCACGGAGCGGTCTCTTTCACACCCCCAATATAATATTTGCGTTTTTAATGGACATTTCTCGCAATTTATTAAACAAACAGATCACTGCTCTCAGTGGTCAGCTTTGATAAATATAGCTAAAAAGAATCATTTTTTGATTTCACAAATTAGAATAATTCTAGGCGATATTATTTTTATTCAAACTTGAAGACTATATCATGGAAATAAACAGAAATTTTTTAACTTTTAATTATTGCCATAAGTAAACGAGTCGTCTTAAACCACAGATTAAAAGGTTATAAGTACTGCGAAAGCTATAACTGCAAACAAATTATTTTACATTCTTTATCCTTATTGCTCTATAAATCATAAACATTAATAGTTTTAGCATTTTACACACTTTTCAAGGGTCACTCTTTGTTTTACTACTTTTTACCTAAGCTTAGTGGCTAAACGAGTATTGCGCTTGCAGAATATGATTGAAATCTCTGCTCTGACAAAGACGATGAGGTGTGTAATGCGATTGACCTTGCTTGCCTGAGCGTGTTTAGAAGAGCATTTTAGCATCAGGGATAAGCGACGTTGACAATGCAATAGTCGACACGTCAATAATGACGTCGACAGTAAGGAAAGTGTAGACAATGTCAATAATGTCGACAATAATGGTAGGTTTATGCCGTGGTCGTCGATTTGAACTTGATGTTTTGCTGCTCATGCTGTCAGCTTCTTCAAAAGTTTCTAAAGATTGATGTTGGTGCTTTCTACTTCTGGTTAGAGGAGTCCTTACGGTAGACTGTTCGTCTTTGAGATGACTTGTCCCCAGTCCCAATAACATACAATATTTAAAGCCTGCATTCGACTAATGTTGACAATGTTTACAAAATGGGATTTACATAGTCCTGGTAGTTCATTATTACCAATTAGATACAAACAATATCTCTGTACAAATTCATTGGAGTTAAACAAAATCAATGTATATTTATTCAAGATCAAATAATTCCTATCGTTCAACTTCCGGATAATGACACGATAAACTGAAATATATTTGTACCAACCTATAACCCTACAGTCTGAACGCGCCCGTATTTTTTACTATGTTGTCACACAGCAGATATTAAATAGCGTGTTTACCACCGACCTTTATTAACTCCAATCTTAGCTTGTAGAAGTTTTTATTCGGTTTTATGCCACTAATTTTTAACAGCATGTAAGTGCATTTGTGTCAAATGCAAATATAACATAGGAATGGGGCGAAATAACCTCACATTTCCTACATTCTTCAAGTCACGTAGATTGTCGACGTATTGTTGAAATTGTCGACGAGTTGTCGACGTTGTCGACGTGATATGTAATTGTTGACGTCTGGGACGCGTCGACGCCCATCTCTGTTCAATATACGGCCAATTTGTAAGTCTTATTCATATTTGTCTACCGTTATATATTTATAATTAATTGTAGTGCGTCGTTATAAGTTTTAAAAGTGAGCTAATGTGTTTTGTGGATTCCACACATTTATTCGCGTACAGCCGCCCCACAAAAGTGTCTGAAGCGATCTCTTTTCCTTCCAGAAGAGTGTCAGTCTCAGTGAATACCTCGGGGGTATCAAATTGCTTTTTACCAAGCAAAGGTGTTCTTTGAAATGCGACTCGAGCTGGACACAGCGACGTTCTTACCATTCCTCTGCGAACGCCAAGCGAAGAAAAGCCTTGAAATAGTGGCCGGTGCGCTGCGGAAGTAGCGAAGTCTTATAGGCATTGCAGTTTGATGAATTGATATCCAAAAAAACCTATAAAGTAATCGACGGAGTCATCGAATGGCGCAATATTGGAAGCATCGCCGGGCTTAGCTACAGCAGCTTTAGTGCAGGTACTCCATAACTGTCGTTTTATACTGTAATTAGCAATATGAGAGTCACCATTGAGGCCGGCATCCAGTGAGTCGTAGCCCGCCTGTGTGTGATTTGGTATTAGAGTTATGTGCGCATTGCGTTTGAACATGGCGTAAAATTGTGGACACTGAGGAATCGTGGATCGACAGGTGACAGACATAAAAGTCCTGGGAAGAATAAAGAAGTTGTCAGCAAGGCAAAGATGACGAAACTGAAAATGGTTCGGCTGCAACCGGGAGCAAGAAAATAAAGCACTGAGTAGAGCAGATTGTTTTCCACCCGTTTAACAAAACTACATCTTCGTGTTAAATAAAAAAAAATAACAATCGAACATAAAGAGGAATACCTGTAAAATTTCCATTACATGTTGCAAAGACGTCCGTATGTCCATTTAATATTCTTATCGTCTGGAATTTTATAACGCAAATGCTGCAAATAGCATTTCTTGTGACTATGCACACATAATATGCTGACCTCATAATGTCCTAATTAACTTGCTGTCGTCTCAAAATTGTTTGTTCCAGGTCACATTTGATAAAATTGTTGTCGTTTGGCTAGTTATATCTGTGCATTTAATGAAATAACATTCGGAGTTTGAAGGGTATGATGCGTTTGCCAGCGTAACTAAAGCGTCTTAACGAAACCTTTCTATAAATATCTTGTGATAAGAAATCCATACCAGGATTTAAAACAGAGATTTTAATGTATCCAGCTTCTGCTTCGGTTTGCAGAAAATTATTTTAGTATTACTGTAACACAATTTATTCTAGAACCACACTGAAATGCTTTAATATTTAACAAAAATAATGTAGTCTACGTAAAAACTAGAAAAAACATACAAATCTCATTCCTATTTTACGATTTTTTTCATTTTACAACAATTTGCATTTTACGTTTCGATGACGAAGACCATTCATACCACTCGGAAGGGCAACGCAAGTAGTGGGGTTCATGCAATTACATTGCGCTTCCCTATAGTCACATACAACACATGCAACGAAGCTTAATCTAACTTAAATATATCGCAGCTTTGAACAAAAGTCGACCCCAGGTGGCCTTGAAGGAGCCAATAAAAATGGTATTTAAATTGCATCTTTATTTATCTACTTACTGTAACTTCGTAGTTATGGAATTGCGGTTAATACTATTCGATTTTTTGGAAGGTTACAATATGATAAGAATCGCGGGTTCAGAATTGCTTGGCTGTTTCACGATGGCAAGGCGAAATTTAAACAATTTTCAAACCAACCGGCTACTTATAAGCAATTAGTGGTTTTACAAACACATAATTCGCTGCAGGTCTAACTTTAATTCGAAGTTTTCAAAAGCGCTTCTAAAATCAACACATAAAACTTTTATATTTTCTTATTTACCCAGAATATCTGTTGCGGAAGCTGCAAATGCTAAAGAATTTACATACAGCACGTATTCAATGTGAACAGCTTCTCGTAGAGATTTGACCTAGCAAAATTATAGTTGGCAACTCACGTTATAAGTTCACGATTTTAGCTTTTTGAGTATTTTGCCACAAAAAAATGTTGAACAGAACTGAAAACAGTGCTTTTGCATGGGTGACACTGTTTTAGTTCACGCAACATCTACGATGTCAAAAGAGCCTTCTTCTAACTATGACACAGCCACTCAGCACAATGCGATCAAGTAAAGCTTGCCCTAAATCATATGGGATTGTGCTACGGACAGTTGGTAATCAAAATAGCATCCCCAACCAGGCATTCTAGTAAAATTTGATGTAACTGTTTGTCACCTTCCTGGTACTGTCTCAATAATGAATAGTAACAAATAAATGTTTTAAATTGTACTGCTACACTTGATTGTAGAAGTCTTCTTAATGTGAAAGAATAAAATGCAAAGCCCATCAAACAGTACTCAGTCGAGTCAGCCAATGGTAATTATAAAATGCCCGTTTAATATATCATCACCAATAAAAGGGTGGTGATGCTCTGCATTTCTATAACTGCCGATAATTCGCTTACAGTTTAGATATTTTCAGCTTGTTGCATTACTCACACGTAAGTAAATAAAAGAACCTAGTAAACTAACAAATTCTATATTTTTCAAACTGATACAGATACAGACCAATACACTTTTCCAGCACCATAAACACAGAAGGTAAACACTGCAAGTGTAAGAGTTATCCAGATGCGCAAGCTGTCAGCAATCACAATTTGGTCATGATGAAATGTGACTTGACATTCAAAAAACTAAAAAGTGGAGAAAAGGAAATCTTGAAAAACTGAAGGAAGTGGCAATAAAAACGCAACTAGCAAAAAAGATAAAACTGGGAGTTACTAGAGATAAAAAATTGAAATTTAGACGCTGACTGGACAACTATAAAGGAAAGTATATCGGATGCAGCAAGTTTTCCGAAACGGAGTAATGACTAAGAGAAATTCATGGAGAACACATAACAGAATTAAATTAGTAAAAGTTAGATGGAGACTTGGGAATATAAAGACAGAAGAGGGACAACACCAGTATAGAGAACCGAGAATGCTTAAACGCAAAAAAAACATTATATCCACAAAAATCCGAAGAGGCAGAAAAACACAACCGCAAGAATAGCTCCAGCATTCAAAATGGTAAAGAATTCTTTAGGAAAACACAAAAAGACGTTGCTATGAACCCAGGGCTACACTTGCCTTACCCCTAATTATTAGCTTATCTCTGAAAAGTACGATGCTTAAGGGCATGAAATACCACAAACATATGTTATTTTATTTAAGAAAATATTTTTTCTACTAAACTCGCGTCTGACTCAAAGATAGAAACGAATTCCTTGTCAGGGTTTGATAAACTTGAGACAAATTGTATGATTTTCATAACTTGGGCGACAATTTAATGTTCAAATCACGAGTTCCTAGGGGTTATATGAGATCCAGGAAATATTGCCTATTTACTCTGGTAAAATTTTGGTCTTAAATCGCCTTTTACAAGTATAGGAACGAGCATTCAACAATTTCACAGGCCAAATAGCATACAAATGGCAAAGAATAAGGAAAATTTTCTACCGTACGACTATGGACTTTTTCATGCGCTCACTGGACGTGGTGCGTCGAAGCAAGATCGAGTTCCTCCGGTTTCCGGAAAGATGGCTGCTGATGCGATACACGATGTCGATGTGATGGGCTGGTGCCCTTACTGGAACTGATCTGTGAAGTGCACGTGCTCTGAACTCATTCGGATGGCTTTTATACATTTTATTTAAAGTAAGCACTAGTTAAATAGCGCGCAAATAAACAAAAAATGCTTTAGTCTCAGTGTTTTTAGTGCCGATGCTTCATATCAAGTACAAAATTAGATTTACATCTTTTAAAACAATGACCGATAGTAATTTAGAAGGGACCGATAATAATAAAGAAGTGGCGCTCTCAAATCTTTAAAATGGTTATATACCCCTCTAAAAGTTCAGCAATCAAAACACACTTCAATTGTTTAAATAAAAGCACAATTAGCTTACATTAGGTCACGCTATCTGAGATTGGCTAACTGGCATGGCAAAATTGGTCGCCTGATATTAAAACAAAATGTAAATCAACAATTTGCGGCTGGAACATATTGTAAAAACGGGGGAACATAATATAAAAGCGCGGTAGATTCACGTATTAATTATTCTACACTTAAATTTCTCAATTACGCTAACACTCATATGCTCACAGGTGGCTTCACCTGTGAGGTGTCTGACCCAATTCTGAATTGAACTGCTATCCAGAGCCGCCAAGGAGACACACTCTATCTCGTTGCTGTCCACATGGATCTGCCGCTGAAACTGTCAGCTTGGCCCAGTGACCTAAATTCGTTGGATTTAACTCAAATATAGCTACTGACACCCCAGATGGTTTCTTCGCCATCTGTGGCTCGGATATGTGCTGCACGATTTTCAGGTGGTTTTTCCAGTGTGTTATGCTCATAAGACATAGAAAAAAAGACATTGCGAACAGTATCGTATACCGGTCACATACAGTGTGTTTCACTTTACATGGAAGCACCCTTGTATTTTCTTTGTTTTTGTATGAATCGATTTGATTTTTTTGCCAGTTGTACAACTTACCAAGAGGCATCTATTCATGTTCTTGAGCGCAAATGACGTTTTTAGCCTGGCCTACTACAATCAAGAACATGGGTCGTATTGTCAATATTTTGCATCGCGTTAGAGTTACAGCAAAAAGTTATTAAGAAAAGTTGTTTAGAATCAAAAGAATACCCCAGATACCGATTTTCCTGTAATAATTCGAATTTTTAATTTTTATCCATAAATTTGTCCAAGTTCCAAATTTCAACTTTTAATTTGGTATCAAATGGTGTCATAGAAAAATAAAATTTGTATTATTGTTGCAAACGTCATTAGCTTTTAATAATGGCTGAATTACGTTTAACTGTTGCTGAGAAAGTAGAAATAATTAGAATTACTGGTAAAAATGCAAGATCCAATAGAGAAGTAGCTAGAATATTTAATGGAAGGCATCCAGGGCGTGCAACTATTTTTCCTGGCACTCAGTTTCTGACGATGCAAGCAGCAGCGCCAAAGTTTTGATGGAAATTTAATGCCATATCTTTTAATTCTACTACGAGAATTAGCGTCATAAGCCGCCAAAATCATTTCGTCAAAGGGATGCTTTCGAGCTATTCTTCTTGGTCTGAGCCACGGTGTAAGAGATATGTTTGGGATTAACATTTCCAATTAAATTAAAAATTTGATTAATTTTTGAAACAGTTCCAGGATAAATAGGTGCACGCCCTGGATGCCTTCCATTAAATATTCTAGCTACTTCTCTATTGGTTCTTGCATTTTCACCAGTAGTTCTAATTATTTCTACTTTCTCAGCAACAGTTAAATGTAATTCAGCCATTATTAAGAGCTAATGACGTTTGCAACAATAATAAAAATGTTGTTTCTCCATGGCACCATTTGATACCAAATTAAAAGTTGAAATTTGGGACTTGGACAAATTTATGGATAAAAATTAAAAATTCGAATTATTAAACGAAAATCGGTATTTAGGGTATTCTTTTGATTCTAAACAACTTTTCTTAATAACTTTTTGCTGTAACTCTAACGCGATGCAAAATATTGACAATACGACCCATGTTCTTGATCGTAGTAGGCAAGGCTAAAAACGTCAATTGGGCTCAAGGACATGAATAGATGCCTCTTGGTAAGTTGTACAACTGGTAAAAAATTCAAATCAATTCATACAAAAACAAAGAAAATACAGGGGTGCTTCCATGTAAAGTGAAACACACTGTATGTACGCACTTCGAAAATACACGCACTGTCACTCATTGTATTACTCTGCTATTTTGAACGCATATAAATTTGTCTATCTCGAATGCTCGTTGTTATTTAATCTCTATTTTAGACTGCAGCTTACTGCTGTATGTTACAAATAATTTTATCATAATTTTTCTTTAATTTTCAACCTTTTGGACTTTGAATGAACTTGCATCTATGTTCTAAAAATAAATTAAATGTTTGTAACATTTAATTTATTTTAAGAACCCTCTTCATATTTAGTTCTGTGCTAGTCACATTGTTATTTATCAATTATTATTACTAATTTGCAAAATGTACCCTTACTTGCGAAATTAATGCATTTATGCAATAACCCTGATAAAAAAAATAGCAATATATTGTCAAGGTGATTAGCTCCACTTTGTTTGCCCAACTTATGTTATGTTACAATTGACTTACACCTTCACTTTAGTTTATTCTCAATTCTTCAATTCTCAATCATCTCATTTTTATATTTAATTGAATTTTAATTAATTTAATTGCCCTACTTTTGCTATGTATAATCAAAATTATTTTTGGTAGCCTCAGTAAAAACACTTGACTGAAAATCAGGTCCGATTCTTTATAATCTAGATTGCTTATATTTTGAAATTTGATGTTCCTATTTTGTATGACAACTCAATACATCTGTCAACTGACACTTCAAACTAGTTTTGAAAAATTAGTTACAAATACTTCATCATTACATTTGTCTTTCGATAATTTCAAATTGTACGTACTTCCTTAATTAAAATTAACTCACTTTACTCTTTATCTTTTTTCAGTTCTTATTTTGAATACCTGTATTCTGTCACCTTTTATTGGACTTAATACTCCCCTCTACGAAACCCAATACATCCAGCTCTGCAACTCACCACGCTACGAAACTGCTCCACTCAAAGCCACAGGAAAGGCCTCAACTGACAACCAACTGCCAAGATGTCCAGAATCCGGATCCAAATCAACACAGGAACCCAGTTCGCAACAGGAACACACAGCTCGTCTTTTTAAATCAGCATCTACACGTCCACCACAGTATGCATCCAAATCGACTTCGGCTTTACCAGATGCAAGCCACAAGATATCACTTGACGAGCCCCACACATATGCTCACTCTGCTAATGATGTCGTTGTAATCTACTTCCTTTGCAAACCATTCCTTGTTATCCAATTCAGTCGATGCAGTGTAGAGCCACAATAAACTCAATTCCCATTTACTTACTTTGCCTTTGTAGATCATAACTTCTTCACTACGCCAATTTATTTTCAATTTTAAACCATTTTATATTGCCAAATATTTATTTAAAAACTTTTATAAATGGGATTATTTCTTAATTTCAAAAGTTACAAGTTGTATTACATAATTTTCGTTATCAAATTCTAATCAATAAACTATCTCCTTAGCGATCTAGCTTATTTTTTACAGTCCAATACACCATTAAAACTTTTTTATATGACTAATACCTACTATGTTAAATAATATATTTCGAAAAGGTATTTGTCATTAACTTCCAATTTCATTTCAGATAATAAATTAAGTTGAAATCCTACTGTTTCTCAATTATCTGCATTTAATTAAATTATAAATTCTATTTCCTTTCTTTTCTAAATACATCTTAATAATTTTGATATCCATTTTACATTAAAATTCATCTTTGTAATTTTTAATACTGTATACTTTTAATCTTATTAATCTGATTGTTAAACGCCTGTATCAATACCATAACAATATATACATAGCCAATAGATGAAGAAAGTACGTTCACATACGCTATGGAGCTGATGAAGAACAAACATAGAAGGTGAAAAACGCCATTGCATGCACATGAAGATGCAAGAAAGCTACATGATTACAAGATCAGGAATGACCAAGCTGCTAAGGTGTTAAGAATGAATAAAGCTACCGGAATGGAATACCAACAGCAATGGAAAAGGGATAAAGTAACCATAGTGTGCTTTATAAATAAATAAATAACATCACGAAAGATAAACAAAATAATTTTAAATCCATCGAATGCTAAGTTGCGTAGCAGGCATATCAATGATTTTAAACAATATTATCCACAGAAAAAAAGGCGGAAAAACGAACAATTAACACAGCACCAGTTCATATTTAAGGAAAATACCTGTAATAGTTTATAGGATATATGGATATGTGAAAGCTTTCAACAACGTTAAAGTTATAAAAGTTATTTGAAATATTTAGAGATAGATAGACATATCGGAGTGAAAGACAAGGACTGGAGAACAATAAATGCTGGATACACGCAAAACGGATACAAGATCAGCAAATATGTACAACAAGATGGTGACCTGTCACTACTGCTCTAACATATATAGAGAAGACGCACAGAAGCAGCATAAACACAGGAATGTAAATACAGTGAGAACACATTGACATGCCTGTGTTACTTATGTTACAGTGTCTATCTGAAAAATGAAACAAGCTCGAAACTTTGATCATACCTCTGTTGCATTGTCTATATGAGTCATGGAACTCGTCCCTAATTTACACTCTCATCGACCTCTATACTGCTCCTCGAGCCTACACTCGAACAAGGCATGTTCTGCCGTGTCCGAGCCTTCGCCGTAGTTGCAGGTATCGTCATTGGTCTTGCCGATCCGCACCAGGAAGTGAAGAGACTAACCCAAAGCGGGATAACTGGAACGAGAAACCTAGAGAGTGCTATAGTAAACCTATCGAAGGGATTGGCACCTAACGAAGAAAGCAACCACAGCGAGAGATGGTTCCAACGTCGTAAACGGTGCTGCCCATTGTCTAGTTCTAGTTCTAATTCTAGTTGAAATTTGGTTTAGTAAACAGTGAACAGTCCCGGATTACGATGTTTGTGAGCTGTTGTTATTTTGCATCTTCATTTTCAGAGTTGTGAATCACAACCAGTTTTAAAATAACCTTCAGATTACTACAAATTACAACTAGACAGCCAGGTTTAATTTAATTAATGTAACATATGACACTAACCTTAAAAATATGTCAGGGTTAACCTTTAACCAAATTAAACGTAAATGGCTCCTTATGAAATTTCAGATTTTAACATTCATATTTTTGAAATTGGAAATATTCAATATCTGCAAAGAATTGTAGTTTGGTATTGCAAGCAGATGCGGAGCAATCCGTTGGTTAAATGTCGAAGGAGCCATGTCGAATGTTCGTGCTCGCCGATATTTAGAAGTTCTAAATCGACTGAATAAAATAGTTAGTGTCAGTTAGCAGTCGTAAATTAGCTATAATTGGGGATGAACTTTGATAAATATTGCTACAATACAATTCCTAGTTTAATTGCTTCGCTAAAATTACGCGGGTGCACAGTTCGCGATGAACTGCCACAGGAAATCGGCTGAAAAAATGGAAATTGTCGACTCGGGTTTAACGCACTTTATCAGAAATCGGCATCGGGCGATGACTTAATTGAGCATGTGCTCAGGACTGCATTGGTCTAAATTTCTCTGAACTCCAATTAAGAATTTTTAAATGTTTTTGATTATTTGGTGCGTTAATAAACCACAGTGCAATGAGCGGTGACATCAAAGCTTGTTCGGCTTGTTTAACTGCTGTGCAGCCCTCTCCTTCTTGTTCGCTTTTTTGCCATGGCGTAAACGCCGTGCGCAAAAACCACCTTGAAATATATGGAGTGTTTAGACGGCAGTCTTCAATAGCTCGCTGCTGGTCTATACGTCGCATTTTTTCCGTAATGAATGCCTTTTAACAGACTTCTCAGACTTACTTATTAGCATGCAGAGCCGGCTTTGCAATTATGTGAAACTCGCGCTTCCTTCTAACACGTTTTATCATTTTTGTGATTTTTTAATGATGGATTTAGGATTGATTTGGACTTATCGATGGCTAGATATTTTCTTTGCTGTATCATATACTTATATTTCAATGTCTGCTACTATGTGGTCAGCAATTTCTTCTTATCAAGTTTTCTCATATTTCCTTACTTCCTTTTACGATAAAGGAAGTATTGGATTCACCCCACAAATTCGAAATTGAGTTTTCACCAGATCTTCACGTTTTAGAGTCCCCTGAACCCATAACCGCATAACCGGAAGTAGCTGTTTCTCTAGTGATTTTTCAGTTTTTTTCGATTTTTTCAAAAACTGATCTAACGATTTTTTTCAAACTTTGCGTTTTTATTACATTTTTAATGTGTATTGATGTGAGATAGGTGATTTTCCAGTTGAATACCTATAAAATGGGTTTCTTTTGTTTTTTTTCCTATTTTAAGTAGAACACCCGGTATATTATTACATTTCTGAATTCAGCTTAAAATTTTAGAGACAATTTGTCTCTTGATCTAATGCTCTATTTTGTACCGTTTTTGTAGAATTTGCAAATTTTGAAAATTGCTGACAAATGCTGAAAAATTAAATATCAAATTTTTGCCTAATTATATGATCACAGTAAAAGGAAGTTGTGTGAGTGTATCACACCAGATTTTTTAAATCATGTTCCTCGTTGACCCGATTTATCGTAGACTATTACTGCAGTCTTCGTTCTATTTATATTTATTTTATAGTCTTCCAGTACTTATTCATTCCCTTTAGTACTGTTTCTTCTACTACTTCCTGTTCATTCTCTGACCATATAGCAATGTCGTCAGCATACCTGAACAGGGCTGTGTGTCCTCCCTATATGCCCATTAATGTTTTTATTCTCTTTCTGGACTGTCCTAGCGCGTCTTCTATCAGTAGCGAGAGAGCACAACCTTGCCGTACGCCTTTGTCGATTTTTGCTTTACTCTGTGTATTACCGCTTTCGTTCTATTACTGCTAGTGTTCTTGCGTATTTAGTATTATCTTTTCTTTATCTTTAACTGCGATGTGTCTTAGTATTTTAAACAGCTTAGCCGACTCTATGTCGGCGAAAACTTTCTCTATATTCACAAATTTTAGATACTTTCTTGATTTTCCTTATTCGTTTTTCTACTATCACCCTCAGATATGTAGAATTGCTTCTTGAGCATGGGTATTTTTTTATATTCGAATTGATCTTCTACTAATTGTTATTCACTTATTCTTTTTATTCTTATATGGATAATCTTCGCAAATTCTTTGATGCGTGTGGACAATTTTTTTTGTCTATCTTTTCTTGTTTTGTAGATCAGTACCATCTATTGTAAGTGCTCTCCTGAGTCGTGCCTATTAATGTAGACAACATTTTATGGTTGCTTCTCCGAATATTTACTACTCTCTCGAGTATATTCCAATAGCCTCATTCAGTTTTGGGTCTAACACAGCTTTCTCCTAATCTGATCTCCTTCTGCCATGTCCATTCCATCAGGGTTTTCTACACTCTGTGTTTGTTCTTCATCATCTACAATGCACTTTGGCTATATTATGCAACTCCATTAAGCTTTTTCCATCTTCATTTTTTCCTTTACCTCCACCGTTTCCCCAAAAATGGTTCCTACTGTTTGGTGCTTATCAATCTCTTAAAAATTTTGCTTAGTCTTCCTTTGCTTTGATGCCTTCTGGGTTTATTTTGTTTCTCAATTCCTTATATAACTGTCGTCCTTAGTCTGTCTTTATACTTTCAAGTCTCTTTCTTTGTTTATTAATTTAGTTATCTCATCTGGTGATGTGCTAGTGTCCATACATTTTACTTTATAGCTGTTCTGTTGCCTTCTACATGTTTCTCTCTTATGGGTGTATCTGTAACTTTCACTTTTGTCTTTTGTACTAGTTGTATTTTTACAGTGACTTAAATCAGTTCTTCAAGGTGCCATGTTTCTCTTTCTTTAGCTAATTTTTTGAATTACAAGTCACATTTCAACGTGACCAAATTGTGGTGGCTGTCCACGTCCGCATCCGCATAACCCCTAGAATTTTTTACTTGTTTTCTGAACCTATTTTCACTAGGATTTTTCAAGTATACCTTTCGCGTATATGGTGTTGGAATAGTATATTACATACCGAGGTGGAAAGTGTTCATTACTGTGGAGAGATTAAGTAGTTAACCGAGACACGTAGCGAATGGATCGACGAGATTCCCAGTGTCCCTACCTACTCAGCGGTCGGGAATGGATCGCGCATGAATGGATCAACGAGATTTCCATTGTCCCTACCTACACAGCGGTCGGGAATGGATTCATTTCCAACCGGCTGGAAAGTTAAGTTGGGAATAGCTCATTTTCCAACTTTTTAAAAGTCAGTAATGATCTTATTACATATATGGTCGCGAATAAAAATTATTAGTCATTGTTAAGTCATGTCTCGCACATAATTTGACTAATCTGTCCCCTCAAGCAACAAACGACTTCCTGGATTTAACCTTGTGATTATTAACGTCGAAGAACTCAACGTTTGGCCCACTTTCGTAAGAGGCCTCATCAGGAGGAAAAACAAACAAGAAGAGTTTCATCTCTGGCGTGGTTTACACGTTGAGGACGGGAGGTCCTCTTTTGCTTTTCCTCCTGTTGAAACCCCTTACGAAAGTGGCCAAAAAGTTGAGTTCTTCGACCTCAATAATGACACGGTCCAATTCCGGCAGTCGTTTATTACTTAATGACAATAGCCGTGAAAGCCTCCGAAATAATCTGTTTCCTCTTTCATTTATCTTGCACAGGTCATACTTCCATTTTCAACTCCTACCATGCGTTCCAGTTCTACAGTATTACTAATTTTTATGTCAATTTGCATCTCGTACCATTGTAAAGCCTGTTTTTAGCTTGTGCACTAGTATGATTATGATTTAATAGTCCTTCAGTATATCGGTCGACTTTACCTCGAGACTTTTTGACAATAATTATATCATTCATCTCTTGACGCATATTTTTCGTATGCCCATCTTACTCTAATTATATCAAATTCTTTGGTTTCATGTTTTATATTTTTCCAGAATTCCACATTTTAGATGAGTTCTTACACTCCATATCTTACTCCTCTAATCTGTCTTCTATAGGTTTCCACGCCCGGTGATCCGAATTGGAAACAGTTTAATCGCAACGATTATGTGAAGAGCTTTAGGACTTTTTGGAGCTTTCCACGATCTTAAAGGGTTCATGTGGTTCAAGCAATACTGCGAAGCGAGGAGCTTTACTGTCTGTGTTTGTTGATTTATGATATTTTGACTAATTCATCGTCACCTAAGATAACGATACGTGCTGCAGTTTTGAGCCTAATTAAGGGGGCAGAGCTCTAGTAGGCATTCATTTCTCTTGTGGATTAATCGTATAATTGTTTTTTGTTAGATAATTTTATGACGAGGGCTTAAGCGACAAGTTTCGCGATCCGAACCTGATTTGTGCTGTGAAGCTCCTGTAGGGATTCTCAACTTCCAAGACAGTTGTTAGATAGAGGGATTTTGGTACAGCAACCCTTCCAGGCATTTAGTGAGGAGAGGTGAGTGCCTTCGCTGTTTGTTGCGGAGATCTTCATTTACCGTTTCTAAAATTTATTGTTTAAGCTTAGTCGTTCAAATTTTATGTTGGTGTATCGATTGTAACCACTTGGAATGTACCTCTTTTACCTCTTTACACTTTTTGAAGATCAAGGAGCAATTCCGGTGCTGCGTGATATGTTTAATATAAATTCAAGGTAACAGTTGAGCCAAATTAGAATGCTGAATGGCTAAAGACCAACTTGTACACATTTTCCCAAAACTGTTAAAAGCTTAGTACTCCTTAGTCAAAATTGAATACTATGTTCTCTCTTAGCAAGTAACAGAATTTAGTGTGATTTTGGGAAATATCCAGGTACCTGGATAAATAGCCCCTTGGTATAAATAAATGGGTTGCATTTGGGAAGCTGAATGTTACTTATTATAAATTCTACGCATATAAATATTTAGTTAACACTACTGCATAGTGTGATACTTTTTGGGCTTCTTTCTCAGCAACGTTATGAAGCGATTGCTCCCGATTTAATTTTGAATGTACCACTGCTAGACGCGAGCTTTCTTACAATTTATATGGTGGATATAAGCAACTACTTTTATCGTCTGTGATATTTTTTTGGTAGTTTGTGATTGATCGTTATGCATGTATGTGCTCTCTATTGATTGTGGAATACTGTCAATTACAAAGTGGCTATTTTACTATCATTATATGATCCTCGTTCCCTTCAATAACGGTGAAACTACATTCTGAATTATGAATTTTGAAGACACCATTATAACAGTTTCTTTCCATCTGAATATGTGTAGGTACATGGAGACAGTTTCTTCTTCTACTTGTTTTATACGTGTTACGATTATACCACCAATGCTCGGGCGCAGAGCTTCGTTAGCTGAAAATAAAGTGCACCGCGGAAAAGTGAACCTGGCTTTTATTACGCATGAAAGCCAATCTCAGTAGTATTTTGCTGATTGGGTTTATTGCTTTGGATTTTTTTTTATTTTCCATCAGGCATTCGCCTACAGTGGCTATTTCATCCTTTTTTTAATACTCTAGTCAGCTTACTTGCATTTTGCATATTGCATCTTTCGCGAATATGGTCGTTTGTTAGATTTTTTCCCAATGTGGCGTCGACACATTTTCTTAGTACTTTCATTTCTTTACCTCTGATTTTATGTCTAGCTCATTTTGTCTGTGCGCGCGTTTTAGAGACATAGGTAAATATAACCCTTAGTATGCGCAACTTACTCTCCTCATTATTGTTATTGGGATATTTTTTGCTGTCTCATTGTATTTACTCTTGAATGGTTGACAAGCAAATAGACTGACTACTCTGGATGTTCTTATCATACGAGGTATATAATATTTTTATCTACTCCAGTGGGATAAGTAACGCATTACGTCACTCATTTGACACTATTTCAGTTAGGTAATGAAGCTCATTACGCCACTCAGTTACGTAATGGTTTCATTACGCAACTGAGTTGTGTAATGACTTCATTACGTAACTGGAATAGTGTCAAATGAATGACATAATGACATTTGCCTACTAAAATATTTTTGAAAATGACAGATCTGACATTTCTCTTAATGCACTTTTCTCAATTTTAGGCAGTCGTAGATAGAATTTTGTACAATACATGTGTGGTAATGCATCATTAATATACTTGTGTGCTTACATAACTCGTACTACGCACTCGTTTGTAACTTACACACACGTATATTAATGATGCTGTTATCCCACTTGTATAGTAAATAACTATTATACAACACCACAGTTTAACGAAGACAATACTTTTGCGGTCTCTTTACCTTAAAGGTGAGGATTACGATGCCTTAGTTAAACACTTGATGTTTAAATAATAATAATAATAATAATAATATTCTATTTCAATATAAATTCGCCAGCTGTTTTAACACTTACAATTCTTCTTTTAACTTCGGGTGTGCTGCCTAATTTTTAAATTTTAATTACACCATATGTGTATTAATAGAAATGTGATTATTTTAACCACTGCGTTAAAAGTTAGAATAATAAAACTTGAGGGTTGAAAACTACCAATAAGTAATTGAATTTAGTCGACTTTAAACTTCATACTTCCGGAAATTACCACCGGTCAATATTCTAGAAGGAATCTTTAACACTATCGTCAGCTCGGCATCTTGGGGTTGGTGTGTTAATCATATCACTAGAGCGGTGAATGGTTATGATTTTATTTCGTTGATGTGGGTATATAGATGTGCAATAATTACAAACTAAGTGATTAAGGTGCGTGATTACGCGCTGGCTGCAGATCCAGCCTTCCTTGTTCCCATAGGGAGCGGTGAGTCCGGGCTCGGCGTTGGAAAGGCCTCTAAGAGGCGCTCGATCAAGGTCCGGTGGCTAGAAATAAAGAAAAACATGCGGAGATGAACAACGGTGCGGCCTCTTGGAGGATGCGGAGGCCGAGCGTTGGGAGGTTCAACCTAGACTAGGCTGTGAAGCTCGTAACCGTTGAGGATGCTGCAGGTTGGCCTGACCTGGAGTAATGCGAAAATTTCAGTTAGCCTCTTGGTGAAGAAGTAGTTTCGGGGTGACCACGCCAGGTGCTACCGCCGAAGACGCTACTGCACTCTAGGCGAACTTATAAAGGTTCGGATACAAAGAAATCTATCAGGTTGTTAAGCCAACGAGTTTGCTTGACCAGGAAAACTTGTCATAATTTTGTTGGCAATTCTTGGGCCTTTAAACTCAATGAGGCGGTTGTTTTCAACGTTCGGGGTCGCAGTCGAGGTCAATTTGTTGTTTTATTAGACCTATATAAGTTTTTTCGGGAGTCTGCCAAAATTATTTGATCTGCATCTTGTTGTAGCTGACCTAAGGGTTAGTATTTTGATACTACACACGACCGCCTAGGTGTACCAGATAAAGTTGATATCATTTTGATGCAAATTTATTT
The DNA here is from genome assembly GCA_940337035.1 of Agriotes lineatus. NCBI lineage: Eukaryota > Metazoa > Arthropoda > Insecta > Coleoptera > Elateridae > Agriotes > Agriotes lineatus. The sequence continues at coordinate 12,670,000 of OW679203.1, read as the reverse complement.
TTGGATTAATTGGGCAGTCGCGCTGGGTCTCATCTCTTTTACCTGACCAAATAGTTCAGGGCATGTTTTTATGCGGATATCTGAAATTCTACCCATCTTATATCAGGTAGCGCTTCTAGGTTATTACTGTGTTGCCTTCAAATTTAGCCATTGGTCAGGTATAGGCATCGTAGCGTCATTCAACGGCTTATTTGCTTATAGAAACCTGCTTATAGCCAACCGTTAGCCGGCGTTTGCATGAAAAGGGAGCGGGCTTTGTTTTCGGAAGCGGAGAGTTTAAAATTTCTATTAATTCGTTGTCGGCTTAAAATGTAAACATCGCGACGTCGCACCAACGGGTATCACAAAGCTTTGCAAAGAAAGCGAACGAATTAATAAATTCGCATCATTTTAATCTTGCCCACGACAACGAACTTGTCTGGTCTATTTCAAATCCATACCAGTATTACCAAATTCCTGCATAACACAGCTTTAAATATGTGCCTCATTTACTTGGGTGGTACCACTGACGTTCAACATATCTACAAGATAATTTTACTGTAAATTAATGCTTCAATATTTAATTGAGATGAGACTTCTTACAATTACTTAAATTAATTACGATTCTAGCAGAACGGCATTCCTCTTCACAATACTGAGAGGGTAAGAATTTCTCTCTGTAAATTTTTCCTATGAAAATTATTACTAACTATAGTAATAAACATTAGACTACATTGCCAAATTTACTGTGAAATTATTTAGAAAGTATAAACCGGTTGTGTAATTTATAATAATTCCCCCACCCCGGTAGTCTTTTTTATGTACTGTCCAATGCCATTGTTGTTTTTCAATTATTAGTTCTCTAAATCCACCGATACTGTTTAGGTAATTTTGGCACACCGTTGTACAATGTAAGGGAACTATTGTTGCTACTGAGATGTTTTTATTGTACTATGATCCTCTCAACTTTTTTATGTCGCCGTCCTTGATTTTATCCTTCATATTAGTTGGTGATTCGTCATCTGCAATTTTTCATTTTTCACTGTTGTGTTCGAATGCTTTAATTTTGAGATGTACAAATGCTTTCGACCCTTCTTGTGGATTACTACATTTTGTTTTAACTTAAAGCAATTTACAGGTGGTTTAGATATTTCAAACTGCATACGGCAGATTGTGTTTTGAGGATTGTACATATTTTTTAAGCACGGGGCACTAAAAGCACGATTGTTTTCATCGACTGCAGGGCTAGTATAAAATGATGTATTTTCAGCAACGCGCTTTCCAAGAATAAAAGCAGCAAACGCGAAAGATCGCGACAGCAGTAAACGCAATCGGTATTTTGTAACCGTCTCAAGTTAAAACCTGGCCAGCTTAGAGCACTGGGACATTGAGCAGCAGGGATCGTTCACGCGCCTTTATCAAGTACAGGATTATTTTGCCTAGTCGGGATCCGAACGAGTGACCCTACAGGATCCAATAAGACACTAATCCTGCAGGACCTCCTGGATATCCCGGTATTACCGGCCGGCATGTCCTGTTACTGATATATAGCGTGTAAGAGGTTCTACTTCGGTGTATTAGGATCTAAAGGGTTGATATAGGAGCAGATTATGTAATTAATTGGTTATCAGGATTTATACTACACGCCGGATTATTGAGATTGGTTTCTTGAAACGATTATCGGGCCGGCCAGCACCCTTGGACGAGCACCAACACAATAGGTGTCCTTTAAAGGACACTGGTCTTACCTAGTTCAGCAAAATGTCTTTGAGGCTTTTTAAAAATGCTGATTGTAGTTTCAGTCAGAAACTACTTTGGTTAGAAAATATGAGTAAAAGTAAAAGTGTTTTCAAATTGTTCAAAGCGAATCAAACTTGCAAATTGAAGTACGATGGTATATCTTTGTTTATTGTGGCATTTGTAAAGGTTTGGTTAGTTTCTATGTGTAGCTTTTGCATTATACATCTATAAAAATGTGTAAAGTTTGAGCACCGCATTGGAGATAAGTGTTATGACAGAAGAAAATGAAGGAAGAAGAAAAAATATTTTTATGTTATTAGCTCACTAAATAAAATGTTGATTAAAACAGAAATGGCAGCGTAGAAAGTGGATTATAAATGACCAAAGACCTAGAAATCCTAGCACATCTGAAAATAAAATCCGTGTTAACAAACGGAGTGATTGGAAGTTTTTCTTGTTTTGAAAGAGGTTCACATAACTAATATATCTATTTCTAAAACTTCGCACCAAGGTTTAGCCATGAGCCAGACAATCATTTATCAAATTCTCAGACTTCTAGGGAGAATAAACTTTAAATGATTTAGAAGGAGATGAAAACTTTATTTAGTTGTTCTAGGTAACAAGATTTTGGTGCACTACTCGCATAACTTACGGCCTTCCAAATAAATCTTATGCGAGTCGAAGAAGATGTGGCAAGACGAATCGCAAGCCTAAAGTGGCAATGGGCGGGACATGTTACGAGAAGGGACGACAACAGATGGAGCAAGAAGGTGACCGAATGGAGGCCAAGAACGGGAAGAAGAGATCGAGGCAGGCCTAGAACCAGATGGAGAGACGATATATGCAAAATAGCCGGAACACAATGGATGGGATCAACCACCGAACGCAGAAAATGGCGACAAATTGGGGAGGCGTACATCCAGAGATGGAATATATAAACGCTGTAAATGATGATGATGATGATGATGAGTCGAAGAAACCTTTCAACTACTACAGGACATTATATTTACAATCAATCTGATCCACCAGCGCTCATATTTTGAGGTTAACTTCAAAAAAGCAACAAAAGAAATTTCCGTAGGACTTATTCCTGATCATGCTCGTTAAAGAATGATAAAATCTCTTAGGAGCTACCATGCTCAGCAATAATTTGCAATTGTTCTACAAGAAATGTCAGCGACACGTAATGGCAATTCAAAGGGATGATGTCCTTGCTAGAAAAGATCTGTGGAGACCAAACAGACAGAATAATAATAATAAGGAAATGGTGGAGATGGGTTCAACATACGTTGAGAACAGACGCACGTAATATAAGAATCTCTAGCGCAGCCGAACACCTAAAGCAATTTGGAGAAGAACAATTAAAAATATATTGGGAGGACGAGTCTATGCTCTATCTATACTAAAAATATATGAGGACTATTGGTGAAGTTCCGATCAGCTGAGAAAAATTGTCTGACACTCAAATGCACTGTTGCTATCATTATATCATCTGTCAGTGTTTATACTGAATTGAAGAGTTGTGAAAGCTAAAATAGCGCTGAGAGGTTTCTAAATTTAATTTAAGCTGAACTTTTTTGAATAACATATTATGGGTATTGATTTTTTACAACTTATTGACGTTTTAAATAAAATTCACACTTGTTTTTTAGATTTTTAAAATACTGAAATGTCAGTTGAGTTGTGCATTATGGAGATTTACAATTGTCTCTTCTCGAACCGACACACTCGACTCGTCTCAACTGGACCCGAATCGAATCAAATCGACTAGACACGTCTCAACTCGACTCAGCTCTACTTAAAGATTTAGTTACGTTGTGCACTCTGAAGTTTTGAAGTTGCATGCTCAACGATTGGCCAAATATGTCTCGAATCGAATCGACTCTCCGACTCCTCGGAACTCGACCCGACTCGACCAGGCTCGACTCGGCTCCACTCGACTTGAGTATTCAGTTACGTTGAGCACTTTGAAGGTTTATAGTTGTATCGAAGCATACACAATGTTTTATCTAATATGTCGTGGACTTCTGCAAATTCGACTAGACTAGGCTCGATTCTACTCGATATAATTCGACTCGGCTTAGCTCGACTTGAAAATTCAATTACGTTGAGCTCTGTAGGCTTGGAGTTGTACCGAAGCATACACAGTGTTTGACCTAATATGTCTCGACTCGGCTCGACTCACTCGACTCGTCTGGACTCGACTCAACTCGGCTCGAATCGATTTGACATGACTCGAATCGGCTCAGCTCGACTTCAAGATTCAATTACGTCGTGCGTTCTGTAAACTTGGAGTTGTATCGATGCATACATAATGTTTGACCTAATATGTCTAAATTCCACTCGCCTCGACTCAGCTCGACTTGAAAATTCAGTTACGTTGTGCATTCTGAATATCTGAAATTGCACTGAAGCTTACACAATGTTTTCCCTAATATGTTTTGATTCGACATGGCTGGATTTGGCGCAGCACGTCTTAAAATTTTAGTTAGGTTGTGGACTCTAAAGGTTTGAAGTTGTGTTGGATCATATATCCTATGACCTAACGTATCTTTATATATAAACGGTGTTGTGCCTGCGTCTCTGTCTGCGTCACGTTTTTATCGGCATCGATCGGGCACACTTCGTCTACAGTCGGCTCTATCGCCCCTCGTCCTTTATACTGAAATGAGCAAGTATATGAGGCAGGTTATGCGCCTAACTAATAATCGAATTCTCTTCGCATTACTGAGTATTTTCTTTTTCAGTGTTATTAGCAGCATTAAGATATGTTTACGTACCTATTTTGTACGTATTTTGAACATTCTTTAACCGTAATTCCATCTACCAAGAGTTTTTCTGCAAAGGCTAAGGCTTTTTATGTACAATTCAATCTTAAAATGCAAAAACTGTTTTAATTAGAATAATGCCGCTTTTGCAGTGTGCTCGAAAGCTACTAGTAGTCTAGTTTCTTGTAGAATTCTATCTTGAATTTTCTGAATAAAAGTAACTTTAACCATACCTAGATGCTTTCACGTTCCACAAAATTTATACATCGTAGATCTGAGAAATGCAGATTATATTTAAGACAACACATGTCGTGGGGCCATTTAATATATTTGCAATCATTTGCAATAAATATCTTAGAAATAGTTTAAATGATAAGTATTTTCGCTTTTGAAGCTTGTATTATTGTATTTTTAAAAATCTTGATGCTTACATTGATCGACATATACTCGGTGTTTAGTTACCTACATGTTTTTGTAGTTTAGATAGATAGAAGTAGTACCGTTTATTTTTAATAGTAGTATGTCATACTGTCTCTATAACCCCAGTGTTAAAATAATATTTTAACTAAACAGCGAAAAACCGCATCAATAAATTTAAGAAGGCCTAAATGTTGTAATAAAACTACTTGCTCTGAAAAACCAACGGAAACACAGCACTAGAGGTGGAAATCCTTGAGTAAATACTAAAGTTTTATTTATACAGCAGTTTGCGCTCGAACATAGTGTGACGAAAGCAATGAAACACTGAAACTGTACTTATTATATCTCAGGTCATAATTTTAGAAATTCCTAACGTCGAGGGTGGCAGAATGGTCTTCCGTGACACCGCCGTCATTGCCTCAGTCACGGACAATTATGAAAAGGCGGAATGTAACTCTAATCACCCCATTTATAAAAATCATTTAATCCGTGTGCTCCAATAAAGCAATCGGCGACTTCGACAGGCTTTTCTCAAGTGTGCGCTGACTTAAAAACTGCAGTTATTAAAAGACACGCCATTAATAATTAAATCATTTCGTGTATCTCGGTGGAGGAAGTAAAAGGTAAGCCATAAAGCTGCTTTGATGTTAGCAAGCGCGTGAACATCGACGAAGGCACAATTCGAACGAAACTTGGCACTAACGAGAGAAAAACCATGAAAACTGCTTTTTATGCGGTTGCAATTAAAAATGGAGCGACATCGATTCCTGGAGGTATTGAAAGGCTTTGATTCGGAAGAAATTAATTGAAGTTATTTTTCCGAGTCAAAAGAACAACGCGCTTCGTGCCTGTATTTGATGTCTGTGTCGCTTTTATATTAATTTTTAACGCGAGTGCTCTCCACGCTGCGCCGAGCTGCTTGTTTCTATTTCTTATCAATAGATCTACAAGGCGGAAATGGCTTTCCCAGCAGGTACGCTGCACATCTCTTTATGCGGTTTTAATGATTCCTATTAAATACATCTAACGGGGTAATATGAAAAGAAACGGCTACGTATGCGCTCGGGACGATCCTATTTAATAAGTTGCAGAAAAATTGCAGCAAATTACTTTTACAACTACTTTTAGCTTCGTGTTCGTCTCAAAAACTGTCTCCAACGAACTCTCCAAATTAATTTTGAGCGGTTTCATCAATTTGATTTCAATTAAATTGCAACTAGTCAGAGCAGAGGAGTAACTATATACCAAGCGTCAGCGAAATAGAATGTATATCAACAACTGATAGAAATATAATGAATTTTGACATTGACTAGCGCATGCAAATAGAAGGAAGTACAGAGTTTAAGTCTAGGACTCACAATAAACGTTGATGGAAAAATGGAAAGAGAAATAAAATGACAGTTAAACTCAATCCTGTGAAATAGATATAATAACCTGACACACAAAGACAAGAATATACAGCACCACGATTCAACATGTAATACCATACGAATCAGAAAGTTAGGTGACACACAATAAAACTTAAATAACAGTAGTTGAAATGATATATTGAAAAGAATGTAGAGATAAACAAGAAAGAGAATAATTAATGAAGAAATGAGAAGCAAGATGAACACAAGGAGGAAATCAATCAACTAATAGCTAAAGAGGGGTTCATAACATGTGGATTAAAAAGTCACCTGATTTGAGTCGCATATGAAAAGAAAGGCCACAATGGTCCTAGCTTGATAAAGTAGACAAAGAGAAAAAAATTACATTAGCGAATGGAGAATCGAAAAATAGAGAAGGTTGTAAAGCACAGTTGAAAGAATTAAGACGGTTCCAGCTGGAGAGATGCTTTATAATCATTGAGTCGTTTATTTTAATCAATAAGTAGTTTGAAAAAGTGTGCAGTTGAAAAAACTTAACAATTAACGACGATATACGAAGAAGCGCTAAGGCAAAAAAGGACGTAATCAACCAATAGACGAAGGAACGTTGTTAGCGTGCGTCAATGCAAGAAAACCAGAATTGTTAAAAATGTCACTTGATTCACTTATAAAAAGGAAGACCACAACTAAAGTAGTCGAAATAGTATTTTGAAGGTGTAAAGTTACAAGTAAAAATATAAACAACTAATTAATTAACCAAGAGGGAAATGATAGCCCACTAAAAGAAGAATGGGGAGGAAATACAAGAGGAATAGGCAATGACAGGTAGGTAACGGGGTTATCAATTTGAGTGTCATATAAAGGAGAATACCACAAAGATCATGTCTTGATGAAGTAGACGAAATAATAGAGAAATAAAAGTAGAGGATAGAAAACTCAAAAATAGGGACGGTCGAATAACACAGCTGAGAAAACTACAGTATTCTTAAGCAAAAAAGGTGCTTTCTGTAGGTGCACGGTTTTCTGTATATCTAATAGAAGAAGTTAAAATGAAGTGTTAAAGAAGAGGTTAAGAATAAAAAACTGAATAGCTAATGATGAAATGCGAAGTGAGATTAAAGTAAAGTGGCAAAGATCATTATAAAGGTAAACGGTCACAGATATAAGTCTTATAATATATAAAAGAGAAAATCACAATTATCTTGGCTTGATGAAGAATACGAAGCGATGGAAAAACCAAAAGAGATCATGGAAAAGGGAGAAACAAAGAAAATGAAAAACATAGCTGAGAGAATTAAAGTAAGCTTAAACTGTATATGTCCTTTATGTTGGTGCATGGTTTCCTGTATATTTAAAAACAGGAACTTAAATGGTATGTTGAAAAAGAGGAGGAAAAGGAGAAGCTCACAAATATTCTTTACTGATGAAGTAGACGAAGCGATGGAAAAGCGAAAGTAGAGGATGGCAAATTAAAAACAGGGAAGGTTGGAAGACAACTGAATTTAAAATACGCTTAAGCTGTAGCTATTCTATATGTAGGTACATGGTTTGCTGTATATTAAATAGCACCAGCGAAAATTAAGGAAAAACGAAAGTAGAGCATGGAAAACTGAAAATAGAAAAGGTTGGAACTACAGCTGCGAGAATTAATGCAAGTACATGGTTTTCTGTACAATAAATAGCAGCCGCTGAATTGTTTAAAAGGAGGAGTGGTTACAAGAAGAAACTAAATAGTTGATGATAAAATACAAAAAAAGGATTAAGGCGGGAATGAGATAGAAACAGACGAGCACGGGTGGGTAAAAAAACCAAAGGTGTTAAACTCATATAAAGGAAAAGACCACATAGGCCCTGGCTTAATAAAGTGACGGAGCGATAGAAAACGAACGAAGAGGATCGAAGGTTGCAGAACACAGTCAAAAGGATTAAAGTAAGCTTAAGCTGTAGAGATCCTTTATTGCGTACATGATTTTCTGTATATTAAACAGCAGCCGCTGAAATGGTATGTTAAAAAAGTGATAGAGTTACAAGAAAAATAACTAAAAATGAAATATGAAGGATAATGCAAAGATATGAAGACTATTATAGTGCGGTAATGTCAGAAGAACAGACAAACACAGGTGGGTAAAAATGTCACAGGTATGAGTCCCATATAAAGGAGAATGCCACAAAGATCCTGGCTTGATCACGTACACGAAGCGCTGGAAAAGCGAAAGCAAAAAATAGAAAATGTAAAAATAAAGAAGGTTGAAGAGTAAGCTTAAGCTGTAGTAGTCTTTTATGTAAGTGCATGGTTTTCTGTATATTAAATAGTTGCGCTGAAATTGAATGTTCACAATGGAGTGGAGTTACACGAGGAAACTGAATAGCTAATAATAGAATATGAAGGAGCATTAAGGCAAAAATTGTTACGGTACGGAAATTCGAGATGAAAAGACATTCACAGGTGTCAAAACAGTAATAAATATGAGTAGTATATAAAAAAGAAGACCACATAGATCATGCATAAGTAGACTAAGCATTGGAGAAACGACAGTCAGGGATGCTCAACTGAAAAGTAGAGAATGTTAGAAAATGCATGTGAGATAATTAAAGTAAGTATCAGATGTGACCACATCAGTGGCGCAGTGGATAGGGTGTCAGTCTTGCAATAAGCAAGTCCGAATCCATAAATAGGTGGAACCTTTTCCGCAGTCTACTAGATCGGTAGTGAGCCGGGTGGCCATTCGACGTTGGTAGAGTAACAAGAGTACACATATACACACACAATGACCTGGAGGTAGTACAACAGGCCTATGAGTCCGCAGTGCGCATGAACTTAGTTCACTCTCATATGTAGGTACATGGTTTCCTGTATATTGAATAACAGCCGCTGAAATGGTATGTTGAAAAACGTGTGGATTTACAAGAAGAAGCCAAATAGTTACAGATGAACTACAAAGAAAGATTAAAGCAAAGTTGCAAAGATCATTATGGTGCGGGAATGCGAGAATAAGAAACAATCAGAGGTGGGTTATAAGTTCACAGATATAAGTCGAGTATGAAGTAGAAGACCAAATAGGTCCTGGATTGATGGAGTAGATGAATGAATGGAAAAACGAAAGCTGAGAGTAGAAAATTTAAAAATAGAGAAGGTTGAAAAAATATAGCAAAATAAGTTTATACTGTAGAGATGATTTATGTAGGTACATGCTTTCTTGTATATTAAATTGTAGCCGATGAATTGGTACGTTAAAAAAGGGGTGGACTTACAGAAAGAAAGTGAATAGCTAATGATGAGATGCGAAGAAGGATTAAGATAAAGTTGCAAAGATTTTTATGGTGTAGGAATACGAAAAGAACAGACAATGTACGAAAATCACAGATTTGAGTCCCACAAGAACACAAAAATTCTGGATTAATGAAGCAGACGAAGCGGTTCAAAAACGAAAGTAAAAAATGGATAATTGAAAAATAAAGAAGGTTGGAAAACACCGCTGAAAGAAGAAGCGACATGATTTTCTGTATATTAAATAACAGTTCCTGAAAAAAACTCCACAGCTCATAATGAAATACGAAGAAGGGTTGAAGATTATAATGGTGCAAAAAAACGAGTGGAACAGACAATCAAACATGGTTGAAAAAGACATTAATATGAATCTTGAATAAAGAAGAAGACCACAAAGATCCCGACCCCATAAAGTAGGCGAAGCCATAGAATAATGAAAGGATTGTAAAATACAGCCGAGAAAATTAAAGTAAGTTGAAGCTATAGAGGTCATTTGTATAGGTAACGCTTTATTGAAAAGGGGGTGGAACTATAAGAAGAAGCTGAATAGCTTATGGCACGGGAATGTGGGAAGAACATACAATCACGGTGGTTAAACAGGTAACAGGTGTGGGTCCCATATAACGTCAAAACCACAATTATCCGGGATTAATAAAGTAGATAAAGCGCCGAAAAAACAAAAGTAGAGAATGGAAAACTGAAAAATTGAGAAGGTTGGAAACAGCTGTGAGGATCCTGGTAAGATAAAGTTGTAGAGATCGTTTATGTAGGTACATGGTTTCCTCTATATTAAATAGCACCAAATGAAATCTTGTGTTCAAGAAGGGGTGAAATGGCAAGAAGAAGCTGAATAGCGAATGGTAAAGTACGAAGAAGATTAAGGCAATGTGGCTAAGATTATTATTTTGCAGGAATGTGAGAAGAACTGACAATGATAGGTGAGTAAAAAGATAGGTAAAAAGATCACAGGTATGAGTCCTTTATAAAGGAGACTACTAGACCTATTCTGGCTTGATCAAGTAGACGAACCGATGGAGAAGCGAAAATGGAGGATAGGAAATTAAAAAATAGAGGAAGTTGGAAAACACACCTGAGAGACTTATAGTTAGGTGTTAGTTGTTAGTTGTCCTCTGTGTGTATACATGGTATCCTGTAACTCAAACAGCAACCGCGGAAATGGTATGTTAAAAACGGGGTGGAATTACAAAAAGAAACTCAATAGCTAAAAATTAAATTGAAAAAATATCCAGATAAGGAGACAAACATTATTTTAGTGCGGTAATGCGAAAATAACAGACAATCGCAGGTACATAAAATAGTCGCATATATGAGTCCTATATAAAGTAAAAAACCACAAAGACCGCTTTTTTATAAAGTACGACGTAGACAAAGCGAAAGTGGTGGATGGAAAATCGAAAAAAAGAGTTGGTTGAAAGACACAGCTGGGAGAATTAAAGTAAGTTTAAGATGTAGAGATCTTTTATGTAGAAACATGGTTTCTTGTATATTAAATAGCAGCCGCTGAAATGTTATGTTGAAAAAGGAGTGGAGTTACAAGAAGAACCTGAATAACTAATACTGAAATGCGATGAAGGATTAAGGAAAAGTGGCAAAGATTATTACGGTGCAAGAATGCGAAAAGAACAAACAATCATAAGTGATAAAAAAGATCACAGACATACGTCCCATATAAAATAAAATACAACGAAGATCTGGTCTTGCTAAAGTAGACGAAGCGATGGAAGCACGAAAGTAGAGTGAGAAACTGAAAAATGAAGAAAGTTGTACAACACATCTGAGAATTAAAGTAAGCTTAAGCTGTAGAGATTCTATGTGTAGCTACATGGTTTCCTGCATATCAAATAACAACCCCAGAAATGGTATGTTGAATAAGTGGCAGCGTTGCAAGAAGCAACTGAATAGCTGAAGATTAACTACGAAGAATAATTAAAAGAAAGAGGAAAGGTAATATTATAATGCGGGAATTCGAAAAGAACAAACAATCACAGGAGGGTAAAAAAGTTCCAGATATCAGTCCCATATAAAAATGAAGATCACATAGATTTTGTTTTCACAAAGCAGACGAAAAGCGAAAGTAGAGGATTTATAATTAGAAATTAGAAAGCTTGAAGAACGTTAAGGTATGCTTAAGGGGTAGAGATTCTTTGTGTAGGTATATGGTTTCTTGATTGTCAAATAGTAGCGGCTGAAATAGTCTGTTGAAGAAGTAGTGGAATTTCAAGAAGGATTCAAGCAAAGAGACCAAAATTATTAGTGATATGCGTGAAGAACAGACAATGATAGGTGAATAAAAAGGTAACAGATATGGCAAAAAGGAGACCATCGCAAAGATCTTAAACTGACGAAGTAGATGAAGCGATGCAAAAACGAAAACAGAGGATAGGAAAGTGAAAAACAGATAATTTGGAAAACAGCTGGATAAACTAAAGTAAACTGAAGCTGTAGAGATCCTCTGTCTATGCACATGGCTTTTAAATAAATAATATAATAATGAGAGCAAATAACCAAAATTTAATAAATTAAATGGTTTTAATAATTGAATTTTTGTGTCAAACTCAAGACTAATGAAATGCTCTCTGCATTTTATCTATTTGCAATCAAATAGGGCTTAGCTCCTGTAAAACATGAAATAAACTCTTTCTCAGGGTAGGTTCAACAGCTTGTATTACAAATACTTTGCTGTATGATAAATTAACCAATATGGCAGATGCGTGACTTTGTATTTGACAGGTGTATAGCCTCACATTGGCTACAACTAACAAAATGACCTCCACGTCTTAGAAATAGCATAAATTGAATTTCAAAACCAAAAAAAAGACCACTTCAGGTAAACGCTGCTAAATATCGGACGTGGCTTCCGGCTAACCTGTTTTGTTTCAGATGACGCAAACAGACGCGCTGAGGTTCAATTGTTCTTATTTCTGAAAAAACTGCAAAAAAGGTCTTCAAATTGCAAATCAAAATAACGCAATGAAGTGACGCCACGGCAATAACACCCTTGGTAACGGCTTGTTGGTCCAAATTTCGATCTTCTCTAACGTAACACATTAGGTTCTGGCTGTCCGATGTCTTCGCTACTCGAGAAAGAGACCCCAAAGTTGATCGCTCTTGGACGATTTTTGCAGCTGGCTATTACTTTTTACTTGGCACTGCTTTCACTTTGAAACTTAGCCACAAAGATGGACTACACCCAGGTGACTATAATAAACCCAAATTTGGCTCCACAAATAACTGTCGTTATTATTAATTTTAAATAAACTGGGAGCTCATCTAACACACAGCCTAATTGCTACACGCTTCTATTTGATTTCATAGTTAAACAACTGACATTCTCATTTCCTAGCGATAACGATTTTTATTTGTTTATAAAAAAAGAATTTTTTATATGTTTATTTATGGACTATAGTATTGATAAAATGTTCTTGCATAACTAGTAAAATGTATTTATCTTTTGAAATTGTTCACGTAGCACTTTGCTCTGCTTTTTAATCACTTGGTTTTAATTGCGCTTCATCACATAAATATATTTAGCACTTTATCAGCTGTTTGTCTTCCGATAGGTTGCCTTATTGCTCTTCGCGATTTTTACTTCCTCGTACTGCTTTGCGCAGTTCCCTTCCGTTACCTTGCCGTTTGTGGCTTATAAACCTTTAATACTAGTAACGCTCATACAATTTCTGTACTTAATTATGACTGAAACTTTGGACGTAGCCCTTCTGAAACCTTTCTTATCTCCTGCCAACCTCTCTTACTCAAATTATAGTTGCTACTGCTCATATCAAGTGCATTCCTTAATGTAAAATAATAACTTGAAATAAATAAAATAGTTAATTCTGTGCTCACTATTGAACGTATACATTCTTGTGTTAACTAGGCAATCAAAGTTGCTGTGGGCAATGAACCATTACAGTATATAAAATAGCAACAGCGCAAATCATATGTTGAAGAAGGGATGGTGTTACGAGAAATCTGGTATGATACACGCACACAACTTACTTTTGCAGTGATCTTATAATTGGCCAAACATTTTATTTTCGATTTTTAAGCATTTGTCAAAATGTTTCAAAATTGCAAATTTTACAGAAACCGTACAAAATAGAGAAAGTTGAAGAGACCAGGTTTATCTAAAATTTTAAGCTGAATTCAACAATCTAATAATATACTGGGTGTTCTATTTAAAATAAAAGTTAATAAAAAAAGAAGAAAACAAAGAAACCCATTTTAAAGGTATTCAACTGGAAAATCGCCTATCACACATCAATGCATATTAAAAATGTAAAGTTTTGAAAACAATCGTTAGAGCCGTTTTTTGAAAAAATCGAAAAAATCTGAAAATCACAAGAGTAAACACCATACTTCCGGTAATGCTATTTTCCTCAAAAGCTTGCTGTCGGATCTAGATAGTACACAAAACTTATACATGAAGTTTCAACGCTATACCTCTATTTGTTTTTGAGATATTCTGTACACACACAGACAGAAACATGTTTTTTTGGGTTCCGGGAACTCTAGAACGTGAAGATCTGTTGAAAACTTAGTTTCGAATTTTTGGTGTGAATCAAATACTTCCTTTATTGTAAAAGGAAGTAAAAAACTGAATAGGAAAGGATAAAATACGCAGAATAACCAAGACAAGGAAGAAAAGATTATTATAGTGCAGGAATTCGAGAAGAACAGGCAATCAAAGGTGGGTAAAAAGATCACAGATATGAGTTCCATATAAAGGAGAAAACCACAAAGATCCAATTTTGAAAAAGTAGACAAAGCTATGTTGAGGGAGGGGTAATGTTACAAGAAGAAACTGAGTAGCTAATGATGAAATGCGAAGAAGGTAACACATATAAGCCCCATATAAAGGACAAGACCACACAGATCTTAGATTGATGAAGTAGATGAGGCCATGGAAAAACGAAAAAAGAGCATTCAAGTAAACTGAAGCTGGAAGCTATGCAGGGTGTTGTTGAAATACACACAATTGCTTACTTTAGCCGCTAGAGGTCTTTAAAAATGATTAACTTTTTTATTTTTTTTTAACCCGCTGCATAATCACTACCAATTTTTTGTCTGACTAGTTACTTTAATTTAGAAGCTATTTCCTCTCTTACAAAATTTTAGTTGGGGGAATGGTTTAGCCACAAAAATATCTTCTAAATTCCTACAAGCCTAGTGTTAAGTTACAATTACTGTTTCAGGATTAGAAAATATTTTGTTGTGGGCTAATCCGTTTACCCAACTAAAATTTTGTAAGAGAGAAAATAGCTTCCAAATTAAAGTAACTATTCAGAAGAAAAAATGGTAGTGATTATACAAGGGGTTCAAAAATATGGATGGATAATTTATTGTAACACATTTCAGAAATTAGGGTTTATCCCACAAACAGCTGTACTGGTACAAACGCATGGTCAAAAAATTCATTAAATATATCAAAGGTTTTTCGACTTATTTGAGAAAAATTAAAAAGTTAAACATTTTTAAAGCCCTCTATCGGCTAAACTAAGCAAGTTGAGTTAAATCATCATATTTTGGGCCAAGGCACTTGTGGTCTTCCGTTGTACGTGTATTTCAAAAATACACCGTAGAGATCTTCTGTCTAAGTGCATGGCGTACTGTATATCAAATAGCAACCGCGAAAATGGACGTTGAAGAAAGGGTGGAGTTACGAAAAGAAACTGAGTAGTTAAAGATAAAATACAAAGAATAACCAAAACAAAGAGAAAACGATTATTATAGTGCGGGAATCCGAGAAGAACAGACAAACAAAGGTGGGCAAAAAGGTCACAGATATAAGTTCTATATAAAGGAGAAGACCACAAAGATTCTGTTTTCAAGAAAGTAGACGAAGTGGAGAACCGAAAGTTGAAAATGGAAAATTGCAAAATAGAGAAGGTTGCAAACTCCAGCTAACATAATTAAAATAATCTTAAGTTGTAGAGATCCTTAGTCTAGGTACATGGATTCTTGAATATAAAATGCCTGCAACTGAAATAGTATGTTGAGGAAGGAGTAATGTTACAAAAAGGAACTGAGTAGCTAATCATGAAATACGAAGAAGGGCGATAGCAAAGAAACAAATATTATTATGGTGGTTGAATGGAAAACGAACTGACAATCACAGTTGTGTAAATAGACCGCAGAAATGAATTCTATATAAAAAAAGAGACCAACAGATCCTGGCTTGATGAAGTAAAAGAGAAATATAGAGAACATTCAGAGAGAAGTATAACGATCATTCTTTTATTGGCTATTAAAAGAGATGTAATTAACATTTGATTAACTACTATAATTTTAATATAAAATTTAGTTCTTCAAATACTGAAGTTGGAATTCTTACTTTCTGCTATGGCCAATTTTAATTCGAAGAGAATCAAAACAGAAACAAACAAATTCTTCATAAATTTGCAGGCGAATACTACGTACAATAAAGAAATGCGTTTAACTAAGTGAAAGGTTTGCGCTACATTAATAAAATATAATCTAACAGTGATTAAAGAGAAACTGTAATCATCAGTTTCGACACTTACTGTGTTTTTTTATTGATGGATCTCTAAAGCATTTGCCTAATTTTATCAAAGTAATTTGGCAATCATCCAGTCGAAATATGTTTTTAATAATTGCTTACTAACTCTATTATGTTTATAGGGAGTGAATCATTCGTTACTGCGGCGCAGAGTAATATTTCGTATTTCATGTTTAAATATTGTAGAAAATACTGCGAGGAAACTTCCATCTTCGAAGTGGATACAAAAATTAATCTGAACATAACCCAAATAGAATTAACAGTTAAAATATCTGTAAATGGTCGTAAAGGGTGTGTAGATTTTTATTATGTTTTCAGGTGGTAACCTTAATTCGACTGAGATGTTTTATTGTAGCAATTTTACTAACCAATACGCTATTTTTACAATTTTATTAATTTATCCAACAAGAAGTGTAAATACTTGCTCTGATGAAAAATAAAGTTTATTATTTCTAGCCTTTCAAATAAAAGCAAAAATGGTGGATCCAAACATGCAGAAATACAAATAATAGCAATACCTTACTTTTAACTGTTTTACTCGATTATTTTTCCAAAAAATTGTAAATTACACATCTTCAATATTTCCCTATGCTTATATTATTTTTATATATATTTTTCTAAGCGCAAACAAGATCTTTTTCAGCAAAATTACAACTTGGCTTTTAACACACTATTTTTTTAGTCACCCGACTTGGATTGCAATATTTGTTGACTGTGGGTTCTAAGGATATCAATTACAAATGTCTCTAGATTTATGCTAGATTTAGGTATAATTAAGAAGAAATTCAGGTGGCTAAAAAATTTTGTAACTCATCCGTAAACGCCCTTTACAGGACTTGTTGGATTTTAGGACTCGTCATCGGCCTGAAATTTGCCTACGCGTCCTGTAAAGATGGTCTTTCCAGACAAGTATGTGAAATAAATTTTTCATAGACCGCTGTGACCACAATTAATCCAGCGAAAGCATTTGTTTTAACTAACAGAAGCTTTTGAACGGAATTTATCAATTTTTATCCACCGTAACGGTTGAATATAAATAAACAAGCCCTGAACCGGGGACGATCTGAAGGCTACATTTTCAATAATAAAATTGTATTTGTGTTTCCTTTAACATTAACTTAATTAAACAGCTAAACAAGCCTCAGAACCTGTTTAAGAGCAGTGTTCTTTCTTTCTTACACGCTTGAAATGTGACCCCTGTTTTTTCCAAATACGATAATTTAGATTCACCTGCATGAACTAAAAATGTGACAAGAAATGGACACAACTTTTTTTCTCCGATTTTACAGAGGTGTAATCAATGGTGATCTTGGATGACAACTACTTATATGACAAATTCATAGCTATACCAAAGCAGTGATTTATTAAAGATTTAAGTAGACTAGGCTTTCACATTACTTTCATCTGTTTAGGTTGAGTCAATGGACCTCTTTTTGTAAAATGTTAAAATTAAAACTAAGTTGACGCCTGCTTACTCACTGAGGAAGATGTGTTTTACTGTATGGAAGTTTGTTTCTTCAAGTAAATCTGTTACATCTGTAGTACAGGTTTCGAATTGCACGCTCTTTCTCCCCGCCTACTTGCTTTTTGAATTCGACCGGACAGCGACACGAATTTTGGCTTTTGTTATCGGCATTGTCCATTTCCTTTCTGAGGCCGTGATGATGACTTTGGTTTAGCGTCTTTGCCAGCAGTTTTGGAAAGTTTGCAGAGTATGGTTCTTGGCCTTCGCAGAATGTGCGGGTTGATGCAGCCCTGGCAGTTTTATGAAGAAATGGTTTCTCGCGCCTAGTTCGGCGGATGTGAAAGCGCTTCACCAAACGGTCTACACGTGGCCCAAATTCAATTCGGGTTCGGAGCTCTTAAATACCGTAGGTTTGAAGCTTCCAGAATTTAAATTGAATACCTGCAGTTGCAACCTTCGAATGCTTGGCGGCCTATCGCTTCCGGTCTGGGCCAGTTGCGTGAAACCCGTAGCGGGCAGAAGAAGCTCAACAAGGAAACTACAATCAGATTCTCTGTTCCTTTTCAAGTTTAGATATTAATGCTGCGGACAGTGAATCGGTGCAGAGGCTTCAACTGTATTCAGTCGAAATTTTGGAATCCGGCCGCTATGTACAGTTCACGGGCTTCGTAGTTGAATGATTATATCGTTCCCTCTAATATCAACCAATGAAAAACGGCAAAATGCTTAGTTACGCATGTATTAACTTTTGATAATGTACATAACAACTGACAATCACATATCTTCCTGATTAATAGGTGATAACCACACGCCCTCACAAACATCACGTTACCTGCTGTCAGTACAATTGTTATAACAACCACATTAATTGTACCTTTAATATTTAAAATACACTATTCAAACGTTGTTTATTGACTCGTGAAGTAATCTAGCCGAATACAACTCGTGTCTTCTTGATTATCAAAATATTTCTGTTTCCACTCGATATATTGTTTTAAGCAATCATGCGAGTCCGAAGGACGAGCGTGATTACCAAAGAATATATTGTAATGGTATTTAGCCCTCTAATCAGCTCTGGTGGCAATGTAGACTAATTAAAGATTAAATCACAAGAGCATAGAGTTGGGATGAATAGCACAACTGTGTAAATTCACATAATTTGTCAGTTTGAAATTACATTGGAAAATTTTGCCATTAACATTCGAATTATTTGAATAAGCTAGAAGGGAATGAAACTCGATTTTCAAGGGTTTGAAGTCAGTAATGTAAATTTAGCAAAATATAAAAGGTTTGGGCAAAATAGAAGCCGAACCCATATTAAGTAAAACTGGCACAGAAAGATTCAAAATAAGTAAAGTCAAATGATGCGTAGAAATTAAAGTAAATTAGAAAATGGAATTATGATGAGCATTTTAAAAATATAATAGGTAAGAGAAAATATTAAGGAAAGAAATGTGCCATAGAGCACAAACCCAGGCAATTTACATGCAGCATCAAGATGGAAGATTTGAGGAAAAGCAAACAGGTTCAGAATAAATAGGAAATTCAAGCAGGCGGATGTAAAACAATTGCTGAACTAATAAATAATCAGTGTAGTGGCGGATTGAACAGAGAAGTGAATTTACAATAAACTAAGTGGCGCTATAACAGAGTAGAAAATCGAAAATTTAAAGAACAATTATTATAGAATTAAAACATTGTAAATAATTATCATAGTTGTTAGCTCAGATGACTAAGGCTCCAGGCTGTCATTATAGAGGTAGGCGGTTCGAATCCGACCAGATCCCACAGGGACAACTTTAAAAAAATAGACAATTGAATAAAAATTATACCTGACAGCTTGAATTTTGCTCTAACTTTAATGAAGGAAATTTTATATTTGCAGTTAACCTACATAAGAATAAATTACTCCATTGTGTTCAGCACAATTTAATGCATATGTGGAAGTGTGGGTAGCGTTTTTACCAAAAATTAAATTTACACCGAGGTGGTGGCTTCCGATCTTGGAGCCGTCATCGAAGGAGGTCTACGATTCTCCCATAGCAGCAAACGAGAGGGCTACAGCAGTAAGAGGACGTTGTGGAGCACCAAGCGGACCAGCGGTAGCAACTACATCAGCGTTCTAGCATTGCTGGGGGTCTGCATCAACGACAGGCAACACAGAGGGGTCCTTTAGCGGTTACCGTTCCTGAAAGCATTGTGAGGTTAGTTTACGAAAAATTTAACAGCTCCAAAGGCTTGAAAGTGCGATCATACCTGAAGTACAAACCAAGGAACTGGAATCCGATTTATTTTGATGTCCATGAATAACCAGTAATCTAGGATTTGTAATTAAAATTGCCAGTTGGAGGTTAAAATAAACAAAATAGCAGAGGCGTCCTTTTTAAGCAAGCCAATGGACGTATTAGCCTGAAAACAAATGAACTTACTGACGCCGTCCAAAGGCGGTTTAATTCAAACACTTACCGAGTAATTTTCTCATTGAATCCTTGTTTTAAAATTAATTACACGCACGAACGTTTGACATATTCCGAATCTGTTTATGTCAGTCAGTTTGACAGGCCGAGCCCTTGCGCTTTGAAGTTTAATTTCAGTTGTACACAGTGGCGTGCCAGTAATTTTTAACTTTGAATTTAACAAACTAGGAACCCAAGCCTAAATGAGAGACGAGTCTTCATGCAATATTTGAGCTAGCAAAATAAATATTATACCGATGAGCGAATCATAAATTGAGGGCAAACTACTATTTAAAATTGTAAATATCAATCGAACCTAGAAATTAAATAGTCAATCGGTTAGAATTTGATATCATAAAATTCAAAAGCAAAGTAATTAAGGTATGTGGGGGACTGTACATATTTATTATCCCTTTTTATAAATAGTATAAAGCAAAGCATACAACACATTGCAATATTTCCTGTAAACAGAAATGATTATTTAATAATCAAGAACCCACTAGTTGCATTATATATGATAATATTCCAACCATGTAGCCGATGTTGATAACCATCGCATTTACTTTAAAATGTTGTAATGTATATTTGTACCCCTTTAAATTTTTTATAAGCTATTGCAGTTATCGCAAGCCGAGTTTGTTGAGCTGCACTTTAATTTGGAAAATAATAATCTGAAATCTTATATGACATGATGTCACTATAAACTTCGATATGGACATTTTGCCTTGTTTTTGCTACTGCTACCTGGATTCGTATGCTTACTTTCAGATAATTGTGCTATCTTGAGTTTGCGAATCCACTGTGATGCCTGGATTCTTTTGTCATTAATTAAAAGATTCGTTGGCGCCCTTTTTGGCTTTGAATTAATTGTGAGTACTTAACAAACTACATGCCGTCTCCCCTGATTTAGCCGCGGCCGACGTAGTCACTTTTGTTATAATTTTGAGAGATGCTAAGAATTGCTTCTTTTTCTTCTTATTCTTATATAAGGTCAGTGGCCTGTTTAATTCTACAAAGTTGTGATTAAATGGGCCATTTATGCTTATAAGCATAGGTGACTAGCCTTAGCTATCGAAATTAAGGTAGAATTCTCTTATTAAGGATTAACGAGAATCGAACTCAGTGAGGCCGTCTGAGAGTCAATCATGCTGCTCACTCGACTAACCGCTCTCTTCAAGAAAATATTATATTATAGACATAAATAACAAAAATAAAAATGTATTTATATGGTACACAGTTTGAAGAAGCAATTCATAATGGTACATTTAAACAATCATCAACCATTACTGTTGTGCCAGCACAATATTGTTGAGTCAATTTGACTTGGTCCGTATGCTTTTCCTCTCTGGCTTATCTCTACCTGCTTCCTTTGTAAGAAATTATGACTGGTTATGAAAATTGTGCCCTTAATCTTCTTTTCTCTTCTCGGAAACGTGAGTGAACCTGATTTTATCACAAATATTTGAGCTATATTGGTTCCTTTAAAGTAAGGTAGCATACGATGCTAGTCTCATCCCCGAAGAACATGTTTGAACTTTTATCGAAGCTTTATGCTGATGGAAGACACATGATAATTGTAGTTCATATCGGTATTTCTCATTTTAATAAAAAGTAAAACCTCAACAAACCAAGTGCTACTCATTTTTCTCTACCGCTTTTTATGTAAATCTCTGTTTTTTCGGATGGTCTTTATATAAGGATTGCCTCCATATAATTACATCCACGTTTCCTTTCATTTGTTCTTATGTACTTAAAAATTAAGTTGATGTTATTATTATTTCAGTACGCATAACAAATAACACTTTCCAAGGTTCAAACTCAACCTCAGAATTGAGCGCGACCCCAACCTGACGTCTTCTGACCTCTTGTACACTCCAGCAATTTGCTCCATTCGATCATTTGATGTATTTACTGCCTGCGTTTAACTTACTCTCAATTAAGCATCCTCGTCCTTCCAGCTGTAGGTGCCGCGTCTCCGCCAATGTTATTCCTATCAGGACGTTTTCCAAATGCATCAATTTAGTGCAGCTGATCGAAAATCGCGATAGTAAGTTTTGATAGAGCCCCCATAGCCTTCAACGCCGGACAACCATCGGCCAAACTATCGATAGTTGCTTTGCAATCAATTGCCGCTGAAGGCGCTTCCATAAATAGACGTGATGTGTACGTGTAAATATGAATGGAGCTAAATTTAGAAACGGGGTTAATTTGAACTTGATAAATAAATTTATTCTTAATTGGCAAAAATTTCTATCGGCTGGGACGTGGGAGTGACGACATTCATCTAAAGCCACTTAATTCCGCCGCGACCTTTGCCATGATCGTTCCGATGGAGGAAAACTGCGTCTAATAAGCCGAACCTGGCCAAGAATTTCGTTCGACGTATTTAATTCAGGGAGAGCCGCCTTACAAGCGTCGCGCGATCCCCAAGGTGATTGAATTTGTATTCCAGAGAAAATAGATGGTGTTAAATGGACCGCGAACGTCTTAATGGGTGAGTGGTTAGCTCAACTTTGTCTATATTTAAACGTTCATCTGTTATTCATTGTATTGGTTCCCGAAGTTTCCTGCCTGCGCCCGCTGTAGCGATCAATTTACCACGTTAGCCGCCAAGATTTGTTGCAAGCTGATAGGGAAGCCGAAAGTTGTTATGGCCAATAAATTATCGTTTTTGGTTTAGCGGAAAATCAATGGAAAGCATCGGAGTTCGTAAAGCTTAAACACAATCGCATGAATAAGAAACTTATACGACGTTTATTAGATAAAGCTCTAAAGACGTAGGAAATGTTTTGCAATACGTTGATTGGAGTCAGTATTAATTAAAAAATATTACACGATGAGACGAGTCTTTTCGTAGCAAATTATGCTGCGAAGAATGACTTGGATGAGCAATACACTTCTTTAAACAGAACCAAACTCCCCTTCGAAGCTGAATTAGTTCTTCTCTATGGCAGAATTCAAAATCGCACATATTATAAGTCTACAGCCTTGATTTAAAATGATGAAGAAGAATAAATGAAACCACGTTATGTTTTTCATATCAGCTACTCTTGCACACCATTGCAAACAGGCCAAAATTAATCTGCAACGAGCCTAAAGGTTGCTCGACTAGCTTGTGGGAAGGGGAGGCCTTAACCAGAAAGAACAGTATCAAATTAGTAACTAAAGGGACCTGCCTTTATTTACTCACTTCAGTAAAAATGAGTACTGCATTTTTCTTCACAATGAAGCAATCAGTGAGAAATATTCAAAATAATGTTACTCCAGGAAGCTTGCGTATTCGGCAAAAGAAAACTAGAATGCTTTAACACAGCAAACATCGCACTCAAACGAGAAGACTCCAAACAGCACCTTAACTTGAAGGTAGTTACTGGCTTCTGCTCATATACCCTTTTCGCTGGCCTAAAACGAGTGGTGGCGGTGTTGATCTTTCAAACCGGCATACCAACGTATTTTGGTTAAATCATCAGATAGCAAAAGGTTAAAGAAAAATGTTGTCCTGGTGGAGTCAGCAACGTGTCGTCTAATGTCGAGCTTACGTATGCAGAATTGAAAGATTTTTAAATGTAGCATCATTCGAAAGGTCAGAAGCACTCTATCGTTTTCGCCTACGCTTTATATGCAGTTTCCATATTCTTCTCTCACAATCTAGCCGTCATAGCCTCACTCATATTATCTATCCAATATCTTTATAGTCCTCAGTGCTTACTATTTTCTGGTTGAACCCATTTCAATATTTTGACCATCTGCTTTCATCCATGTTCATTGCATGTCTTATCTTCTGGCTATACCTATGACTGCGATACTTATGCAGTTTCGTATATCCTTATTTTCTCGTTCAATGCACTTTCCTTTATTCCTTTTATTCAAATCCCACATTTCTGCACCTTATATTGCTACATGTCAAGAATCGCATCACTTTTTTCCTAATTGTTTTCAGTTCTTTATAATTTCCTTGACTTTTCATAGCTTAGCATATATATTGAAGTACTAGCCAACCTTCCCTTATTATGCTTTTTTCTCTTAACAAATCATATTCTTTGTATTTATACCCACAGTGTCTCAACATTGCTTCATTTGTAGTTAGCCCAGTTTGAATAGCACGAAATGTAAAAATAAAAATTTAGATTCTTAGATCAAACGTTATCAACAAGGGTTCTCTCTTTTCTTTTCTTTAGCTTCGCTTAGGGACGTACTGATATTGCTAATTACGTTGTTGAATAGTCTTGTCCCATTCTTGACGATATTGGGCTAAATGGGTGGTTTATAAGATATTTATCGGGCCAGTAGGGCCTATCGACGATCTCTCCCTCTATCTCACTCCATCAATTTCTCCACCACAGCGTTGTCGCGTCTGGTAACTACGAAGGATTCTCTCCCTTTTTTCCTTTAGCCTCTTGTGCTAATAGTAATGGCAATAGTAGTATTACAAAGTACCTCGTTGAATGGATCTTCTTCTTTCATTCTTAACGGGCTTAGGCTGACGGGTGACTTGTAGAATCTTTATGTAAACAGTCCGCCTTATTGGCGATCACCCTCTCAGACGTCGTCATTCCATTTCACCTTAATTTATCAGAGCCTCTATTGCGTTGTCGCGTCTGGTAATTATGAAGGATTCTCTTTTTTCCTTTCTTTAACCCCTGCCGAGATAACAGTGATATTGTGAAGTACGTCGTTGAATTGATCTGGTTTATCCAACCATCACAGTCTTGCGCTAAATGGGTGGTTTATTAGAACTGCATCCAATCAGTCGACCCCATCGGCGATCATTACCTCAGTCCCAGTTCTTTCATTTTCCTTAAGTAGGTCTCTATAGCGTTGTCGCGTTTTGTAACTCAGAAGGCTTCTTTCTATTCTTTCCTTCAGCATCTCAAAGGGGAATAGTTACATTGCAAACTACGTCGTTGAATTTATCTTGTTTCTCTATTCTTCAAAGTTTTGTGCTGAATAGGTGTCTTGTAAGATCTTTCTCTGATCAATTCGCTTAATCGGCGATCTCCTTCCCAGCCGCTGTCCTTTCATTTTTCTTTAATTTATCAGTCTTCATAGCGTAGTCGCGTTTAGTAGGAACTAAGAAGGGTTCTTTGTCTTCCTTTCTTTAACCTATCGTAAGGGAATAATAATATTGAAACTACTTTCTTTGAATTGACCCTATTCTTGCACTCTTATCTTTCCAATGCTAAATGGGTGGCTTGTGAAATGTTCATGTCATCAATCTACGCTATGGGCGATTTTACCCTTAAGAGTCTTCACAGAGTTGTCGCGTCTGGTAGTAACTTCAAGGAATTATTATTTTTCTTTCTTTTAATTTCTAGTAGGGGAATGGTGATTTAGGGTGCCATGTTATAATGTACTCATAAATTACACACATGAATAACTATAACACTCTTAATATTCTTTATTAAACGTAACAAATTACAGATATAAATTAAATGTGCGGATTAGCTACTATATTATTACAAGTGCGGAGCGAATAGGTCGGGTTAATCAGAATACATATGAGCGTTTGTGAATCTAACACTTGGCTCCTGAAACACTCAAAGTGAATGCTTCAGTAAGTATTGAAATTTGATAATGCTAAACACATTGAGTATCTGACTCTTCGTGTTGCCGAACAACCAAAGGTGGTCGTCCAGCTGAGACCTAGTACGCAATGCCTTTAAGCTCCATCGCTTTCGTATATATACCCTAGTTGTACAATTTACAAAAGGATTGACTATTCTAATAGTAACAATGGTATTGTATTCACAAGACGAAGAGTCGCCTCACTTTCACTTGCCCCGCGAAAGGGTTCGAGGTTTATGATATACGCACCCACTCGAAATTCACTCTCGATTTTTACAGCTGCAGTTTTATAGCCGTATTGTGCATCCACTTTCGCTTCTGATCTAGGAAAGTGTTTGTCAGGATTTGAGAAACCCTTTTCACTTTTGTTTGAGGGAAACTCGAAGACGTTAGAAAGTTTCTCTTCTTTTGAATTCCGCGGCACAAATCACTTTTTGACATTAGGCGTTTTTAATTGCGTGTACCCTTTAGCTAGAAAGTTTTCACATGGAACTTACGCTAACTGCTTGCACTTCGAAAATATTTATAACACGCACTGTTTATTTTATGGGCGAGTTTACTCTTCTGGGAATTTCTATGCTAACTATTGGCAACGATTTTTCTGATTTATTGCTCCGCTACAATGATATTGCAAACTACATGGTTGAATTGCTCTTCTTCTTTGCTTCTCATCGGCCAGTGGTTAAATGCGTGGCTTGTTAGATATTCATCTGATCAATCCGTTTGATCCTCGATCTACTCTTTGGTTGCCATCCTTTAATTTTTCCGTAATTCCTAAGTCCCCACAGCACTGTCACGTCTGGTAACCGAGAAAAGCTCTCTCAATTTTCTTTTTTTAACTTATCGTAAACGAAGAGTAATATCGCAAACTATGCCCTTGAATTTACCTCGTTTATGTATTATTAACGGACTTGGAATGTGTGTCTTCTAAGATTTTTATCTGGTTGATCCGCCACACCTGCGATCTTCCTCTCGGTCCTTCTCCTTCTATTTTTCCATATTTGGCCACAGTCTCCGTAGCGTTGTCACGTCTGGTTGCTTTTTTATTTAACCCTTCGAGGACAATATTGTCAACTAAGTTGCTGAATTTATCTTCGTTCTTTATTCTAAATAGTGATGAGGTAAATAAGTGGCCTGTAAGATCTTTATCTAGTCACTCCGCTTAATCGGTGATCTCCCCTTCGGTCCCCGTGCTTTCATCTCTACTTAATTGATCAGGATCTCCATAGTGTTGTCGCGTCAGTAGTAACATAAGAAGGGTGTTATCTCGTCTTTTCTTTAACCCCTCGCCTTTGAATTGATCGTATATTCCATTCTTATAGGCCTAACGCTAAATGTGTGGATTATGAGATCTTCATATGATCAATCCATGTCATCGGCGATCTTGTCCTTAGCCACCATCCTTCCATTTTTCTTTAATTCATGAGAATTTCCATATCGTTGTCACATATGTTAGTAAGTAAAAACGATTCGATTTTTCTTTTCTTCAATCCCTCGTACGCAAATAGTGATATTGCTCACTGGTCTTGGAATGAATATATGGTTTATAAGATCTTCATCTGATGAATCCGCTTCTTCCATTTCTTCTTAATTGATCAGAGTCTCTATAGCGTTGTCGCGTCTTGTAGTAACTAAGAAGGATTTTTTCTTTTCTTTCCTTCAACTCCTCTTAGGCAAAAACAATTTTGCAAAGTACGTCGTTGAATTAATCTTATTCCTCCATTTTTAACCGTCTTACGCTAAATATAAGATCTTTATTTCATCAATCCGTCTCGTCAGCGATTTGACCGATAGTCGCCGTCTTTGTATTTTTTCCTCCGCAGTATTTTCACGTTTGGTAACTACTTTACCTTCTCTCTTTGAACCCCTCGTAAGGGAATAGTGATGTTGCCAACTCTGTCGTTAAATTGTTTCTTGTTTTCAACGGGATAAATGAGTTCTTCGGGGATACACTAGTTCGTTCGTTGGATGGTGCAGTGCAGTGAGATACATAACACAAGTCTATAGGTACACGTACATCTCAAAGAAAAGGATTTTGTTGAAACGATTCACTAGAATGAGACCAGTGACCTAACATGCAGCGATGGAAGGAGCATTTAGAAACGAATAAAAAACGAAAGCCTACACAAAATCTACTATCAACATCGAGGTGAGAAAGACTAAAAAGGGTGTAAAAGAGCATGTTAAAAGAATAGTAGCGATTATCATAGTAGTTTATGTACTGCATACTACGACTGTGATATTCTGTATAAATACTAGAATGCTATAATACTGGATATATATATCTATTACTACTGTATTTAGTCTTTCAGTATGTTATTCAAAGCCATTGGGATTTGAAACGAAAATGTCCACGTGCCCATCAAGGCGAGCAACTTTCCTCATATTGAATTTCAGAGTGCGTATATTTCAACAAAGTTTAAAAGACTTGTCAGTTTAACGGAAATATCCAGGATGATTTTCTTCGGGATATCAAATAGAATGCAAAGATATTTGTCAGAGCGTTTCCGTCTTTTAGAATTTGACTAACGAGACAGCAATATAAAGTTTATATCTTGCAAACTTATGAATGTGGAAACTACTTCTCGAGAAATCCATATCTCGCTCAAACTTCTGTGTTTGATACTTGTATTGCGATTGTACGCACCCAGAATTACTTCCTCACATTATTTCTAGTTTTCTCGACGCATTGACAGGATCTGTTTGCCGGCGCGTAGCCGAACTTCTGAAAAGGATCGCGCGTGCGGCAATTAAAAATGCGGAAAGCCTAATTACCTCAGAAGTGGCGATGCAAATGCATCGGAATCAAGAAAGCGAAAATAGCGTCCGACGGGGAGGGGGCTGAGACAAAGAGGGTGGCCTCACTTTAGGGCTGCAGGGTATAAAGGAAATGAAGCAACAAACTTACAAATGGCCCGGAACGACATTAAACAGCGGCGATCTAGTGCTCTCGAATGCTCTTCGCGATCTGCTTTGGTTTACCGATTGGAACTACCCATTAAATCAACAATAAAAAACGGGGAATATGTCGCTGGGGCTGGAATTCGAAAGTGACGCTCGGCGGCGCGACGTCGAACTGCTAAGCCGAGCCGAGAGCCTTAATTTATATTCTGCTCTTGTTCAATATTGAAGCAACATTAATTTTAACATATTTTCTCCGAGGAGCGCGTGGAGGGGCCCAACTAAAGACAGTCTTGAATTAGCGATTTAACGAGCACGTTTCCGAATCATTGATTGTAATTTTCTTACTAATTTGTTTGCGTTTTACGTTCGCAGATTAATTTTGCAAGGTTGGTGTTCGCAATCAACTGAATCCCATACTGATTTTGATATAAAGCCCTGCCGCTGCTGCTCTATGCTTGGTAATTCCTCGGTAATTGCAGATTCAATTCTGGTTATATGTTTTGAAGGAAGTGCATGTTTCGATAAAGGCGGGAGATGGTTTTATTTTTTTCTATTATTGCCTATTCATACCCTAATTAGTTCCGTATTTGGGCGAAACATAAAATATTATTTCTAGCTAGTAGTATTAAAAACTTACATTAAAATTTCCACTTGCAAAAATTGGTTTTTCGCTGTATTCTCAATCCAACCACGTTTTACAAAATTTTGATGATCATTAATTTTCACAATGTTTTTTATATTGTATACAGTGTGTCTCACCAAACTATCGGACATGCTAAACATATATTGGAAAATTATTTAGTAACCGCTCGAGCACAGTGCGGCGCCTAGAAAGAGAAAAGGTAAAACCTGAGAGGCTACTTTGCCCTGGACAGGGCTGTAGCGGAGATACATAGCGATTCGGCATTCTGGAGGATGCGTATGCCGGGCGTTGAGAAGTTCCACCTGGATGTAGCAAACAAAGAGGCGGCCTCATACAGAATAAGTCTGCCATTTTGAGACTTGACCTAGACAGGAATGCAAGCTGGTGACCAACAAAAAAGTGACAGTCGAGGAAGCTGCAGGTGCATAGTGCCGGGCAAGCAAGCGATTCAACCTGGATAGAGTTGTTGCGGGGGCGAAGAATCTGGTGAAGAAATAACTGCAGGGTGACCAAAAGTTTGACTGCCAATGGTGCTACAAGTACGTAGTACAAGTTCGATGTGGACATTTCCTGGGCGACTGTCGAAGATGCTATAATTCTCTGAGAGAAATGGAGGCGATTGCTGTGACAAAGCTTTAGGCAAACAGGGTCGGTTCTTCCTTAAAACTTAGCTGTCAAGGCTCTTCGGCGAACAAAAAGGTTAGGCCTGGAAAACTTTTCTGAATTTTGCTGCTAATCCTCGGAGTTTTTAAGCACCTTGAGGCAATTATTTTCAACGGTCTGATTTTTAACAGTGGAGATCAAGTTGCTATGCTTTATTAAATTTAGCTATAAGTTTCATCAAAGTACAGCCAGAATTATTCATTTTGCATCATGTTGTAGCTGATCTAATTCGCCCATTTTAACACCAAACACGCTCCCTTATGTTACGCATGTTAGGTAAAGTTTATAATTTTTGTAATCTTCAAACTTATCCATTGATTAGTTATAGACAGCGTTGCGTCATTCGATGGTTCGTGTGTTTTTAATGTATTGTTTGGCTTGAATGTAGACAGCGTCACACCAACCCCAACCGTCCATTACAACGTTGCACGAAAGCCAAGGTATTAAACATATCAATCTTAAAAAAGCAAGAGATGAAGAATATAATACTAACCTGAAGATAAACGGTTTGAGAGGTTTAGAATGACGATGGGGTAATCCAGGATTATAGCCGTATGTTCAATAAAGCGTAGATTTTGTAACCTTATTAATTTTTAGTCTTGAAACAGATAGAAAGTAGAATAAAAAACAACAAATCTATAAGGATTTATTTCAAATTTTACAAAAAATCAGTCTAGTAATTACTAGTGTGGTCACCATATCGATTGGTAATACGTTCAGATAGAGGACCTAATCATTAGCCCCTTTTGATGATGCCAAATGTTTTTAAACTACTAGTTATGTACTCAACGAGTGTCTGTTACAAGACAGATTTTTCTCTTGTTAAGGTAATTGATTATCCTAGTTCTTCCTGTTCGATTTTTTAATATTCCTCGTTGGATTGTAGGCTGAGCTCTGACAGTGAAGCCTTTGCAGCGTGTTTCGATAATGTGAAACAGCAGTTACATATATTTAGTAAAATGGGAAGCCTCTTACGTTTTAGTTAAACAGGCAATAATTAATAAGTGAATATTTCCCTGTCATCTAACAGCAAATTGGGACACTTGGTGATGTGTAGAGAGGGTTACATAGCGATTGACGAGTGACAGCTTAAATTTACGAAACTTCTAACTTCTAAATAAAGGCTACAGCGAATTGGGTGACCAAGAAGAAAGAAAACACGGAAGGGAAGAAAAGCAGCGAAAGGGGAGCGAAGTTGGAAGACAAGAGGAGACGAACGAAGAGTCATATGGGTCGAATAAGGAGTAGTTGCCGGAAAGTGGCAAAGAAGGGTACCGTTTCCTTAGAATGGCAGAATATTAACTCGTAGTGTTGCTCAAAAACGCACGATGCAAACTCCCAAAACAATGAAAAGCATAGAGCTTCTGAACACAAGCGTTGTCTTAGATCGGGTGTGGTTCCATCATTAACCATCGATGAACACAGATGCGATACCAGCCATAAGGTAACATTCCTATTATCTGCAAATCCCCATTCGCCTGCAACATAAAGATGCGCCAAACCATTGAGATTTACAAACACCCTACTAATCTCAATCGAGATGAAGTCTTTTTCCTTCCCTCCATGTGGAAGGCGCTGATTTCTGTACCCGGCCACAGCCGTCTTCATCCAACCGCGACGACATTTACCTATAAATGTTCTCCTTCCTCCTTCCCACCCTTAAAAGAGTATCGCATCTGGCTTCATAAGTTAGGTTACCGTCCTGTATTTGCTTACGAATGTAGGCGAAACGCTGAGTTCTTCAATTTTATTAATAACACAGTAAAATCCCGGAAGTCGTTCGTTACACAATGACGATGGTCTTCCGAAATCTACAGAGACATAAAATACTATCTAGATGATAATATATCTACTTTACACCTATGTGTGTTCACTTTCTCGACTTTCTTTGCTCGTTTTAGTAGATATTATTGATCCACTATTGCTTACCAACTAGTAGTTCTTCCATTTCGTTGATACCATTTGATTACAAGTCGTTCTAAGAACGTTTCTCTTACCATTGGCCTCCACTGTAGCAACTCGGTTGTCCGTCTATTATCACTTCTTCCTGCTATTTGTCCTGTTTAGCTCATTTGAATTGGTCCGCTTTCTTTATTGCATCCACCACATCTGTTTCATCCTGAATTCTTTCTTTCTTTCCTTCCTAAAGAATAGCACCCTACTTTTGCCTTTCGATAGCTCTCTGGATTACTGCTTTTTATTGGCTACTTTATTGGTGGCAGATTTTTCAAGGCCGTAGGTGAGTACTGGTAGGGCACGCTTATTATAGATTTTTGCTGTATTTCGTTTGGCCATCAAAACGGTTTCGTACTGAGATAGCATGTGACCAGAATGTAAATTGACTGGCAAAATAACATTAAATCCTGATTCAATAAAATTGGTGCAACAATTCACCAAGCCACTACACCAAATACAAATATGTTTCCTAAATGTGTAAATGCAGAAATAATTTAAGATTGTTACAATATACTGTAATAGTTCAATGGCATAATATGTGAGTAAAATTGGAGATTTTTAACTTAACGATTACGTTTATTACTTTGTTGTGAACGCTTGATATTTCCCATGATAAAATCATCTCAAGCCGTTTATCATGGATTACCTTCTTTTTGGATGTACTGAGGTGAGGTGAGGTATTTCTTAGTTAGTGTACATCTAATTGCATTTCCTCCCAGACGATTCAGAAGCAATTTGGTTGCTGTCATAGGGACTGATTATATCAAATTTCTTTATTCATTTTTGCACACAAGGATTAGTTCCAAAACTTAATTGTTTTACCTCGTACCTCAAGAATGCTTTACTGCCATACTAGAATATCAAAAATGCATCTACATGTGTTTTTAGTTTACTACGGGAGCGCCTGTCTGGAACAGAACTCGGTTTCTTTTCTTTATAAATTGTTGAACAGCATATTGGGAAATATATCTTCAATAAACCCTTTCCAACCGCTGTTCGTCATATTGATACCATAAAAATGTGCGATATTCGACTACTACGCATCATCAGCGCTATAATTGTAATAATAGCACCCATCAATCAAAGGGAACGGCCATAGTTCGGAGGAGATACAACAATAAGCATCAGTAAATTATTCGGAGAGATGAGTTTCGTAACGCGGGGAGACAGCGAAATATCAATATCGCCTTCTACACTTTATTGCTTTTAATATGTACACAATATAAAGTTTGACAAGTTGCAAGCGAAATTCATTTCGAATATTGAGAATTTTACGCGAAAGGCGTATCATTTCATGTAGTATTTGTCGAGAAAACACCCCTTCACGCTCCGGCGTGGATCTCAGCAAAGTGGTGGAAGGGCGAAGAAGAGCAGCGTTGACGTGCCCGCAGCTAATAACGATTGAGCAGTATTATACAACTTATTGTGTAGATGCCTCGTAGCAATTTATTCGATTTCCACTTACATTCAAATTCGGCCGAAACGAAGGGAAAGAACCGCCTTTGGAGAACGCGAGCCCGTAATTAATGGGGCATTTTTCTACAAGATCCTGGCGAGACTCCCGCCACATGGGAGGAAAGTCCCCAAATGAACAATCGATTCGCTGTGATTTATTCGTTTCCGCCGATCAGCTGATAGCGTGGCTGAAGTGTCTGATGGGGAGGGTTATTAGGGTGGAAATTCTGCATTTGTGGGGAACAAGACGTTTAAAGGAAGGGTGGAGTATTCTTTAAAAGCGATTCAGTCCTTTGTAACCGATCTGTTACAGATGTCGATTTTATATTACATCAAAGCTGCCTGGAACGACTTGCAAATGCTCGCTTCCGATACCAAACGCTTTATCCTCATTTCTTGCAGATGTTGTAGTATTTTCGTTTTAGGAATTTGAAAGCGGTGTTTTATCTCCGATCAAACACAGACGTCAGAATTGATGTTCTGTTGCTTGTAGACTTGAGTCGTGGGGAAATGTGTGATTATGTCATTATTGTTCCTTTGGAAACTGAGCACAAATACAAATCACTGGAATGGTGTAAAATTAACATTGAACAGTAAATGAAATTTTACAAAGAAAATATTTTCATTAAGTGCTTTGAAGAACCCCACTAAGGTTCCTAATACTATTAGGAAATATGTTATTATTATAAAGACCTAAACATAGCCACCTTGAGGTACAACGTAAATCATTCTGCGCAAAAATAAGTCCGGAATGCCCACTCACCCTGGAATAAACCAATGTACAGAGCATTATGAAACTCCGGCTAGCATTCCCCAGGAAACATTGCAACAGGAGAATGCAATTAGGTATAAATAATAAAATTAATCTAAAAATACCTCACCTCATCAAAAAGGAATCAATCCAGAACGAGTAGCTCGATTTGTTCTTAAGAAGGAACCCCAAACACCAAGAACAAAACAATTTTCATAACTAAAATAAGATCATGACATTACTACACCTTCTTAGGAACTGCAAAGCACCAACATATTATACTATTCAAATCTGTAAAAAGAATGTAAGGCTATCAAACGCAAGTAAGTAAGAATAAAATGTATCAATTAGTTTTCCCGGTGCATTCAGGAAACCTTTAAGTGTAGTTCCCGCCTTTTCGAATGAATTCCTAGAACGAAAAATTCTAGAGTGCCCCATAGACACCACCACCCTTATCGGCACCAGCGTAGCAACTAACTCTGTACTGGAAAATATATGTACGAGCACATTAAAGCTTAGAGGTACATTTTCAAATCATCACATTGGTTAAAAGAAGTACATACAACAAATTGAATTCCTTTAACTTGAACAAAAAGGACACACCAAGTATCCAAATATTTAAAAAAAATGTTAATGTAATTAAGTAAATTGGCAGTTGTTAGTCCAGACTATTGTCACTCACTAAAACCCAGGGCAACACAAGAAATAAAACCCAAACTCACTCCCAGAACGAATGCAAATCCTTCCCAGAAGAAAGTAAGTGAGAAAGAGAAATATCTAATCATCGCTCTCATTCTGGCTTTTCTTAGAGAGCGAGGAGCAACACTAACACGATTCATGTCCGAACATACACAGGATTCGTACGATATTTTTACATCTTCTGCAGTTTCTCTAACGTTCAGTAGCTGGCTTAATAACCTTCCATCCTGTCTTTTATCACCATCCTCTTTTTATTTTTCCGAGTTTATGGACAACATGCAACATGATCTATGCTCAAACACCATCAAGTCTCTCTTGATATTTCTATATATTTTCCGATTTCTCTAGTCAGTGGACTACTTGATAATACCATATTTTATTATCATCCTCCCTCTTGGTTTACCTTAAGAGACATGGAACCACAACACAATCGGTGCCGAAAGATTGACGAGAATCGTATGGTATTTCTACGACTGCTATTTTTTGGTCAATCGGTGGTTTAACAACCTTTTCATCCTGTTTTTACCATCATCGTTATTTTGTATTTCCATCAAGAAGCGAAAAATAACAGCAACACGATCTATGCCCAAACGTTGACAAAACTCGTATGATACTTCCACTTCTTTTGTTATCTCTCTAAAAGTCAGTCGTCTACTTAATAACCTCTTCATTCCGTATTGTATCAAAATCATAATTCGGGGTTTCCCCTAAGAGACCGGGAGCAAAAGCAACACGATCTATGTCTTCTGTTCATTCGCCTACTTGGCAACATTTTAATCCCGTATTTTATCATCATTACCATTCTGGCTCTTCCATAAAAGACGAAAAACAACAGCATCACGATCTATTCCCAACAATTGTCAAGATTAGTATAATATTTTTACTTCTTCTGCAATCTACTTGCTAATATCGTATTTTATCATCATTATTCTTATGGCTTTACCTTAAGAGACGGGAAACAGCAGCAACACAATATATGTCCAAACATTGACTAGACTTGCGTGATATTTCAACATCTTCAATAATATCTCGAACAGTTAATCACCGGCTTGCTAACCTTTTGATTCCGTCCTTTACCATCGTCATTATTCTGGCTTTCCTATAACAGGTGAAAAAAAGCAGTAACACGATCTATGCCCAAAACATCTACAAGATATAAATGGTACTTTTATATCTTGCGCAATTTTTCTAACATTCAGTAGGGGTTGACAGCCTCTTCATTCCGTCTGTTATCATCATTCTCTGTCTGTTTTTCGTTAAGAGACGGAGAACAACAGCAACATGATGTAGGACCAAACATTATCAAGTCTCGCATGATATTTCTTTCGTCCCATCTTTTACATTATTCTCATTCTGGGTTTTCTTTAAGAGGCGAGAAACAACAGCAACGCGGCCGATGTCCACACATTGACAAGATTAGAATATTTCTACATTTTCCGCAATTTATCTAAAATTAATCGCTGGTTTTGATAACCCTTTTATGCCATTTTTTATCACCACCTTTATTATGGCTTTCCTTTAAAGAACGAGAAACAACAGCAACTTGATCTATGCTCAAACATTATTAAGTCTCCTATGATGTTTCCATTCTTGCTGGATTACCTGTAACAGTCAGATAACTATTTCATAGTCATTTCAATCTGTCTTTTATCACCATTCTTTTTCTGGCAACACGATTCATGATCAAACATCGACAAAGCTCGTGTGATTTTTTCACAAATTCTGCAGTTTATCAAATGATGTCTTCATGTCGTCTTTTATTATCATTCCAATTTTGACTTCTTTTTAGAGACAGGAAAGAACAAATTCACCAACACGATCTATGTCTAAACATTGGCAAGACTTGTATGATATTTTTACATCTTCTGCAGTTTTTCCAACAGTCAATCGCCGGCTTCATAAAATTTTTATTTAATCTTTTATAATCATTCTTATTTTGGCTTTTCTTAAAAGACAGGAAACAACTGCATCAGCAACAGGATCTATGATATGTTTAAATCTTCTGCAGTTTCTTGAACAGTTAATCGTCGGCTTTATAACAATTGCATCTTTTATCATCATCATTTTCTGATTTCCCATAAAGAAAGGGAGAAAAACAGCAACACGATCTATGTCGAAACATTGGCAAGACTGGTATGTTATTTTTACATCTTCTACAGTTTCTCAAACAGCTAATCGCCGACTTATAACCATTTCATACCGTCTTTTATCATCATTCTCATTCTGGATTTTTTAAGAGGCGAGAAAAACCAGCAACATGACTCATGTATCGTATAATATTGCTACATATTCTGCAATTTCTCTAATAGTGAATGGTTTGATAACCTTGTCAAACCGCCTTTTATTATTATTCTCATTTTGATTGTCCGCTAAGAGTCTAAACATTGATAAGACTCGCCTGTTAGAGCATGACAACGGTCACTAAGACTTCTTCATAACCACATGAATTAAGTAATTCCCGTCAAGCAAGTCAACATGGAAAGTAAGACAAAGCTATGCATTTGTTCCATCTAACAGAATAATTTCCACATTCTTCTATTGCAATAGCAATGTCAGTCTAATTGATTACTATATTTTAATCAAGTTCACGCTCACAAACTTAGGAGCAATAACAATTTAGTACTTTCTGTAGACGATATCGACACAGGGGCACATAGACACAGTTGAAAATGAGCTACGGTAAAAATGCGAAGTGACCAAGCTTGCAAATCGAAAATTCGCACAAGTATGGAAAGATTAACAGATCTCTAAGCTGAGTTAGATTTATACACATCGTAGTGTTCCCAATATTTCTGTATGGGTATTAATCCAGAACCCTGAGGCAATCCCAACGCAGAGCGATCAATGCACTGGAGGTGTTTGTTGGAGAACATCCTTTAACCACCTACTGGACTAACACCTCCATCTTAAAGAAATTAAATATGACCCAAAGACTATCCAGTGTAACTCGGCCATATCATGTAAAAAAAAACCATATTTTCTATAAAAAGATATAATAAGGGATAGAGTAAAAGTAAATAGAACTGCGGGACGTTTCCAAACCCACTGGATCTAATAAAAAATATAGTGCTAAATAGAGCGTTTATGATCTTACAGTGGCCACTACATTCCCAGGACTGAAGAGAAAGAAAGACAGCCGAAATTAAAATAATGTTACTGGAAATTTTTCCATCACACTCAAATTTCCAAATTGTCAGTTCCATTTTTATAGCTGTTGAAGAAAATTTTATATCTTCTACCTTACAGGTCTGTGTTTAAAGATTTGTAGAAAGGACAACAAACTATAGACTAGTAAGGGTCGAAAAAAATCAAAATATCAGGGAAAGACAAGACCGAAAAGACCACGATATGGGGAAAGCTGGCCGACATCTTCTGCAGACTAATCAAAAAGCTTGGGCGAAGAAAAAGAGTTAGTTATACTTACAATGAAAGAAGAAAAAAGATTTCTTGTTCTATCTAGCTCGTAGCGTATTCATAAAAACTGTTTTATTTAAGAAATCAGGAAGGAATATGTGACACAAATCGTATGTCCATTAGTAATCTTGGCAATAATCATGCTTCAGTAAAATAGCAATTCGCAGCTTAAAAGTGACGCACAGCTCACTATAACTAATATAAACTGATTTTCCTTTGCTGACAAAAATATCAACGAAGACGATAAAACAAAAGGTAAGACACGAAGCCTTAAGATTTTAGTAAAAGTCCAGTCGATTTAACGAATCCAAAAGAATACTGCAACTTGAACGATAGCAGGCAGGTCTTGGTATTTGGCAGCTCGTAAAATATATATTTTGCCTTGAACCAGGATGACCATAAAAAGCAGCATTTAATCCTACCTACTGCGCTACTTTTTTTACAAATAAATGTTATGCACATGACAAAGTGTTTAGTTTGACTATTCGAGTCTTATTAGAAACATTAACATATTTTTATGTGTATTATACATAACTAGCAACCCAGTGAGACAAATGTCTCATTTAAAAAAACAAAAAAGACCGTTTTTCAAATAGAACGCGTATTAAATAAAAAACTGTACCCAGACCTGGAAGCTGTCAAAGTGGTTGCCTAACCGATCGACGTTTTAAGGCGCAGAGGGTCGCAGCTCCGTTTGGCTGCTGAAACAGTTTTTATTTAATACGCGTTCTATTTGAAAAACTGTCTTTTTTGTGATTTCTCGAAAACCGGAAGTGTCATGTGACTGAAATTCGGTTCCTGAGCTGACATGACCATTCCAAACATATAACTTTAATAACTTTTTTCTCTATTTCTTACGGTTTGGCTGCTGAAACAGCGTCCCGGACGGACGGATGGACAGACAAGTCTATTAGATAAAGGATTATTAACACTCCGTCCCTGGTCGAGCTTGCTTCCTTCAGATCCATTTAATAACAATGTCACCAACTTTGCTGCTACACTTCTGCAGGATGTTGTGTCGTTGTAGAACTAAATAATCAATAAAGTATTTAGAGATTTAATGGAAACGGCATTCCATTAATAAAATTCGATAGAAATATATCTTTAAATAAACATTATGATCTAAATTTTTCGTCACGTTACAATAAAAATCACATAGTGTTAATATCGTTATAAAGAAGCATTATCTGTTTTGTTCATAGTTTTAAAAAATTACAATATTGGAGACGCTCATGTTCATAACTCGAGTATGCTCGAAAAATAACAAAAACTTTAAACCATCATAGTTTTTATCATTGAAAGACAAAAGGTAAACCATTTTAAAACTCAGACTTAAAGTCCAATTTTCTGTTTTTACCCCCCACCCCTCCAAAATGTAAAAAACAGGCTTAAGTATCGGTAACTCGGGAGCCCCGGTGGGTCAGTAGTTTCCTCGGCTGCAGACGAGGTTACAGTGAGGCGCGGTATGTTCGGGCGGGAATTCGACTCACGCCTTGGCCGGTTTCACTCTGTTAATGCTTATTATAAGTGACGCCCGTCCCCTTCCTGAAGTAATGCGAAAACAGTTCCAAAGCGAACAGAAAAACTTAGGAAAAAAGGTATCGGTAACCTTTTTATTCATGCAAGTCATTGACCTCAACTTTTTTTTATTATGCCACTTTTGGTTCTATTTCGACTGTAGTAAATGGAAATTTACGGGCTAAGTCGGGTAAACCAGTAGTCAGTATGACAGTTTATTTCGTTTTATAGAAGCGGAAGCTTTGCAGACTCCCCGAGTTGAGCATTAGGATGAGTCCAGGAACGTCATCATCGATTTGTATTCAAACCAACAAAACGTCGTTTCTGATCCATTTCACCCGGTTTGCTCCTTTATCGCGATAGAGACATCGAAAACCGATACAATTGCCATTTATTGTACACTCAATGTTCATCATATTGTCCACTTGCTCTAAACTGCAGTTTACTTCTAAATCAGATTCGCATCACTATAAAGTGTGCAGTTTTCCCACATGCATCATTTAGTAGATTACCCATTTTCAACTATTTAACATTTAATTTTAATTAATTATTTCGAATTTTTCCGTCAATGATTCTTAGGGAAAAAAATGTTTGTCTTAGACACATATTGTGGCGTCTAAAAAATTATAGCACCTCTTATGTGCGCTCTTAAATTCTGAGGTTAAATTTAAAATAGTTGAGGTTGAGTGTACACATTTGCGTGTCTTCTGCGACAAGGGCATTAAACTTGCATAAAGTATAGTAGCATCTGGAACAATAGGACCGGAGGCGATTACAAATATTGTCAGCAGCATCGAAATATTGATTTTGCAATCTCAAGGCGCCATACTTTGCTGCCCATCTTTCTGCCAACTATACTTATACACTGGCGTTTGTAATACCCCTAATTACATAACAGTCTTTCGACAAACGCCAGGAAGCTCAGCGCTTAGAAGGTAGATTAAGCGAAACTTTTTGAATTCCTCGCCAGCACTCATCCCTTCGATACAGATGCATTGTCAACTCGCAGCGAGCAATTCTGGAGAACACTTGTCTGAAGGGCAGGATTCGTAGTTATTGAAATACCTATACCCTATCTGATTTATTTTCTTTTCAATAAAAATACACTCGAGGGATTCTAAAAGGCATCCACGGCGTGTGTTTTTTCCAGCTGCCGGGAATGCGAGACGAACCGACCTTGTTGCTAAAATATCAATTTTATTTAGACGTCTGTTCGGAATATTTTCCGCTGTTATAACGCAAGCATCCGAGTTTTAAAGGTTAAAGCGCAATTTAAACAGGTTAACTGCCACATTGATTTTTTGCTTATTTTATACATTCACTTGTGAATCACAGCTGATCTTGATCGTTGCCGATCTCTATAAAAATTAGCTCAACGCAATTTTCATGCAGAATAAATTGAGTGCATACAGAAAACTCAATTTCAGAAATGTGTACAAATGCTATCTAGGATGGGGTTAAGTAATAGCTGAAAATCAATGGAAAAATTCAAAATACAATTTATTGCTATGCTATGACGGAAGTTGCTGTTATCGTTGTTCCTTACTGTAGAAAAGGCGTAAGCAGGCGGAGAACTACACTTTTTCCGAGACAAAAAAGTTTCAATGTTAACAAGGGGTCTTTTATATGCTACACATCGTAGTAACAGCTGACAGCTACGATTTTACATCAACTGGGAATCGTAATAGCTCACCCTAAAGTATAATTAAAAAAAGGTATAATTAAAGCATTTTC
The DNA here is from genome assembly GCA_940337035.1 of Agriotes lineatus. Classification (NCBI taxonomy): domain Eukaryota; kingdom Metazoa; phylum Arthropoda; class Insecta; order Coleoptera; family Elateridae; genus Agriotes; species Agriotes lineatus. Next base: position 12,628,694 of record OW679203.1, on the reverse strand, counting down.
GAAATAAACCCAGAACTTGATTCAACTAGCAGGAAATAATGGCAACTAGGTATCTAAATAGTGTGGTCACACTATAAGGCTTCCAAAGAAATCAACGGAAAAGATGTGAACAAAATAAAAAAATGTAAGGCACCCTAACGTATCATGGAAGAAAGCTATACTAAAACAATGTTGGATGGAAACCCACAGGAAAGTGATGGGAATAGCATGAGATACCGTGGCATGTTATAAGACTTCTAACAAAACTAGTGAAATACAAACCAAGAGAAGGGATAAGAGGAACGTGTTTTGAAATAGCATAGAAGAAATGTCTAACTAAAATATTGTTGTAGAGAAACTTACAAGAAAGATTGAAATTACAGGAGATACGTCGGCACGTTGTAAGACCTCCGAAGAAACTAAAGAAAGAATTTAAAAAAATAAAGTAGAATCTCTTAAGTATAATGAAAGAAAGGTATAACTAAAACAATGCTGCTGGAGAGACTGTTGTAAGACTTTTAAATAAATCAAGGGAAGAGACACTAAGAGAAAGAAGGAGATGCAGATATCCTAAAGTACCGTGAAAGAAAGCAATAATAGAGAGAAACCACAACAAGCTAATTGGAATGGCAAAAGTTACTGGCAACAGGAGATCGAAAAGTGGCGAATATATTATAATATTATAAAAAACACAAATGGTATAGACACTCAGCGGAAGGAGAAAATGTGAACGTCCTAGAATGAATAAATAATTAAAGCAATGTTGGAGAAAGCCCACATGATTGGAATGACAAAGCATCCTGCCGACAGGAAGTCGAGATGGTACGGGCATATTACAATTTAATAAAAACCAATGGCGAGACACCAAGAGACAAGAAAAGAGAAGCATTTCCAAAAGCATCATGGAAAAAAGATATAACTAAAGCTATTTTGGAGAAAACACACAAGGTGATTGGAATGACAAGAGATACTAACAACTGGAAATTGAATTGGCCCGGGCATATTATAATACTTTCAAAGAAACTAATGGAATAAACACCAGAAGAAGGTAGGAGGTGAAGATGCGGTAAAGTATCATAAAGGAAAGCAATATTGGAGAGAAATCATAAGAAGGTCATTGGAATGGCAAGCGAAACTAGCAACTGGTAAACGAAGTGCTCCTGTCATATTTCAACATTTGAAATAACTAATGGAATAAGCACCACAAGACAGGAAAAGATGAGAACGTTTTAAAGTTTCATGGAAGAAAGAAATATTTTAAAGCAACACAAGAAGGTGATTAGGCTTGCAATATATACTGACAACAGGGTTTCGAAAGGGTGGGCGGGCATTTTATAAGACTTCCAAAGAAAATAATGGAACAGGCACCAAAGAAGAAAAATGCCTTAAAGTATCACAAAAGAACACATCGGAGAAAAACCACAAAAAGGTGATGACATGGCAAAAAATACTGGCGACTGGGAACAGAAATGGCGTAGGCATGTTATAATACTTCCAAAGAAACTAATGCAATAAACTCCAAAAAAGTAAGAAGAGGGGCATGCCTTAAAGCAGGGGTCGGCAACCCGCGGCCCGTAGCCCTCCGTCTTGCGGCCCGCGACTGTTTTGTAAATGAAAGTCTTATATACCTACCTAAAATTTAAATAATTGCGTCATGCGCGCGCAAAATTCAAGCGAGCGTGCATTTAATAAGTATGTAATATCACAGACACAGAGTGGGTGCGTTCAGCCGGCATAGCGCTGAGGTAGCGATTGAGTTGAACGCTTCCTTGACCGACAGCGCTTCGGTTTCGCTTCGGCAGCCGTCGTTATTTTTGGGAGCGAATTTATTTTCGCTCCATTTCCGCTTGACCACTTAGCAGAAGATGGTGTTTGGGTTTACTTCTAAGTATAAGCTAGAAAGGCGTGAATTTTTTAAAAGCATGGATTCTGAAACGACCCTGCTGCAGTTTAATGTTAAGAAATTAACATTACCATTTTCTCAAAATCAGTAGTTCCTTGAAATTATTGAAACAAATAGCCACTGAAATGTGATACAAAAGTAGTAATTAAAAAAATTCTCAGTTACAGAAAAAATAAACATGCTTCTCGTCTCACAGATGAGCATTTGAGAGCTATTCTTCGAATTTCAACTACAAACATGAAAGCTAACATACTACAAATAGCCACTAAAATACACCCTCAAAAGTCACACTAAATTTTTTATAAGTACAGTTATTAAGTTATTATATGTAGGTAGATATACTTTGTACATAGTTCTCGTATTTTTATTATTTTTCCTAATTTTTTTGTCATTGTTCCTGCGTATTAATAAAATTGAAGTACAATGTTTTCGCATTTTTAATATCACTCCGATATACATAGTATACCTATTATCAAAATTATGAATAAGTGCGGCCCGCCTTCACTTCATTTTGCCACTATGTGGCCCTTGACTGCCAAAAGGTTGCCGACCGCTGCCTTAAAGTATCATGGAAAGAAGCAAAGTTGGAAAGAAATTTGATTAAAATGACAGGAGATAGGTGGGCAATGGAATAAACAATAAGAGAAAAGAGAAGAAGCATTTGCCCTAAAGCATCATAAAAGGAAGCAATATTGGAGATAAACACCAAGAAGGTTATTAGGATGGCAGGAGATACTAGCAACTAGGAATAAAAATGGAGCGGACAAGTTATAAAATGTTCCAAGAAACTAATAGAAGAGCCGCCGAGAGAAAGTGGAAAAGGAAGACGATCTAATCTATCGAGGAAAAAAGGTATTACTAAAACAATGTTGGGGAAACCCACAGTAGAGTAGTTGGAAGGAATCTTATGAAAAAGACAGCACAAAAAAGAAGAAAAAAGACGCCCTGACGTTTCACGAAAGAAAGATAACTAAAACAATGTTGGAGAGCAACTCACAATAGGGTAACTAAAATTATAGGACATACATGTTATAAGACTTGCAAAGGAACCAATGGAATAGACACTAAGAGAACGGAAAATAGGAAGTTGCCCTAAAGTGTCATGAAAGAAAGCAATATTGGAGAGAAGCCAGAACAAGCTAATTGGAATGGCAAAAGATACTGGCAACAGGAAACTGAAATGGTGCGGGCATGTTATAACACTTTCCAAGAAATTCATGAAAGAGACGCCAAGAGAAAGCGAAAAAGGAAGACGCACTATCTATTTTGCAACAAAGGTATAACTAAAACAATGTTGAGGAAAACCAGCCAAAAGGTAATTGGAATGACAGGAGATACGTGGCTATGTTATAAGACTTTCAAAAGAACATTGGTACGAAACCGCAAGCAGGTGATTGGAATGGCAGGAGATACTGACAACTAGAAATCGAACATTGCGCGGGCACGTTATACCATTTGGAAGGAATCTTGTGAAATAGACACCACGAAAAAAAGAAAAAAAACGTCATGGCGTATCGCGAAAGATAGATATAACTAACACAAGTAGGAGAGAAACTCACAATAGGGTAACTAAAATGATACTTGGGTATGTTGTAAGACTTCCAAAGAAACCAATGGATTAGACACCAAGAGAACGGAGAATAGGAGGTTGTCCTAAAGTATCATGAAAGAAAGCAATACTGGAGAGAAACGACAAGAAGGTTATTAGGCTGGCAGGAGATACTGGCAACAAGAAATCGAAATGGTGCGGGCATGTTATAAAACTTTCCAAGAAATTAATGACACAGACGCCAAGAGACAGCAAAAAACGAAGACGCTCTAATCTATTGTACAAGAAAGGTATAACTAAAACAATGTTGGGGAAAGCCAACAAAAAGATAATTGGAATGACATGAAATACGTGGGTATTTTATAATACTTCCAGAGAAACCAATGAATAGACGCCAAGAGAAAAGAAGAGATGAAGATACACCAATAGTACCATGAAAGAAAGCAACATTGAAACGAAATCTCTAGAAGGTGGTTGGAATGGCAGGAGATACTGACAACTAGAAATCGAACAATATGCGGTCACGTTATACCATTTTCAAGGAATCTTATGAAAGAGACACAACGAAAAAGAAGAAAAAAGACGTCATGACGTATCAACAAAGAAAGATGTAACTAAAACAATACTGGAGAGAAACTCACAATAGAGTAACTAAAAAGGGCTTGCAAGGAACATTACAAAGAAGACACCATAAGAAAGGAGAAAAGAAAGACACCCTAAAATATCTTGAAAGAAAGATAAAACTAAAACAATATTGGAGAGAAACTCGCAATAGGGCAACTAAAATGGTAGGAGATACTTGGGCATGTTATGGGACTTCCAAAGACTCCAATGGTATAGACACCAAGAGAACGAAAAATCGGAAGTTGTCCTAAAGTATCATGAAAGAAAGCAGTATTGGAGATAAACTACAAGAAGGTTAGCAGGCTGTCTGCAGATACAAGCAACTAGAAATCGAAATGGTGCGATCATGTTATAAGACTTACCAAGTAACTAATGGAAAAAACGACAAGAGAGAGCGGAACAGGAAGCAGCTCTAATGTATTGTGAAAGAAAGGTATATCTACAACAATGTTGGGAAAACCAAAGAAGAGAGTAATTGGAATGACAAGAAATACGTGGGTAGGTTATAAGACTTCCAAAAGAAAAAATGAAATAGAAGGCAATAGAACATAGAAAATGAATATATCTTAAAGTACCATGAAGAAAAGCAATATTGGAAAGAAACCACAAGAAGGTGGTTAGAATGGCAGGAGATACTGACAACTAGAAATCAAAGATTGTGCGGGCACGTTATACTATTTGCAAGGGACCTTAGAAAAGAGACACCATGAGAAAGGAGCAAAAGAAAGACACCATGAAGTATCATGAAAGAAAGATATAACTAAGCCAAAATTGGAGAGAAATCCACATAAGACAACTAAAATATTAGGAGATACTTGGTCATGTTCTTCCAAAGAAACCAATGGAATAAACACCAAGAGAAAGAAGAAGATACAGAAATGAAGAATCATGAAAGAACGCAATATTGGAGAGAAACCACACAAAGCATATTGGAATAGTAAGAGATACTGGTAACAGGAAATAGACACCAAAAGAAATGAGAACGTCCTAGAGTGGCATGGAAGAAAGGCATAAGTGAAGCAATTTTGGGGAAAGCCCACAAGAATGTGCTGAAATGGTAAGTAATACTGGCAACCAGATGTTGAAATGGTACGATCATGTAACAATTAACTAAAAAAATAATGGAATAGACACCAAGAGAAAAGAAGAGAGAAAAATTACCTAAAGTGTCTTGTAAGAAAAATACAATTAAAGCTATTTTGGAGAAAAACCTGTCAGAAAATCATTGGAATGATAGTAGAACTGGAAACTAAGTAGTAAAATGGTGCTGTTCTGTTATAAGAGTTGCAAAGAAACTAATAAAACAGACACGAAAAAAATAAAAAAGGAGGAGTTTCTAAAGTATCATGACCAACAGTTATGACTAAAGCAATATTATAAAGAAACAAAAAAATGCATTGGAAACGGCCCGCGATGCCGGCAAATGCGACTACATTCACAAATACTTATCATCTCTAAGGGTTAGATACACTAACAATATGAATGTATACTGCGAGGTAAATACACATTTAGGAGGTGGCTCATCAACATCAATTAAGATTGTAATGATTTAAAAAAGAAATTGCTTAATAGAGGTCGTTCTTGAAACACGTTAAATTATTATATAAGTGTTACCTGAACCCAAGAACTGAAAGTTTTTATGGGATAAATTGTGAGGAGGATTTGCGTTCCCTTCCTCGTTGCCTTACCACAATCGTTCCAGATCTTTCACAGCGCTTGTGGAGGTCTGAAATTAGTCAGAATGTATCATAAGCTCCCGCCCCTTCCAATCTAGTACTGACAGATCTTTGTCAGTGTTAGTCCTTAACCATCAACATCTACAGGCCTCTTTTCACTTTAGAAAATCCACATTGAGTGTTTGCACCATAACAAAGGTGTCATTAAACAGCTTACCCAAGGTTTAAAAATTGCTTTAACGTACCCTCTCCGATCCTACACGAGCAATTCAGAGGTCTTGAAGTTCATAATAGAATGAAACTGTATCACAAGATTACGAAGTTGCCAAATATGAAAAATGGTTTACCAAAAAAATATTGGTGAAGTCATTCAACTTCACCTTCTAAGTGACGTCCGACACACAAACGAATCAGGAACCATAATAACCTCACAGCCGTTCCATCGAAGCCTAATACCTTCCCGTTTGGGGTTGGAAATAAAATTCAACAAAAGCTTTCACAGATTGTTTTCGGCTTTTCTGATTCAAGTTGTTTGACCAGCATCAACACAATGTGACGCAATGACACTAGAATCCCAGATAGAAATTGAAAGTCATTATGAATCAGCCATCAAATACCTAACACTTAACGTCAAAGTTGACAGCTAAGTAAACATTTTAATGTGACTCATCATAGCCATTTTTTTTTTCAGAAAATCATCACTGCCAAGAGACGGCATGCATTTAGCAGTCCCGACCACAAGAACAGCTACCATTCCATCATACATAACAATTTATATCTATTCTGCCTTCGTATTGTAGTAATTAAGTGCGTTTAGAGCAATTAAAGTGAGAGAGAATATGTCAATTATAGGCTAACGTTAAGATATGGCCAAATCTTCAAATCGCTTAAAATCCGTAAGAAGCTTTGTACCTACAAAATTCACTGGATCTGAGAAGAAGGTTTGACAAGCTTGGTCTGATAAATTTCAATACATACGAAGATACATGACGCTCATGGCTTCATGTTCTAATGACTGTGTCGACGACCTATACAAATTAAAAATTACGATAATTTTTAAGTTTAGCTCGAAAGGACTGCTCGAATTTGCAAGGATTCCCGTCGGAGTTGCAAGCGCACATCAACATGCGTTTGATAATCAGAACATTAAACAGGAGAGCATAGGAAGGTGCAATGCATCAAACACTTTTGCGAATGATATCTGTATCGTTCGTAGTATATCCCAGTTGCGTGAGATCTTGCTATTATAACATCAACTGTAGCAGTTTATCGTAGTTATGTTGCACTTAACTGCAATGCATATTAGTTATTACCAGACAGAATCGTTTACCCATCAGTTATCAGTTATCTGCGTAATCTACACTGTGTCAGTCTCCGTCATAGCATTTGTTGTTTATTACATTTCAACAATCTGATTATCTGCGAAAATTATTGTTGCGCTCGCGTTAGAATATGAAAACTAGCCTAATTGGTGCAACTACATCAGAGAGAAAAACGGGCCTGCATTCCTAAATTTAGCTTCTCGAGAAATGTGGGCTAGGTATCTAATCTCCTCTGCATATACGAATGTCAATGTGGTATTTCAATATATCCGACTTACAAATGGAATGTCACTGGGCAGCGGTCACCGCGATCCAATAAAACATTTTTGCGCGAGCAATAAGCTTTCTTTAGAATATATTTACATTCTTTCCATATATTGCAGAGATGCTGCCTTTCATTCCACTGCAAGTGAGCCCACATTATGCCGCTGAAAACCAAACCCTGACATCGTCCTTTCAAACGGCCTCCTAATCAATATTTCACAAACAAGCTGGCACTTCAGTCTATCTCATCCCGTACCTTATTCCACTCGTTAAAATTTAACCACCAATGGCGAAATCGTTTCACATCATGACTTTGATTATATGCAAAGAGAAATCGGCTATACATATGCCAAAGAGTACAGCCAGTCAGGCGTGCAGTGCAAGAAACTGCGCCCGCCGGAGCGCGAACACGCTTACTACTCCAACTTGCCACTACCAGCCCTCAAAAATATCATCTAGTCAATTACTGATTCCCTTTCGTATCATATCTGCATAGCATTTCTCGAACACTGCGTTTACACGGGTCGCTTAGGAACGACTTTGGCATGGATCGACGCTTCAACAGTTTATATAAGTGAGATTTTAGAAACTGCCCTGCTGAAGTGTGTTAATATCAGTGACTTACCTCTCCTTACAATGGTTTTCATATTTAAAACATACCCTTAAATGTCTCTCGTTATAATAACAATTTGATGAGTAACATATAGTTTGAAGAGTTTCTGATTTTGTAAAATGTTGAACTTGTTGAATATACACAAGGAGAACCTCTCAAGGATAAAACTTTGTTTGTGTTTACGTTATTCGCTAAAACGGGGCACGTCCAAGTACAACTAAAATACAAGCAACATAATATGGAGACCAAAAATTGTCTTCAACGTTCACGTACTTGCGGCAGATAACTTGACAAATGGTAGGGTTATTCGAAAATAAGAAAGAAGGAAATAAAAGGTCTGACAATAAATTCGACTAAACGTCACACCATGTAAAGGCAGATAGGTTGAGACAGTCATAATTCAGATTTTGACAGGTCTACAGGTGTTTCACTTCCAAATACTACCACATCCTTGTTTAATTAGACGGGCGCAGCAATTCATCAAACTATAAAACCAAATCTGCACCAGATTACCTACGATTTTGTGAGATAAGTCCGATTAGAGAACATCACCAAAAGGAACCTCGAAAAAAGTGCCTTGCAGCATCAGAAGCAAATGTACTACCTCGAAATTTTCAAAAGTGATAACCCACAATTGCTCTACTCTGATATATACTAAAAACAAAAACAACATTAATACCTAGTGCGAATCCAAGCCAATCCAGCTGCCAGACTCGTCATCTATAAAGCTTAACTGAAAACTTTCGGCTAAAGCTTGCCATACAAGAAGAACGTAAATCTAATTTTCCTAAGAAACTGAGGTGAACATTGGGTGCTTTGCTAAAGAATCTTGAGACGAGGTGTCTTTGTGAAGATGCCACGCATGGCTTACCCAGAAATCGGACCTCTTAATCCTTTCAGAACGCCTAGGTAATATTCCTTGTTCGCCATCTAACCTTAAGAACGATTTATGGTCAATAACACCTGTCTGATGCAAGAAAACATTGAGGAATGTCTTTACATTGGTCCAACTTTGATGTGTCTTTATTGGGCTTTCTCCTTTTTGCAATTTCTACCGAGAAGACTGGGATTTTGCCTAAAATTCGCTGCTCAGCGCCCCATGTCCGTATAAACAATTCTTATATGCAACTAACTCAAGTTTAATACCGGACTCCACTGCTTTATGGGTGTTCAGATCTATGGAAAGATAATAAAGCAATTGCAATATTGGTAGTAAAGGATCCCGTCCAGTTGCTGCATTCAAAAGCTTGAGTTGAGACTGAGGGTTATTCTGGCATGGATGGTCCAATAACTGAATAATCCCTCTTAATAGCGAACTTTAGCCATGAGCGAGTCACTATTTCTTAAGGTGGATATGACCAGGAACTTATGTTGAATAACCGATGCAAGTATTACATGGCATAACGAGCTAAAAGAGCAGAAAGAACTCAAGCTATAAGTATATGACACATGATTAAATACAGAGTACAAAAAATTAACCAAAGCAAAGAGAATCCCTATGAGGAGGCGGTCGATTATTATCGAAAATAAATCAGACCTGAAGCTTGGAAGTTGAAACGATCTCTGAGATTAGAGAATACAAAGTTTACATAAATGACATCAGACTGCTTACAGAAGCTGAAAGAACACAGAACGGAATGCCTGACTCCATCACCTATAAGACATAAAATTCAAGACCGTGCAATATGAGTAGTTAAGAAGATTGTCTCTAATAAACTACGAAATGGAGCAGCAAAGAAGCTGTTGATTCGCTAAATTCCATCTTGTGGTCCAAATCCATATAAGGAAGAGGAATATTTCGTAATGTGGCAATTAACGAAGAGTTTATAGAATATAAATTGCTCGCCATAGAGATAGATGTGCAGTGATGAGAGAATACGAGAGACATTGAAGATACCAAATACCATCTGCGTGTAGATTCGATAAAGACCCTTGTTACCCATTTGGTATGTCTACGTGGAAAGCATAAATAAAAAACGTAGATCTAGGTAACGCATGCATTAAATTTCGTTAGTATAAGATGGAACAGTGATATGTCACAAAGGGTGGCTTAAACTGTAGGCAAATAATTCTGAGACAAATAGATATCCGAACAATCGTCTTTTACGTTGGTACCATTGTGAGGCTATTTTAAATATTAGGTTACAGCGCGATCCTTTTCCCCTAATGGATAGTAGGGGCGATATGTTAGTTCTGCTTGTCGTCGCGTCTTGCTAATATGCGACACTGTCGACTTTTGCCTTTCCTAGAGGAAACAAGTGACAAGGTTCCCGCCGTGCTAAAGACCGAATAACCTTTCTCGTTGAGGAGACTGGAAACATGCAAAGAGACCAGACGTGTGTTAGAGGACCAATGCCGATTACGTAGATTATTTGATACGACAGTGGTTAAGGTAGTACTTTTCTTGCCGTATAGGCTCGTTGCCAGAGGGTGCTGTTGTCGCTAATTAAGTCCCGTCGGACTCCAACGAATGATACGCTACGATGCCAAGACCTTAAATATAGTATCCAAAATAACACCATGTTTTCCTGTCCCTGGATTATAAAACTTCAGTACAACCATATTATTGTTTAAGTTACCCATTCACAGTTGACAACAATGTTCAATTATTGCGATGCTACAACGATTTCCGGTCCTAAACATACAAATCTAATAGATACTTGTAGTAAAGCGCCTCCACAATGTCATGACAATTTGACTAATTTCTAAATTATTAAGATTTTTTTATATTTTAACGTTACCCAACACATTAAATTAATTTAGGGCTAGGGCTAACCATTTAAAATCTGTTGCTAATAGTGAACTCGCAAAACAAAGTTTACCGCAAGCGAGTGGATCGGAGCAGAAATATAAACGCAGCAAACAGCGTTTCCCGTGTCTATGCAAGACGAACAATATCGGGAAGGGGAGGAAATAGATTTTAATAAGTAATAAAAACAAGTATGGATATTCGCACACCTACGAGGGGCAAGGGATCATCTTACCCTCATATATGCATATTGATCGCGCGTACACTCTAAGAAAGAAGTGCACGCTTAATTATTCGCACGCAAATTATTCGTACCTTTATTCCGGAGAACTTTTCTAATTGAAGTATCTGTAAATTAAGAAAAAAGATGTCTTGAACCGTGACAACCGAACTGTCAGGCCAAGAAAAAAGTAATTAACTTGAATGAATAATTAAGAAAGAGAAAAGGAATATTTATTTCGGCCTGCGTTATTAGAAATCAAGTGCTATAGGTGTGGGCGTGTTCATCGGGTTTTTCACTTGGCTCCCATCAGTTTAATTGTGCTGATGCTGTTTCAAGTATGGTGTTTGGTGAGAGAGTAATTATTATAATAAGTGGGGTTTGCCTTTTTGCTACAGGCAAGCATTATTGGTTGGAGGAATTAGTTTCATCTTGGTAAAGGGCATTTCTATAACATAGTGCTATGATATTGTACATCCAGCAGTTTTGTTTAGCGATGCCAGTTGAAACTTTAAATAATTAATTTAAACTGCAAAAAAAAATAATTGAGCATATGAAAAATAATTTAAAATTATGCAACTAGGAAATACGTAAAAAATAATAAGTGGTGTTCTGGGCCACAATCAAAAAACCTGTTGGTGGGTCCCAGGTGCCCAGAAATAAATTTAATATTGCCCATAATTGTTTATTCATGATGTTGGGTAGTAGTGCCATAGACTTGAATGGATTTTAGTGTTCATGCTAGTAATTTTGAAGTTGTTTGAGTCAATCTCTAATTTGGAGTCATCAATAAGAGTTGGTTTGGAGTATTCTGTAGCACGAACGCATTGTTGCTGCCGTAGCAGTTTAGAACCATCTCGACGCTGCATTCCATTTTTGTTAACTTCAAACAGGAGGCCTTGGTGTGTCTTGTTTTGTTGCATACAACGACCTGCTGTCCTGAGCGACGAAATGATTGAGTTGGTTGAGCTAGCGGCTATTGTTACCAGATGGAAAGTTTGATAGAATTACATGCTCAATAAATAAAGAGGTCGGTTTTCTTAGCGGCTTATGAAATAATAAAATTGATTATGTGTGTATATCAATTTGTTTCTGAAGGTCTTTATAATAGCAAAGACACATGGACTAATTTGAGGTTATATTGATATTAAATTTCAGTGGTTCCATATGACCTAATACTAATTAATAAAGTTGTCATAGCACCAATTTTTGTAGAGACCCAACCCGTCGAGATAGTTTTGCATGTTTCTAGAGCTAGTCGTTATAATAATGACTTTATAATGAAATTAGTAAAAAGCTCCTAACATTTGGCTAATTAATTAAACAATAAATATTAAGTAAAATGGTCTACTTTTTGGTAGTTGATGGAATTATACAAAAATCTAAATATTATTATTTAATATGTGCTGAGTATAAAAAATTTAATTTATATTTCATTATTGCAAAGTCATTACAATTAATAATAATAGATCATGGTTCATTATAATAGTTTGTCTTGCGAGAGTTTCCCTTTGGGCCACATAATAATTTTAGGTTATATCCGCGCAAGATACCTGAAATAAACTGCATAGTCATCAGTAATCACCAACAGGATTGAATTATAAACAACAGCTGAAGGCGATGAATCGACATAGGCGATTAAAGTGTTGGATTGTTCAAAGGAAAAGTGCAAAAACCGCAGAACACCGGATAAAACAGCAAACGGCAAACAGACATTCGCACTACCGCAATACAAGTGTGTTAATTAATATTGGCCACTTGATTCGAAGCACCCTTGTTTACCATCTTACTTTTTCGCTCTGAATTTTTCAATTAATTAGCTCCCTTTCCAATAAAACTTATTGGTGTTGCGACCGAGAATTTCTTAATAAAGACAGAAAGTTGCACGAGAGCCGGATTGTTTCCCGTTCGCAGCGAGAGCTGCTGCAAAATTCATCCCCGATAATATCTGCCATTTTCGTCGGTTAAATATTCCGACGTCTTCCTATACGTGACTCCATATTCTTAAGAAGTATTAAATTATTCCCAAACATATACCGCTCCTGACGCCTAGCCTAAGCTCGTTTTGTTTTATTCATATACACTCGATTCCGACTTTTGGCCCGTAAACTTTAAATATGTTCATCTTGAATGCCACGTTTGATATTTTTGATGTAGATTCTGTCTCCGCAGCCATCCCACCCCAATACGTTGCCTTCCTCTTACGGAGCTTTTATATTTTTAAAATTCCCGTAGGCATGTGCGCTTAAAAATTTACTGATTGAACCTCTTTTAATTTATTTAAAATTCCCACACCGAGACACCCATATATGGTAATAGAAACAATTAAAAACTACATTCATCTGAATAGCCGGTAGCATTCCACAGCAATTGGCTACAAGATTGGTTTTTTAAGATAATTACCATTGCACTAAGAGCAATCATTCTCTGTTTCAACCCCTACATCTTCAAAGTAATAGATAGGCAACTCTTTTAACGTTAAATTTCCAAGGTTTAACTAATTTTGGCTCTTGTTCGGTAAAGTACGATTCTTGTCAATTAATTGATACCTTTAAAGAATTTTGAAGATCTGAGAATTTATTAGAATTCTAATCACCTATACTTGAATATATTTCTATTACCTACATAGAGTATTGTGTGAAATTTTCCACAACCACATGGTCTTCGAAACAGTGATAGCTATCGTGAGAAGACTGTATCCGAATGTTTTCAGAAAATTTGTAGAGATGGAAATAAAGAACAGGGGCAATAACAGAACAATCGAAATTCAGAGCTGCACGATTCACGGTAAACAATATATTCGCTTTTAGTAAAGAGAAAAGAAATAAAGAGAACCATATAGCCTGTTTCCATTTAGAAAAGACATACAATAGTGTTCCCATAGGCCATTTTTGGTTAGGCATTCAGAAATTAGATGTAAGAATGAGACACATTTTAGCGACTACGTGCAAAAATAACGCCAGAAAGCAAAAGGTAAATTTGAAACCAACAATCGTCGAAAACAGGGTTGGTCTTTTCCAACAGCTTTTGATATATTTGTGGAAAAGCTTCTCGAGAGCTGCACAAGAAAATTGCATTTATTTTGTTGATGTCAAAGGGTTAATATGACCAGCTATCTATATGACTGAAGGAATATAAGGAATAAGGGTGAATCCAGGGTGAATATGAACATTAGGAAGTCAGAGTACCTCATAGTAGGAAGTGAAAACGAGACAGCATACCTCTAGAGAACGGGCATTTAGCAAGAATAGGAACATGTAAATATTTCAGACTTATTTTCAAAAAATATGAGAGTTAACATAGGATTTCGGCTTAGACCGCGATGGCCATGCTCTTTGGTGGCTCGCGCTGTTTGAGTACCTCGAGAACTAGAATACTTACGCCGATTTGGCCTTGTTGCTGTTTGTGCATCCATATTGGCTAACGTTTCGTAAAACCTTGCAACTTTCATCAGAGTGAAAGTCGCATTAAGAACTGAAGGTCGGTGTGCCATCTGCTCGAAGCGATGTAATGCTGATTGGTTATTCAAGTGCAGCGTAATCCTTGGTGCGTAACCGTATAACGCACAGTAGTTTTAATGCTTAAAACCATCTTCCCTGTTTATATTATTTGGATGCAACATTAAAATCGTGTTCACCCCAATAAAACCTTGGGTAAATCCTTCAGATCAGTAAAAGACAAAATTTCAAGTTTCAAAACCGCTGGCGTATATCACATGGGGTTCTTGCGGCTCGAGTTGCATTGGACAGACTGGTCGCTTCATTGATCTAAGACTTCAAGAGCATAAAGAGGGTTGCAAACACAAACGCGACACAAAATCAGCCGTAGCTGGGCATACATTTACAAACCGGCACACCTTAGAATTTGGGCACGCCAGAGTATTTTCCAGAATACCTCACTACTTCGCACGAGTGATACGTATTGCTATAGAAAGAGAAAAAAAACAAGTAATATAAACAGGAAGAATGGTTTTAAGCTTAGTAAAACGTGGACTCCTGTGATACACCCTCTAAACCGTTACAACCACTGTACGTCATACAGCTACGCTCCACGGATTACTCTGCACTTAAACGACCAATCAGCGTTACGTCGCTCAATCGTCGATTGAGATATTTAAGCCAGGTGTTCGTCGCCCGATTAAGAAGCGGTTGTTGTACAGCTTTAAAATTCTAGTAATACTTCAATCTAACCTTGACAGAAATGATTGATAAATTACAAATTTATGACATTTATAAACAAAGCGGTTGTTCTTTAGAGACTGTTTAGATAGTAAAGATGAATGAAATTAAACGAGCATTTACAGTTACCTGGTTTGAAACAAAAACCGTAATAGTGATTACGTGTTGACTTTAACAATATTTTCAAAATAAAAATAAATGTACAATCACCGGTTTTTATTGTAAACCCAGATAACTATCTTTACTATTTGAACCTTAAAATCATTTTTTCAATTTCTTTTAATTAAAAATTTTATACCGTTGAAAACGGATTAAATCTGCTACCGAAATAAATGATAACAAAACATAACTTGTCTTTAAGAAATAGTAATTACGCCATAACATTTAAAACAAGAGATATAAAAATCTAAAATTGGTTTAGTTTAAGCTTTGCCGTTTGAAGCTCGCACCACTTTGAGATTTTTGCCTGAAAAAGAAAATTAACAAAGCTACCAAATATCTGCGTTACCTAACTTCCACAAGGTATGTTATGTTTTCTAACTAGTTCAGCTGTTTTTATTTTAGATACAATTGACTCTTACATTAGGTAGGGCCATGCATTAATTAGAATTCGTTAATTTTATTTAAAACTTTAAATTTAAATATGACGTCTCGGTAATATCCCCAGATCCCCACTTTACATTTATCTTAACCTTAATTGGGCAAAACTACGTTTTTGTGTTTTAGCAATAATTTACAGGTAATGATACATTTGGTTAGCTTGCTATGAATACTAACTTGCATTCCTTTTCCAACAACGTTAACCACTTTTCTGCAGGTTTCCTTCTCGTTCACATAGGTCGACAGAAGTAATCTGCAGGTAGCCCATGGCGATGCCTGGAAAGGTGGAACGGCTTTTGATGGTTGTTTTCATTGAAATGACACTGTCTTGTTTACTGCTTTTTACTTTTATTCAGTTGCACTCGACACTCAACAAAACAATACATTAACACTCTTACTAGCTTTTACTTATTTTCCCCAATTTGAGAAGTACAAGCGTTTTTTCCTTTTGTGAGACGACACTCAATTTATTTATTTATATAGTCTTGAAGGCAACCTACTCAATTATTACAGTTTTTACTAAGCTGTTGTTATAAATTTCTAATTTAGAAATTTTTAGGTCATAATTTAGTATAATTACAATATTTTTCTGAAAGAAAATAATCGATACTTCTTTCTAAACTTTAAATTCTATTTATGTTGCTTCCCAAATTGAGGTTATGACGACACACGTCCTTTTAGCGGTTATGGCCAACTTTAATTTTAAAAATGCACTCTACCTATCAAACCATGGAATAACACCAAATATCAATCCTACAACTGTTCTTTCCTGCTAAATGGATAGTAATCACCGTGCAGTCGCACTCCACGCCCGAAAAAGCAGTAGCTTCCGTGGACGCCCAGAATTAATGCTAAATTTTATCTCGCCTATGTATCTTGATGTCCACGCTTCTATCCACAGCAGGACTTGGCGAAGAGCGAGGAGCAGCACTTCGCTGGGCGGATGCGATCATTCCTAGTAATTAATGAGTGATAATAACAACAGGACGGGTTTCGATGTAAGCCGGCATGTCGCCGCATATCATTACTATACTTTAAAATACCGCTGATTACGCTCCTATTATTAATATTAATCCGCAGCGAATTTTAAAATGGCACCGGGAATCGCCGGCCGTAATAAATTACCCACGATTCGCCCAAAGTGTTTTCGAATTTGGGCATCGCGACTTGCGAGTGACTTCATAGGTTGATTTGGAGGCAAGAACAAAACTTACTCTAACCACTACATACAGCTCAGAATTTTTTTAAATTTTATCTATTAAACTTGATTTGTGGTCAAAAATCATCGATCTCTCATTAATAACTTGAAATATAAAGAGATAAAAGGCAGTAAGCTATAAAAATTAAACAAAGTGAGGTTATAAAACTGGGGTTCAATGAAAAATTTGCTCATAGCTTTAGTTTATACATAGCTTTCGAAGTTTAACGTTATGATGGTGTAATTCTATAGTAATTTTATTCTCAAATGTTCATCTACAAATAATTTCAGATTAATTATAAGATAAATGAATTTAAAGGTCTTACTGTCCAACTGTATTGTATATTAGCTAGACTACGTAAATCGCCATTAATTTTAAGAACCTGAGAATTTTTTATAGACATCTTAAATTCAATTATTCAAAAGGCTCAAGTAAAACATAGCTATGACAAATTACACAAAGTTCTCTAATCTATTAAATTAGATAAATAAATAATTAGGGCATCCATTATTATTTTTATTTAAATCAATGCCTCTATCATCTCAAATGGTTGGGTTTTCTACATCCTAGCATATATGATTGAATGTATAATTAAGATAATTATCGTGGTTTTTAAGATTTTTAAAAAGTAATCGCTTTAGCCACCGCTTGCTTATCCAATGGGACCCCTACAACATTATATATTTCAACTGATGGGAATAACTTTACAAAGATGGCTCTCCAACCTCACAATATATCAAAACAAGTGGCTTCGTACTACATTAGTGATTACGTAAGAGTGCATTGCCTAAGTGATTTAACAATGTAAGTAAATGGACACAAAAAAAAACACTCACGATGCCCTTCTTTCGGCAATGTGCAAAAACAAACGCCACTTTAATAATTTCAACAAATTCTATTTTTAGAATAACTTTCTTAGCTTATTTGGCTTCCTTGATGCATAATAGGACAGCAGGCGTCCCCACCGCAAGTTCCACGAAAGACAGGGGCTCCTCTTTCTCTCCGTTGGCCTGCTGTAACAAGCTAGACACGTTTTCGAACGCCACCTGCAGCTTGCACCACTCCAAAACTGCTTAAAAATCCGCCTTTTTCCCAGTTTTAAGGCTCCGCACTGCTCAGTGCCAATGTCGCTGCCTCCTTCCCTCTTCCAGGGCTATGCCAACCTAGCAACAACTCCAAAAACTGCCACAGGTACACTAGTTACCACTCGACGTACTATTCAACACCTTTTACAACAACGAAGCAAAGCAATCCTTCTACAGCCTACCCAAAAGACACTAAAGCTACTGCACTAATGATCAAACACTGAATTACGAAAAATGGGTATTTATCCGCTTTTAAATGGATTATTTATGGGAAAGCCAAAATAACACACCTCACAGATGGGCTTCGCTACAACCTTCTTTTTTGTTTTTATTAATCCTGCATTGTTATTCATTATTTCTAAGCCTGCTCTGATTACATTTTATGTTTTAATCAAGGCTAATACTATTTTTAATACCATTTTTACAAATTATTAACTCAAAGTCAATGCTAATCATACAATTTGCGAAAATTAAACTAGCATATGTATAGAATACTAGGTGTTACCGCGGCTTCGTTCGCGCGAGGTTCGTTATTTGTGTATTAAATAATGACTAATTATTTTCTGTCAACCCATCCATCCCATCCTATCCCGGTCCCCGTCCCCGTCCCCGTCCCCGTCCCCGGCTACACATTGGGGCACCCTTACACAACACTGAAGAAATTCTAGGTTTAGAGAAACGTTCAGTTTTGAAAATTAATTATCAGCATCTCTTAATTAATCAATTCTTATAATGATTTTTATTATTTATTTTCATTTCTACATACAATAATATTATTGTAACCTTTTTTACGTTCTCGGCTCATTGAACGGTTTCAAAACAGCTAAAGATTGCACTTCTGCCGGTCCACAACCACTTTTCTCAACATCTGCACCAAAAGTGTAGGTGCTGACACTCCCTTTTAAATATTTGACATTGGGTTAATTATCAAATATTCGACCATCTATGATTGTATACAATTTCAGTGATTGGAGGATATCAAAAATACGTGCATATCCGCTATTTACAAAAAATAATAAAATTTACTAGGCAACCAGCTAACTTACAATGATTCACAGTTACTGCATAATTTTGACTTTTCTAATATAATTTAATCTATTAAGAGAATTAAATAAACTCATTCACCTCAAAAGCTGATTTTTTTCTACAACTAAGAACATAACTTCTAAACTTAGTCCGAAACAAGTCTATCTGCCACTCCCCAAAAGTATTATCCCTTAAAAATAAATTGCAAATTGTAGCATCACATTTCAATTGTGCTTTCTTTGCGATTCGTTCCTCGATACTGGCTCGCATCTCTAATATAAATATCACGGGCGCTCCTCTTTTTGTCAAGCGTCGCGCGAAGAAATTTTGGTTTAAGGCCCGTAACCTTCGATAATAGAGGTACCTGGGTGAAGATTTTTTCGAGTGGCGGTCTTCGAGTGGAGGCGCTCATCAAGGGCGGCATTTTTAAAGGGATTTTAATTACCTTGACCAAATTAGGTTATGCTTATTAGCAGAATTTTTGTTTTCCGTCAACAACCGCGGCCTACCTTAAAATAGCAGCGTTTGCAACATAGGCCCGATATCCAGCTTAGGGTGAGATTATTTCTTATTATCATTCTTGTTCCGGTTCTAATTAAGTGGTAATTAGGCCTATCAGCTTGCGTAATGTCTGACGACAATAGTCCCTTGAAATTCTCTGGGGTACGACGATTCGCACGAGTTCTGAGCCAAGGTCATTGCAGTCAATGTTAACCAAGAATGTGTCAATTTGCTTCTTATCTTCGCATCCATGGACTGCATACGAAGGAGCCGTGGAGAAACATCTCCTACCGCAGTAAATACATACTTAATTGCGATTCAGCATGGTTGTATGTACCATGTACCGTTGTGCAGTGTGACCTTAAGTGCCAGGCTTTTCATAAATTCAAATATTATCAGTTTTGCAAGCTGGTCCAGTGGGCACTGTTTCATTCATTTAACTGTATGTTGGCGTGGCACTCAGATATCAACACTATGCGAGTTACTATAACTATGACTTGTTAAACGGGGTTGTCTCCCGTCACAAATATTATATTTATTACTGTAAAGTGTGAGGCTTTGCCTGATTTAATTGTTAATTACTATTTCTAGGCTTTATTGAGTCTCCAGCTTAGACTATGATGGTTAATTCTTGAAACTGTTGTTGAATATTAAATTTCTACTGACTGTTATTGGCTTATATTTTCTTTGGTTATCTGTACTACGACCCTTCATAAGCTTGATCGTGTTCTTTTAACATTTAGGTTGAAGTAGGAGGCATCCAAGGTAGGTGATGATTTGTTTTGGTAGCTAGCCCAATTTGATGGTTTTTTTTAACCTTAAGAACCGCTGCCTGTTCCCTATTCACCCCATTTTCTACCCAGATCTAGAGCTAGATAGGTCTGTACTCAACCGTCGTTTAAAGGTGTTACAAGGTCTACACATTAATGTATACTTTTCCACATTACAATTCCAAATTCCAGAGCTTCACCCATGTGCATGTCCGCTCATAACTTATGCATCCAAATTCTGCATTAACACAACCGGAATTACAGTCCAAGTACCACAACTTGAAATTTTTTCATCCTCTGAAGTGTCAACTCAAACACTTTACCAACAGTCACTATAGTTGCCCATATTTTCATATTGAACTGCTATATTGCATAATCAGCTGCATGACTTGATCCAAGTGCATGTCAACCTTCTATTTCCTTACGCCATAACCTTTCTTCCTTAATTGCAGTGTGCTTACAAGTGTTTCTTTATTTCAGGAAGTACGATTGCTTGTACATGCCTTTGTTGCTGCGTCGAACTACCTACCATGTTATGAAAACGAACAGAAAAAAAAGTGGAGAGAAAAACTTATTGATAGGTTAAATGACTGTAAACAAGGGAATAATATACATTTACCAGATGAACTGCACTAAGAACATTTTTAAGATTGAGTATCGCAAAATAGGATTTGTTTATCCTATTACAAATATTGTCCATCTGACTTTTCCAATTTAAGCTCTCATCTAAAAGGAGACCCAAATACTTAGTAGAGCTACTTGCATTAATTGTTGTACCTTCTACATTCATATCCTGCGATGCAGATTTTTTTCTATTATAAAAAATTTATATAAACCGTTTTCTCTAAGTTTAAAATTAGATTGTTAGACTTGCACCAATCTTTAAATTGATTGATAACAACAATACACCTTTGTTGAATATCCTCTTGGGTCTGTCCTGCAACCGCCGCGCTGTGTCATCAGCATACGTCACAATGCAGTCAGCCTCCAAAAATTGAGGCAGCTCATTAAGAAATAGCACAAACAGTAGCGGTCCCAACACAGTCCCTTGAGGAACACCTCTGTTTATGTAATATAAAGATAAAGTGCCTGTTTTTATTCTAACACACATTTTTCTTTCCTTTCAATATGACATTCAAGCAAGCCGTTGGCCCCTTATTCACAGAGTAATGAGTTTCTTTTTTATTGATGTAAAGTCAATGCAATCGAATGCACGAGACAGATCAAGAAAGACCACCGCCACCACCTCACCTTCATCAACCTTAGTAGAGACAAAGTCCATGAGACGACTGGCAGCGGTCTCCGTCGACCTGCCCTCCATGAATCCGTGCTGCACTCTATTAGAAACACCCGTTCGGGAAGAAAATGCTTTAAGCCTGTGAGACATGACAACTTCAAATATTTTTGAGATCACATTTCGTAGTGTTACAGGCCTATAATTATATCTATCAGAAGGGTTATTTTTATTTTTAAAGATTGGTACAACAGATGCGACTTTCAACATTTCCATAAAAATCCCTCGTTCCAAAGACAAATTAATAATATAGACAAGAGGATCTATAATACAAAGTGAAATGTGCTTCAGCACTTTTGTCGGGATGCCATCAAAACCCACACTATTGTTATTTTTAAGACTCCTTATTACACACACTATTTCATGTCTATCAACAGGTTCACAAAAGAAGGACGAAGTATTTTCTATATTTTGCAAAGTGGTAAACGCTTATTTCGCAACACTTAAAGTGACCCACACACTCCAAAGTAACGGCGCAACACTCGATATGCCTTATTATGCTGTATTGTTTAGTGCTAATATTTTTCAGTTTTAAAAACCTGTTTTTTTTAATTAATATTAAACTCCCCCCATGAATATTGGACGTTCTACAGAACGCTGCAACTTTTTCATGACCACAGATTACTACAGTTTTCATAAGTCGAATTTTTTATATCTACTTACAGCAGTTCGAAAACAGGTGCCATATATGTAAAACGCATAACTGTCAGTTCAAGGCGACTAGTAATCTTTCTTGAACTTCCAATAGTAGTTATTTGTACTAACACACGCGCGCCATACAAAATATTATCCAACAACTCAATAAATATCAAACAAGCATAAATTTCGTATTGGCAATTGTGAAAAGCCAAATTGACAAATTAATTGAGAATCAGCTAAAGTATTGATAAGCCACGGGAGTGAGCTAAGTACTTTACTATAACCCACGGTGTTGTGGGTAACGTGGGTTACGATGTAAACAAACTAGTAATACCAGTTTATTGTTTAAAACGAACTATTAAAACACAATATTACTACTGAGTATTAGAACAAAGGTATTTACAGTTACGGCCAAATAAAACCGAGCAGTACTTTACTCTATTGTGAATTGGTATTAAATCACCTAAGAAAAATAAAAATTAAAAAGGACATTAAGAATTCAAATTGTCAAGGTACTGTCAAGTAAAAAAATTATGAAAATGACATAGAATGTCAAAATGGTGGTCGTTTTTATTTGGCCGTAACAGTACATAAGCTGTAATATCTGCTATGCCACCTAGATAGAGAAACTGATTTTTTTCTTCCTTCTGCATTACTTCTTTAATGAAGTAGAAGTTCTAGCTATCTTTTCAAATTCATGTAAAAAATAAACACTAAAACGTAAAATACAATTGGCTTACGTTTTATTTATCACCTCACTAATAATAAATAGTCAATGAAGTGATATTGGTTTACGTATAACAAATAAAGCTTTAATGGATGGGACAAAAATTACGCAATTTCCTTTTAGTAAAAAGTGACAATAGGCCACATTATCTTTTGTTTATTCTCATAACATGATGGGTAGTTCAATGAAGCAGCAAAGGCCTGTAAAAACCGCGGGATGACCTGCAAGAGAATAATATGAATAAGATACAATAAAATTAAGAAAAGAAAGTGTTAAAGTAAACTACGGTAAACAAAATAGCAACTGACATGAAAAGGAATCCAGCTTTGGCATATGGAGTTTTAATGTGCAGAAGTGAATAAAAACGTGTGTATTTGTAAAGTGTGTTAAAAAGTACTACAATTGGAATATATACACTTATATTAGACTGATTATACCACTCCCTCTAACACCAACCAATGAAAAACGACAAAATGAATAGTTACGCATGTACTAACTTTTGATAATGTACATAGCAACTGATAATCACATACCTTCCTGACTAATAAGTGATAGTCACACGCCTTCACAAACATCACCTGCTGTCAGTACAATTGTCATAACAACCACATTAACTGTACTTTTAATATTTAAAATACACTATTCAAACGTTGTTTATTGACTCGTGATATAATCTAGCCGAATGCAACTCGTGTCTTCTCGATTATCAAATAATTTCGGTTTCCACTCGATATATTGTTTTAGGCAATCACGCGGGTCCGAAGGACAATATATCTCATGTAAACAGAAATGATTATTTGATAATCAAGAACTCACTAGTTGCATTATGTATGAGAATACAATTTGAGATGTTAATTCTAAAAAAAATATATTTTAATATTTATTAAGTAAATTTAATTTCTTAAATTATTTTAATTTAATTTAAGTGATGTCGAAATTTAGACAGTAACTAAGAATGTGATAGTAACTAGCTTGGGTGCTTAATGCTAAAATTATTTAAAAAATAAGAGCGGTTTGTTTTCCATAAAGAATGGAAATTCACATATTTTGTTCTAATAAATTGTATTGTATTCAATCGTAGATAATTGAATAGTTGATTATTAAAAAAATCTGTAAAAGGGTTTACCCAGAACTTCCCTCCCCCGAATTAGATCAATTTGCAAATTAAAAAAAAATGTATCCCGCTGGGGTTTGAACCCGCCGCATCTCCGCAGCGGATGTAACTGAATCGAAATTCCAACTGCGCCATCAAGCCTTATAGAAATAAGTGCGGCGCGCGCCTGTCTTGAACAGAACGGGCTTATTGTTGAAACGTTTTTACTCTTTTGTGACATTATCCTGTATCGGTTGGGTCTTATTTTCAACAAATGTATATATTTGTATGAAATTGTACCGGTTTTAGGCGAGGTAGATGTATAATATGTATGCAAAATATCGTCTTCCTCCGAAAAATAATTTTTGAGCTATACTGCCAACCGACAGACAGACAGAAGGAATTAAGAAAACCTCTTTTTTGTCATCTAGGGACCTTGAAATGTGAAGATCTGAAGAAATCTCGGAAGGTGATTTTTTCGTGATTACAATACTTCCTTCGTCTTTCAGACGTGGGAAGTAAAAATTGTTATAATTAATGTGTTGTCATTTGGCGCGTGTATGATGGTCGACACA
Organism: Agriotes lineatus; assembly: GCA_940337035.1. Classification (NCBI taxonomy): domain Eukaryota; kingdom Metazoa; phylum Arthropoda; class Insecta; order Coleoptera; family Elateridae; genus Agriotes; species Agriotes lineatus. The sequence continues at coordinate 12,604,108 of OW679203.1, read as the reverse complement.
TCAGCGTGCTTGAGTATGATGCAAATAACTGAAGAAGTTGCAGTGAAGCTATAGAACTTTATTCCTTACCTGTATCAGAGAGCTTTTAGGTAACAGACATTGTCATAAAGTTGTCGAAGTACATTTTATTAAAGACATCTGCAAAACCGGTTTGAGTTTGAAAGGTTGTTATAAATCTATTACAATTATAAATGAATTTCCCAACCTGAGCAAAATAGTTTTATGTAAAACAAATGTATTTACTGTTCTAGTGTATAAAATTACTTAATAAACATCATTTGTGCTCCAATTTTCTGGATTAAAAACTGATATAGGCGTTCCAGTTGATCTTCAATTCAATATTGACCCTTCTGTAATCCAGTTAAAAATTGTGCCGCAGGTACAACATCGTGTAAGTTAAATCCTTAGGCATAAACGCTGCACTTTAGTGATTGAACTAATATTTAATAAATTGCTTAACACAAGTAACACGTTGTCGATCTGGCCAGATGGCCATTTTGGTAACTATTAAATCTTGACATTTATCTCCAAAGTCTACTATTTACATTTAATTTTATTATATTATTAGTATTTACATATAAAATTAAACGATCAGTCCTTTTGAACAACGATGCTTTGTTTAACAACTAAATATATAAGCCCAGAACTAAAAGGAAAGTATCAGTTAGTTCATTTACATTATGCATTCGTATTCATCAATTTTGTTATACAGCCAAGTTAATCCTTTCTTGCGTATTCCATTTCGAATGGTGGCTTAAATATCCTTAAAGAAGGATATATATATATATATATATATATATATATATATATATATATATATATATATTATAACAATCAGATATTATTAATTCTACCTTTGCTTACCTATACTATATGTAAGTTTCGGTCTATCATCATTTTGATTCCAAAGATTTTGTACAGTGAATAATAGTAAAACTGCTTTTGCGAGGGATACAAGCTATGCGAATTTTGTATATTTTGCATACAATATGAAATTAAAAAATTGGAACAGCGCGGAAGCAATGAATTTTTACTTCCATCTAAACGTTTTATTTTCGTTACAGTTACCGATTGTTGACATTTTTGTATTTTATTATTCGCAAAAAATGTCAACGAACCAGCTCGAACTGAACGTAGTCTGTGCATGTTTCAATTTACTTGTGCCGCTTTCCGCATACCTCATGTCAGGCTTCTTCACGTCTCTTTTCCTTTCCACCAAGTCGATTAAAACTAAAAGATCGATACATTTTCTACACTGTCAATTTTGCTACTTTTTTCTTATTAATGAAAACGTTATCTTAGATGAAAAACCAGAAGGTTTAGGCATTAAGACTCCACGGTTTCTAAATCTGCATTGCGGAATTGCAGTGAAGTCGAGGAAAAATGTTATGCTGGTGGTGTTACTAGGGTTTGAACCCATATTTTCTTGGCCGAGAACCAGAGACACCTCCACTTAGTCCGGTAAATTAGAGAAGTATCAATTCATCTGTAACAGGTTTTAAAAATGTTGCGTCTTTTCATGCGAACGAGACGAGGTAGCTGTCATGAAATAGTAGGGCATTCGAATATTTTTTGAAGCACTAAAAATACCTCAAATTGTTGTTGTCATGTTCGAAAATGTGTTGTACAGAGATAGCTATAAGTTTATTGGTGGTTGCGTTTTTACTCAACAAATCTTTACATTGTATCATTAACTAGTTAAACATAAGTGTATACTTTCAAAATATCTTTATGTTCAACACTTTTTTGAACTTCGTAAAATTAAATAATATTCACAAAGCACAAATTCTGTACAACATTTAATGAAGACTTCCGATGCTATAAGACACATTTAGGGGTTCCTTGGTGATTTTTAATAAAGCAACGTATCGGGAGAAGTATCATTATTCAAGTGCAGATTTGGTGTTATGGTTTGGTGAATTTTTGCACCCATCTGGTCGAATCAGGCGTTAATGGATTTTGTTCAAAAGCTCAGTTACGGGATTGTTATCGCTCTACCGTGACGTGATTTGAATTTTCGTCGTATTTATGTTAGGGTTTCCTACAAGTAACAGGGTGTTCTTTCCGTTATCTTCGAATGCTGGATGAGTCGTACGTTGAAGCTGATTACAAATCGACACACATGGTGGACGAATAAAGATCGGGAGTTTTAATTAACTTTTTGAATAGGCAGGGGCGTAGCCACTACTTTTGCGTTTCCCGTTATGAATGCAAGCGCGTAGCTTGATAATTGTGATTGTTATAAAGGTTACTTATTGTAGATTTGAATTCGCTTCAATTTGCTTGTAAACAACTATAAGTTATGCACCAATTTCACTTGCTTGGTTTATTTTGCAATTTAGTCTGTTTTTACTAACGCTCGTGCTTATTCCAATAAGGGTAAATAGTTTTTATTCGATAAGCAATTCCATATCTATAATTGCGTCTATTCGGTGAGACCTCGTCGTGCAGCGGAATCCGCGGATCATTTTATTCGATTATTTTTCGATATTACTTGAGGTTATTCCAATTACTATAATTTTCTAAAAATAGTATTATCTTTATTGAAAGACAAATGCCGCTAAATAGAAAATTTTATCGATACCTTGCTGTGTCGTCTATGGGGTACATTTACAGTTGAAATTGATACTGCTCGATAATGATAAGGAATACCGATATGCGCTGTGTATCAAACGAATGGATTTATATTAAAAATAAAAGAATTTCTGCTGATAACGTTTTAATGTCCATATGGTCCCGATACATCATCAATTTTTAAATTTTTTTTTCTTACTACTGGAAATTGTATGTTTTTGATTGAGGAAGAAAGATACAAACTATTATTAAATACATTTGTACTTTATGCTTAAGTTTTGGTCAAATTTAATTTGGTTTACAGTTTGCTTCTAAAGTACTAGAAATTGTAAAATTTTGTTACATGTTGTTAATTATTGCAATCTGATATACTGTTATGTAATGTTAGATAAGCGCCAAGTCAATGTACTATTACACAAACACCCCAATACTCAGGGCACTTATATTAAATTTTAAAAATGCTAAACTTGTCTGTCAGTATCTTAAGCTAACTAAAATGAAACGGATACAGGGTGTTCAGCATAAATTGCATAATAATGCACTGGCTTGTTCTTTGGTCAAAAATAAACAAAAAAGTCCTAATAAACATATATTGCAAATGCATAGTTTCCGAGATAAACACTGTTTAAAAAACTGTTCACAACAAAAGCAATAAACAATAAACTAAAATAAACTGTTACAAAAGATGTTCAATGTGTCTACCATTTTCTTCGACACGAATTCTTCTCCTAAAAGAGCTTCGTATTCGTTCAAAAGTCCCCGGAACGTGCCTAAGTTGGTTAAAAGCATAGTTAATTTTATTTCTTAAATCATCTAGGTTATGAATTGGTTCAGAGTAAATTATTTGTTTTAGATAACCCCATATGCAAAAGTCAAGCGTATTTAGATCTGGTGAACAAGGCGGCCATGGCACCGGACCACCACGCCCAATCCAATTATTGCCGAATGTTCCTTACTTGTAAGGAATAATGTGCGGGTGGGCCATCATGCATACAATATGCATTTCGACGAGTTTGTAACGGCATATCATCAAATATTGCGTCCAATTCGTTTCGTGAGAATTGAAGGTATGCATCTCCTGTTAGCCTGTTTGGAAGAAAACTGGGTCCTAGTAATTGATCTCTTATAACTCCAGCCCAAACGTTGAAAGAAAAGCGTCTTTGATGACGTGTTTCAACTATTGCATGGGAATTTTCATCGCTCCATATGTGCGCCTTGTAGTGATTAAAAATCCCGTTTCGCGTAAAAGTGGCTTCGTCGGTAAATAAGACTTTCGCCGGAAAATGAACGTTCACTTGTTCACGAAGTATATCCCAACCACAAAAAGCTTCTCTGTTTTCACTGTCTCCTTCGGTTAAAGCTTGCACTTGTTAATAGTGAAAGGGGTGTAAAGACTGCTCTTTAAGAATTCGCCAAACAGTGCTTTTCCTCGTATTTTTTATGGCGGAAATTCGTCTTGTACTGGTTGTTGGATCTTCTTCAACTCTCGCCAAAATTGCTTCATCCAATTGCACAGGTCTAACATTTGCTCTTTCCCTGGTTTCTTTCAATTTTGCGCATCCAGTCTCTCGAAAACGTTGGAAAACTCTTGCAAACATTTGGTGGTGAGGCAAATTTCTGTTGGGATATCGTTCTTTATATAAACGCGATGATAGGAACGAATTTCCGTCGGCTAAACCATAAACAAAAACCATATCTACTAACTCTTCCACAGGATATGTAATGGGAGCCATGATAACAAATCGAAAAAACGTCTAATTCAAATACGTCAAAAAAATCTGGTGTGATACACCCACACAACTTCCTTTTACAGTAATCTTATAAGTAGCCAAAAATTTAATTTTTTAATTCAAAGCATTTGTAAAAAATTTTCAAAAATTGCATATTCTACAAAAACGGTACAAAATAGAGAGTTAGTTGAAGAGATAATTTTTTTCTAGAATTTTAAGCTGAATTCAAAAATGTAATAATATACCGGGTGTTGTATTTAAAATAGGAGTTAATAAAAAAATAGAAAAAAACAATAGAAACCCATTTTAGAAGTATTCAACTGGAACTGTCTCATGTACATGGTACATAAAACTTATATATGAAGTTTCAATGCCATACCTCTTTTTGTTTTTGAGATATTCTGTTCACAGACATACAGACAGACAGACCAATGAAAAAAAATGTTTATTGAGATCAGGGGACTCTAAAACTTGAAGATCTGTTGAAAACTCAATTTCAAATTTTTGGGGTGAATCCAATACTTCCTTTATCGTAAAAGGAAGTAAAAAATTAAATTTAATAAAAAAAGTAGTAAACCTACTTGATGTTCGGATTTTACAATTTACTTAAGTCGGTACATATCCTGTGGTACAAAATCAGTGTTTATCTCGGAAACTATGCATTTGCGAATATATGTTTATTAGGACTTTTTTGTTTCTTTTTTACCAAAGAACACGCCAGTGCATTATTATGCAATCTTTGCGGGACACCCTGTATATTACTCTCCAATAAAGTGGTTAATTGCCCCGTTCTATATTTTATCAAATTGCAATAATCCTATGGGATTGCTCCGGCAAAACACAAGACTGATATCTCAGGTTAGGTTCAAATTTGAATTTTATATTAAAAGAATTCTGTAGAATATTAAACTCAGAGTAGCTCAAATACTTAAAATTTTAGTACAACTGTGGAAATTAACAAAAAAAATTAAAAAAATACTTCAACGCCCTATAACTTCTTCCTGAAAGAACTTTGTACTAAGGTATATTAGGTTTAATCGATTTATAATAACGTAAAGAATATATGGCTAATCTGTGTCACATTCTTTACCAAACAACCTAAAGGGGCACTGCTAAAGCTCGCGGAAAATGTAAAAAAACACACACACTAAGTTATGTAAATCGCTTTATTGTTTTTCAAAATATTTGCATTTAGCATCTCTACACTTTTGCATTTGATGAAACCAATATTCAAAACGCGTTTTTCACTCTAAACGAGGTACCTCCTAAACAATCGATTAAATACATCAATGGCCTCTTCGAGCGATGAAAAACGCTCGCCACGCATTTTATTTTTTGTATCGGAATGAGAAGTCATTGGGTGCTACATCAGGCAAATATGGACAATGAGTCATTAATTCGATGTTGTTACTGGTCAAAAACTCGACAGTTCGTTATGCCATGTGTGCGCTTGCATTGTCATGACGGACAATTATTAGCCGGTTTTTCTTGTTTCTTCTGATTTCAGCCATAACATCCGGCAAACATATTGATGTCTTCAATCATTTAATGCAACATTTGGCAACATGACCCATTTTTCCGAAGAAACAACTTTTTTTTTCAAGGCTGCATGAACGCGCCACTTTTGTTCGTGTACGATGTTATATACACAATTTGAACGTATACATGAAACGTGATTAATTCTGTCAACCAAACGGTCGGTGTTGTAACAACGCAATGTTTAGATGTCCTAAATGGCACAAGCCTTCAACTAGAGAACGCGGAAATTTTAAAAACTACTTTGAAAATTATGGGTTTTGCTATGTAGTGAATGAAATGAATAAACCTGTACCACATGACATATCACTGGAATGACAAAAAATCCTTTTTCTCAGGATGGCACAGACGACTATGAGTTCCATATAAAAAATCTGGTGTGATACACGCACATAACTTTCTTTTACAGTGATCTTATAATTAGCCAAAAATTTGATTTTTGATTTGTAAGCATTGGTCAAAAATTATCAAAAAATACAAATTCTACAAAAACGGTACAAAATAGAGCGCTAGTTAAAAAGACAAATTTTCTCTAAAATTTTCAGCTGAATTCAAAAATGTCATAATATACCTATTTAAAATAAGAGTTAATAAAAAAAGGGAAAAACAAAATAAACACATTTTAGAGATATTCAACTGGAAAATCGCATATCTCACATCAATACACATTAAAAATGTAATAAAAATGTAAATTTTGAAAAAAATCATTAGAGCCGTTTTTGAAAAAATCAAAAGAAAACTGAAAAATTACAAGAATAAACACCATACTTCCGGTTTGCGATTTTCTTCAGAAGGTTGCTGTCGCATCTGGATAGTACACAAAACTTATATATGAAGTTTCAACGCCGTACCTCTCTTCGTTTTTGAGATATTCTGTTCACAGACTGACACACAAACACACAGACAGACCAATGAACAAAATCATGTCTTTTGGGTTCAGGGGACTCTAAAACGAGAAGATCTGTTGAAAACTCAATTTGTAATTTTTGGGGTGAATCCAATACTTCCTTTATTGTAAAAGGAAGTAAAAATACAACTTTATGGCATACCTGGAAATTCTAAACCTTTTTTTCAAAAACTGACTATTACCGCTGCATTCTCATTAAAAAAGTGCCTGAAGAACGTAATAATGATTTTTCTCTATTAAAAAATAAGCGAGATATAGCAACAAAACTTTCGTTTAGAATTCAAAAACAAAACACGATGGCCAATTTTGGTTTATACCGTGGAGCTTTTTTCAAAAAATGAGATAGAGGACGGGCTATCCTCTTTTCCATATCTCCTATAGGTAGGTACCTAGATTCGACATGAAAACATCGAAATTTGCTCAACCTGTACATAAATTGGTGCACCGGGTAAATTATTAATATGCTTTACATAACCATTATTATCTTAGGTTACGTCAATCTGATATTTGAAAGAGTAAGGATTGACGAAGCTTTTGTGGAAAGTAATTTTGATAACAAACAACTATAATGCAAAACCATGTATTTCATATACCCACATAGAAGTTCATTGCAATATATGGCCATGGTCTTCAGTACAGGGGTTTAAAATCAGATCAATAAGGTTAATAGAATACAGTATTAAAAATTACAAAGATTTAAGAATGAAAAAGGATATCAAAGTTATTAAAATGTGTTTGTTAAAGAAAAGAAATAAAATTTAAAATTCAATTGAATGAAGCTACATAAGAAACAGTGGGATTCTAACATAATTTAATTATTATTTGAGATAAAGTGGGGAATTAATGGCAAATACTCATTCGAGAATACCATTCAACATAGTGGGTGTTAGATAAATAAAATAAAGTTTTATAGTGTGTTGGACTATGAAATATATGCTAAACTAAATCACTAAGGAGATATTTTTATTATCAGTATGTAAAAATAATTTGATACAAAAACATGTAATTCAATTTGTAAAGGGTTAAACTTATAAAAATAAACCTTTTATAAAAGTTTAAAAGCTATTTGGTGTATAAAAAGATTGTAAATTGAAAAAAATTGGCGTGGCAAAAATAAAAGTAAAATGTTAAAAGAAGTGAAGAAGAGGATTAAAATAAATGGATCTGGTGAGAATGCCTAAGTAATACAGTTATAATCTTCTACAAAAGTAAATTTCTGGAAGAGGATGCTAAATTGAGTTTATTGTCAAATTGCATTGCATCATTTGAAGTGGATAACAAGGAATGGTTTCTACTGGAAGTGGTTTACATCGAGATTGTTAGCAGAGTGAGCATTTTATGGGGAGGATAGACGGTTTTCATCTAATGGAGTTCTAAGTGCTAATTCGACAAGCTTTTCATTGATGTGACATCTTATAACTTGCATCTAGTCGAGGTTCGTGATACTAGGTCGTCGGAAGCTTGAGGATTTTGGTAGGACGACGTGGATGGTGTTTGCTGCTGACAGTACTGCTGGAGAAAATTGGTAGGTGCCTTGTCGTGTTTTGGCCAGGAAGTCTTTGTGGATCCAGGTGTTTTTGGCGGAGTTCGGACTGGAATTTGTTTGGACGTTGAGAGATATTTGTGAGATTACTGGATGCGTATGGCTTGGTAAAGCATAGAATCGAGTCCATAAACGGGTGACAGAATTCAGGTATTCAAATAAAAAAACTGAAAGAAAAAGATAGAAAGAGTGAAGTGAGGTAATTTTAAAGAGGGAAGTACTTACTATTTGATATTTGTTGAGTGAAAATTAAATGTAACCGGAAAGTATTTGTAATTGATTTCGCACTTGCATAATTTAAAGTGACAGGTGACAGACGTTTAAGTTGTGATTAAATAAGAGAATCAAATTTCAGGAATAAAAGCATTCTAGATTATGAGCGAATCCTACCTGTGTTTCAGTAAGAGTAGTTAAATAGTCTCAAAAGTATTTAATTACCGTCATTTCTTCAAGAAATATAGTTCCAACTAGTAAATACTTTTTGCGTAATTTTAAACGTCCAATACCTTATTATTTGAGAATATTTAAATACGTTGAGAATATTTAAATACTCTCAAAGTATTTGAATATTCTAAAAATATTTAAATAGACTAAAAGTATTTAAATACTTCCAAAATTCTATTTAAATACTAAATACTTTGCAAAGTATTTGCACCTACAAATACAAATACAGCCCATTAAAAAATATTTAAATACCTAGTAATTAAATACTACAAAGTATTCAAATAAAAAAGTATTTACAAATACAAATACTGCGAAGCTCTGTTGGTGTTGCTATACTACATTGTTGGTGCTTTTTATACTGCTTAGCAACTTTATAGGTCCTAGGGCCATCAAAACCATTTTACACCCGCTATAGAAATCTAATAAACAAGATTATGGTTTCAAAATGAAATAAATGTAATAATTAATTTTACGGCAATATTATTTATATCCAAATGTAGCTTACAATTAAATATTGCTATAGCCCCCCAATGTGCTATGCTATTTTATTTGATTTAATTTGGGTACATTTTTGTTATGGTCTTTGTTAATTATTTATTATCTAGTCATTCTAGTCTATTTATTTTACTAGCTCCGGTAAAACATTCAACTCTTAAATCAGGTTAGGTTCACGCTTGATAAAATATACTTAATTGTTTGCATTTTTAAACATTGTTACCGTTGTGATTGCTATCGAGTGTTAAAATAATTATATTTCATGGTTATTTGGTAATATAAGAATTATGTCAAATAACATTCTGTCAAATGTCAATGTTAAAACATAAACTCATATTTTAGCATTTGATATAGCTTTCAAATAATAATAATTAATTAGTACTTCTTGTCAATATCTTATATACTCACTTCTGTGACGTTTTACTGTTTACTTACATATACCTGATACTTCTTCCACTTTTGTCCTCAATCTGCCTCAGTGTGCTCGGTAACGGTCAGGTAAGTAACGTTCCTCTCAATCATTTATAACGGTAGCTATGCTAATTTCTATCTCTACACGTCAGATACTGCCTCACTTAAAACTGCTACGGCTCCAATCAGCAACCCAAACTACCTAGATGAATAGAATCCGTGTCCAAATCAAGCCCACCTGTAGTTGTGGTTACTCCAATCCTCAACCAAACCACAAGGACAGCTTATACCGGAACACTGAAGACTAGTTTTTCTTTTTGACATCAAGTAACGACTCCACCGCAGTCAGTATCCAAATCACCCTCTAGATTCCTCAGCACCAACCTTTAACGTCGATCAAGGTTCCTTCGCAGTTCAGCTCCAGACACATATAGCTGTTAAGGACCGTAGACTATTCTGCTACTCGTATCTGTTCACCTACTCCTTCCAAGACCATTAAATTTAATTCTTCCTCCAGTAATCACTTTCAAAAATTCCAATATTGCATTCTGCTTTAATTTCCTTATTTTTAATTCAGTTATTTATTTCACAAAAATCATTTTAAAAATAGTTTACTTTCAGATTTTACTTATTACAAAACTTTACATGTACATTTTATAAATAAAAATTCGTTGTTATTTTGGGTAATTAAATTTCACCATAGTAATCTCTATTCATACATTTTTTAAAACTAACTCTTCTGGATTATTATTTAAATTATTTTGACATATCATGTAATTTTTTAAATATTTATTTAGCATAGGCCTTTCACATTTACTCAAACTATCTTATAGTTTGTTTTATTTGTTATCTAATATGAATTATGACTTGTACTCTGATACTACCAAATAACATCTTTATTCCTCCCAATATCAAATATTGAGTCATATTAAAAGCATTTTCTAAGAATATTAATTGCTTAATCGGATTCGAAATAAATCTGTATTTTATTAAATAAATGTTTGATAGCTATCATGTTTTGTCTATATTTTAAATTATATAAAATATAATGTTTTAACAATTAGGTACTTTATCATTACATAATTAATCTTGAGGTAAGATATTTTTTTAATAAAATTAATTATTCGTTTGATATCGTACTTATCATAACAATACATTTGTTTTAGTAAGTGTTTACTTACAGATGCATCATTAATTAATGTTGCAATGGTTTTCAGTGTGAAATAAAGATGAAAAGTATTGAAGATAAATTAATTATTAACGTTTTTAAAAGATTTGGGATTAAATATGGTTTTATGGTATTCTCAGTAGTAAACACACGATTACTAAGCTCTGTATGTACGGGTAAAAAACCTATTTACGGGCTGAGCCCGTTAGGATTATAGCATACTTTTCATCTTCTCTTCAGTGTTTGATTTTGCTCTTCGATTTTTTCTTTTTGTTTATGAAATGCACACACTTTTAATTTACTATATTTATTATTTGGGTACAAGGTTTATCGTTGGTGGTTGGACATAATAGTTATTTGTAACTCTGTCTTAATCTTCTTGTTATAATAATAATAATAACACTAAAGAAAACTAGCAACGTCATTTGACTTTATAATTTTTAATTAAAGATTTATGATTCAGAATGCTCGAGGTGTTCACACAGATAGCAACGTACTAAATAACGGTCTTGCAATGTCAATTACTATTACTTCCCTCGCCGAAAAAACGAAGAAAGTACTGTAATAACGAAAAAACACTTTGCGAAAATTATTCAGATCTTCAAGTTTCAATGTTCCTAGATGACGAAAAACAGATTTTATCACTTCCGTCCGTCTGTCTGCCTGTCTCCCTATTGCCGGTATAACTCAAAAACTATTCGTTGGGGGAGGATGATACTTTGCATGCGGATTATATGCCTTCTTAGCATGAACCCGAGAAAATGTCTGTAAAATACAGAGTGTTTCTAAAATAATGGAACACCGATTAGTCATAGATTCCTTACGTCATAATAATCGATTAAACCCAATATACCTTAGTACAAAGTCCCTTCAGTAAGAAGTTATAGGGCCTTAAAGTTCAATTTTATATTTCTTATTTTTTTGTTAATTTCCACACATGTAGAGATATCGATTTTAATTTTGGTATACATATACTTAGTATTATGTGCTCCACTAACAAAAAAATAATAATACATTAGACTCCACTGTAAGAGGCACTTTACCTATCTTTCAAAACATTTTTTAGCTCTAACTTCGTTATCTGTAGCTTTTTTTTGAAATTTTATCCCGAAAGAGAATTAGAAAGCACAAAAATAATGTACTCTTAGTTCTTACGCCTAAAAGCACAAATTTACCTTAAATGCCCATCAAAGGTTTTTGGTTGTCATTAAGACGTACAATTATCAAGTAGCCATGATCACAAAAACAATGGGTTATGATTGTAATCTAGTGAACAACATCAAGAAATCAATTAATGACGTTGGTGACATCAGTTTTTTGTTTTTTGTGCTTACGAAAATTCTGCAACATAACGAACCTTGCAACATTGGAGAATTCGTTATGTAGCGGCATTTTTTTATACATAAAAGAACAAATTCTTATGTCGCTAATGTCATTAATTGATTTATCATTGTTGTTTACTAGATGACCATTGTTTTTGTGATCATGGCTACTTGATAATTACACGTCTTAATGACAGCCAAAAACCTTTGATGGGCATTTTAAGGTAAATTTGTGCTATTACGCGTAAGAACTAAGAGTACATTATTTTTGTGCTTCTTAATTCGCTTTCAGATAATAACTTAAAATTTCAAAAAAAGTTACATATAACGAAGTTAGAGCTAAAAAAGTTTTGAAAGATAGGTGAAGTACCCCTTACAGTCAAGTCTAGTTTATGTAATTTCTCCTATTAGTGCACTACAAAATAGTAAGCATGTATACCAAAATTCAAATCGACATCTTTACATTTGTGGAAATTAACAAAAAAATAAAAAATAAAAAATTTTACTTCGAGGCCCTATAACTTCTTACTGAAGGGACTTTGTACTAAGGTATATTACGTTTAATCGATTTATTTTGACGTAAGGAATCTATGACTAATCGGTGTCACATTATTTTAGAGACACCCTGTATTTTACAGAATGAGCACTAACAAAAGTTAGAGTTTGCCTATTTTTGCTGTAACTCAAGAGCGATTACTTAAATGAAAGTAATATTTTGCATATAGCTCAAACTTTTGCCCTTGATGGAAAAGAGCATAGTTTCGACGCAACATATACAGAGTGAGTAGTTCGAATTCCATCGCTGAACCATCAACATTAAATAAGGAGTCGCTTTATTTTAAGAACATTTATTTAGATATAATTGTTATGCAACTGTACAGAAACATCATAAACTTATTAGACATCAATATACCTTATAGGTACTGATTGTAAAAATATATTATTAATAACAACCTCTTGATGATTTTTTCACGGATCTGTGTCGTATTATTTATACTAAACATATAACAGGCATTTAAAATTAAAGAGGTAGTACAAAATACTCTGATAGAACTGACATGACTCTTTCAACAACAGTTTTCTTGCGTGCACAATGTTGTATTTGTCCCATTTTTTAATGTGTAATATAATTTTGAACGGCACCCAGTATAATTTAGTTCTTCTCTTGCACATCGTAATAAACTATTCAAAGTAAAAGATTATTTTTTTAAATCCCCAATTTTCTTCTTAATATTCTCCGTGAAACTATATTCCACCAAAGTTAGAAATTTCTTTCTTTATTATCTTCCTTCGGTTGTTATTGGAGTTGTGACTTTACTTCAGTTAGAATATTAAACACATTTGCATTCGAAATATAACATTATAAAAATTAATCTGTTTAATTCTTAGTACTCACATAAAATATTTGACCAACCCTTCCAATGATGGCTTAATTTATCGTTGATATCTTTTATACTAGTAAAACGTTTTACTATTATGCCCTGATTTTCCGTGGCATTTTATTAGCCTACTCTGAACCATAAAGCAGAAAAACAGAATATAGCTCCGTGTTATCAGCTAATTCGAATATTGTATTTCAGGCCTCGTATTCCTCCTCCTATTCCTTTTGAGTCTTATTCGTACCCAATTCTGCAAGTGCTCTCCCTGTGGCATTGATGTCGCTTGCCAAAGCACCTGGAGGACCAACCCCCACGCAGTTCTCAGCACTCTCAACTCATGTGGTAGGTTTCGAAACTTCAAACACAAGGTTTCTCCCCAGTGCAATAGTTGGAGAAAAGCCTGTCGCTCATGAGCTTGCACATTCGTGGACAGCATCTATGTGTAAAGCTGCTCTGTCGATGCCGCTGTGCCCTGCCATGCATGACCAGGTACCTTGCATATAGCTAGCGTCTGATTAATTCACCATCTGAGTTCTCGAAACTGAAATATTGTCAGTGCTACTACTATGTATGAAACTTTAAACGTTTGTGCCTACCGTTTTATGTTGTGAAATTCTGTGTAACTGCAATCTTCACCTCGTGCAATCATGTATGCGGAATAGGTTATTTTCAATTTATGTATTTAATATTTCTTCGATTAGCTAACCTGCCTGTTAGCAGTTTGGTGGCGTTCAAGCGTTACTCAACATTTTATAAATTTAATTCCTTTGCAAGGATTTACCGGAAACATAAATATTGAAATTAACGCCTTATTGGCGCTGAAAATACACAGCTTTAAGTGTAAAAACCCCCTAGGCAAAATGGTACCATTTGAATAGATCACTTTTAGATAAATTAATTGATCTTTGAAGCGATTTGATGAGAACTCTTTATCGTTATCGCAGTTATTGATTTTTAAGTCAATATACGTATACTTACAGTTAAGATACGTGTACTCGAGCGAATTGCGAGTTAAAATCGTAGAGTTGTGTTTCTCACTTCAAATTTATTAACACTAAAACCTTGCGCATTATACAAGTAAAACTAAAATTAAATCTACTATTTCAATTACAAACAAATATTCTATGACAGATTTGTTTTGCCTTTTTCGTGTATGTTACAGAGTTTGTACGTGTACATTATGTAAATGATAATTAGGTTATTTCAAGCTATGGTGTTTTCTGTCTTTTATTACTTTTATGAAACAGTAGCTAAGTGGTTTAGGAACTTACACGGACACTTGTAGGTTTTGTGGTTTGAACCCCCCCCCCCCATTCCTGCTCAGAAACTAGCTGGCGAAAATTTATTACACTACGAGACAATTCCAGAACCGCCGTGTTGTAAATTGTATATTATTTCTTTTTCCTTTGTGTATAAAAAAAGTCCACGTGTAGCAAATAACAAACGTTAAGATATTTTTTTCCCTAATTGTCTTTGATTTTTAATAGTTATTTATATACATATATAGGGAGCAAAGGTATTCATTTCCTCCCGCGTGTGAACATACAACGAAGGAAATGGATTTTTGCTCCAGTGATATATGTATATATATATATATATATATATATATATATATATATATATGATTTTTTCTTCAACGCATGTTCTATTGCACGAAATTTCAAAAATTTTGCTTTAGGAAATCATTATAGTGACTCTAGATTTCTGTAGTGACATTTTGTCTAATTTCCAAATCAGCATAACGTTGTAAAGCTTTGGTGTGATATCCATGGTAACATAAACACAAATGCGGGAGCAAAAAATATTGGTTACCGCAGGGAGTTAATAGAAATTGGTTCCCGCTGGTTGAAAATTGACAGTTTTGTTTTCTAAAACTAGGGCGCAAAAGCCGACTTTCTATACAGTGAGTAGAAATAATTGTTTTAGTGTCGCAACTTCCATTTCAGAGGGAAGATTTAAGTAAAGCCCTTTATATATTTTTTCTACGGTCGTGTCAAAATGACAACTTTTTGCACTGTTTCTAGTGTCAAAAGCCACGTTTGTAGCACCTTTAATATTATCGCTCTACATACGTCTTATTCGCACGTTTCCATTGGAGGCGTGTTTTTATACTAAATTAAAACTTTTAATACTAAATTAAAGCACGCTTTGCCGTAAGTTTGAATGTCAACTTAACCTAGAATATCTAACACAATGTGACGGAAAGAGTGTCACCGAACTAAGTTTTTCTATTTCTGTTACGATCGTAGAAAAAATAACGTATATAAGAGCCATTAAAGCACTAGCGACGATAGCGCGTCGTGCTTTTAAACTGGTCGCACGTGCTTATACATACTTATACACTAGTATCATAATATACTATTTACACATTTATTCGTTTGCTCACATTTACAGTAAATGGTATAATTATCCAAATCTTTGAAACATTCTTCTGTAGGTCCTCGATACAGGTGTTGCTGATGTTGGTGTAGTATCCTTTGTTGATTGTCGTCATCTTGGGTTAGAAGTTGTGCCAACTGATTGCTATTACATAGACCAAACAAAACAATGTGAAAAAGAAAGAATTTCCCAACACAAACAAGCAATAAAAACAAACATAGTAATTTCAAGTAATCTAAACGCTGCACTTTCACATGATACACTTATATGTATAATCTGTAACCTCATTTACCTTGCGGTGTAGAAGAGGCTGGTGCTTATGCGCTGGCATCTGGCCGTACAATGCTCAACTTGCCCCGGATTCGGGATACAGAGTTGGAGCGGGCCTTTGGTGCTTGCACAGCAACCATTGTGTGAGTTGTGTGTCTTGGTGATGTGTTGACCTTGTTACTCTATCTCTTAGGCCTGTGGTTCTGAGTAGAGCACAGTTAATTTAGTGCTCAACTGTGAATGGTCTCACTGAGCCCGATTCTAATCGCCAAAGGATACGGAAAAATTCCGACCCCAGCGGGATTCGAACCGAGGACTTACTTAATGCAAGCCTGGCGCCACGCAGCTTCCAAATCATACACTTACATAATTTAAATTTTTACTCTACAAAAATATTACATGCAGGTCCAGATATTAAAAAAACAGACTCCTTCGGAAAGCATAAAAATAAAAACGTGAATGAACATAATCATATCTTAATAATAATGGTGAATTTAATTACCTTCTAAATAGTGCAGCTGAGAACGTCGACACCTCGTAAATTTCCGAATATATCTCTCAATACTATTTTTCTTAGTGTGCTCCTGCTATAGCTTTGTGCGAAAACGACTCATCTGTCTACATATGAAGCTACTAATCAACTCTTTGCATTATTATACTGCCTTGAAGCTAACCAACCCCAGTTTTAAATTTCCAGAAAATATTTTAACTGGGAAAGCGATCGGGACTAAAGCAGACATCTAATATAATTAGAAAGCTTTCCAAAGGTCGAGCTGGCGGAGGTGTTTCAGAGAGCGAAGATCATTTGCGTGTCATAATATTTGCAATGGAAAAAAGTAGAAATTAAAAAGAACGATGACAAAGCAAACATAATTAACCGTTTGACTTAATTATTTTATTTGTAGTCGCAGAAATAATAAGAACAATCACTAAATTTGTACGGCGCTGCTGTGATGACGTGATGCTATCGCGGCTTCGCAAAAATGCCAGATAGAAATAAAGATAGCGGGAGTTATGTGGGGTAAATAATATTCGTATCGCGATTGAAATTCTTTTAATTTAACCTTTGGCTTGTTTGAAGAAACCCTTTTCTCTTTTTTATTTAATTTGTCATTTTATTGTTCAGCCATTCGTCGCAGACGTGCGCTGTGATATCAGGAGAATTTTTAATTGCCTTTGCTGAGATAACAAAATCAAAATGTTAATTAACAATCTGAGCGTGTTCTGGACTTACAAATTAAAGAAAAATACTCGCTAAATATTTCATTACTCTTGGAATGATAAGTTTATTTTGTTGAACGTGCGCATGGAGATAAAAGAGTTTTTAATAATAAAAGAACAGAGGACGTGATCATGGCGATACCTTTGGCACAATAAAAAGCTGCAGGATGCGATTTTAGTTAAGCTCCCAAAAAGCAGTTAAATGACGTACGTCTGTCAGGTATTTGTATTGCGTTGTGTTGTTCGGGCCCCACTTTTATGACATTTAAATCTAGCTGGCTGCAAACTTTACATTTCTTTAGCATTCGACGTTGATTCAAAAATTTCTGAAGAACGGGCTCGCCAAATTTGATTATACAACAGAAAATTGCTGTTTCCGCATGGACTCCCAACTTAGTGGAACAATTTAACCCTTTTCCATTTCGCATTTTTCAGTAATTTTATTTATTTTAATTAAAAGATAAATTGCCCTTTCTAAGACCACATCGACAAGTTAAGAAAGCTCTACAATTCGAAATAAAATTATTTAAATTATCTAAACAGTTGGAAAGGCTACTTGCCAATGTGAATGAACATTGGCGACTAGCCTTTTCAGTGGTTATTTATTAAATGTTCTAGTATTATTGCTAGCTGAGTTGGGTGGAAGATTTGAAAAATGTGTCCCAGCACTGCCAAACAGGTTCTCCTTATTCGAACTTTCAGTCCTAGCGCTGACCACGCACGTCACCGATCCTTTCAGGATGACAAGTTCCCGTTTTTATAATACATGACCGTCATATCGATAACAGTACTTACACATATTAATATCTCGGATGGCATTCATTGAGCAACTGGTCTTAAGTTTGACAAGACCACCCGTGAATGTGAATCTTTAGCGTTAGTGGAACAACAGCGGCCTAAGGAGGCGCTGTCGTACACTCGGCTTACTAGATTTCCCACTCTAGATATGACAAAGCGATCATCAATTAGACAAGCCCGGTCATTTGTCTCGTGTCATTGGCGAATTCTGATATCGCGCCTAACCCTTTTGTTGCGGATCACTGCAACTGTCCAACTATGTAGACTTCGTAAACGCGCAGCCGAGGTTTTGCCCGCAAAAAGCCGGGTGGCTCGATAATCTATAAGCATTAACAGTCTTCTTGCTGGCGACGCTGATTATAATTAATTGATCGTTTAGTCAAAATCAAACTATTGTTGCGGTTGCACGTCGATGAATATGAAGTTGAGAACAAAGCCATTAACGCTAATTCCTTCTGAACTGCAGATGTGCTTATATTTCTTTTTGGATATCGAAAAAAAATATTGTTTAGTACAGAGAAAGGTCGACCCAATTTACCAGCTTAAAACGTACTCAAGTTTGTTGCTTTCGCCAAGATGAGATTCTGACCAACTTTAATAAAAGAGTAAAAGAGTCAATGGGATTACCAATACCGGTGTTTAGATATTAAATCATTTCTTGGATCAAATGAATACAACTTATTTGAAATTTTGTTAATATGTTTTTATTCGCATTTATTAGGAAATAGTGATATATGATTGTACCACCCTTCAAGGAGAGATGATTGCAACCCTAGCTAGCTCTAACTCTCTGTAGAAAATGGCGTCAATAGGGACCAAGCAGCTCTTAATGTTATAAAAAAGCCTAATTAGTTTAGTACAAATGGGCGCCAGCCGTTATACACAACCTAAAACCTACCTTGTATGCCGCTTAATTTAACCTAAATCTGAAAAAAACACGAGCAGGTTCATGAAGGGTTGTAGTGTAAATACACCAGGAAAATATAAAACAGTAACAGTCCATAGGATTTAATCAACAGAGTAACAATAACAATGCAAATTATTTACAATTGGCTCGCAAGCCCAGAATGGTTAAGTAACAAATTAAATCAGACAAAGCTCGACTCTTTACATCAATAAACAAAATATTTGTGCAGGGAGTCGACCCCATTCAACAAGTCACAGTTGCAAGTTATAAGTTATAATAGGTGACGAAATATTGACGTCTGGATGCCATGCAAACATTCAGCTAAGTGAATGAAGTGAATCACACTTCGGCCGGCTTGCAAAGTGGTAAAATTGAAATTAGAATAACAAAGGCCTTTGTTTCAGAAATACGCAATTCATAGTAGGAAAGTTGTTTTTAATGCATATAGCATGTACTTACTGTGGCACTGGATGTTGCTTCAAACGCTCTCAGAAGCAGTCACCAGGTGTGAAACATCTGAAAAAGGATGCATTTCCGGGTTGAATTTATCTTGCAAGATCTCAGCCCAAAACTAGTGCTGATCGGCGTACAGAGAGAACTCCAACAGCTACTACAGCAAGGACTTGGACGCCAAATATTAAAGGCTCAAAGATGGAATTCCAGCCTCATGTAATTGCCAAAAGATGCCGCTCGAAGCGTTCGCCACAACTGTTGACAAGAAACAATGTACTGCTAAGAATCATAGCCTACTTGGCTCAAGGTATTCAAATCCTTCAGGTAGCTTGAATTTTTGGCGTTCACAGCCACCCTTGACGAGTGCTTGAAATCTAAGAAAGCAACTCCAAAATGTTCAAGCCAGGACTCTTTATCTCGGACGTTATGCGTTTTTGCCCAAAATTAAACATTTCTTCGCGCTGCTTCGCCGGGAAGAGGTACGCCAGTGGTTATTTAAATTATAGATGCGAGCAAGCATGGGACGTGCTGTTCACAAGGAACGCATAAGTAAAATGGGGCGTTATATAATGCTTTAAGTGCAGCTCGCTGTAAATCGCTCTGAGTATAGTCCCAGTTATGAAACTTGACTATACGTTTAAAAGTGTAACTGCTAGAGGGCCGATTTTCTTTTGTCTTCTTGACGTGCGTATTCGAACAACTGGAAGAAGCTTTGCATTGCAAAACCCTGGAGAGCTTTTTGGAAATCTGACCATGCAAATCTATTAAAATCTATTTTTACAACAGTCTTAGGTTCTCACTTTGTTTAGCTTGAAATTTCAGTTACGACTACGAGGTTACCAGGATTTTACAGTATTTAGGAAGCAACTGACCTTTTGGTCGTATGTCACCTCAGGCCTTCAAGTCACATTCAAATGTTTCTGAGAGTTGTCTTCAAGTAATTCTTCGAGTAACGTTTGAGAGACTAATTAACCCTCAATCAGTATAAAGATGATCAACAACTCATCGTGAATCTACCGAAATAATAGTGGAGCTGTTTTTCATACCTATCACTTGCTCAATTGCACCTCATACATACTGCGGACAAACATTTGCCAATTCATTGTACCTAGTCTATTCTGCCAGTCGTTAACGAATGGTACAGGTCATGGTCCTTAGAACTTCATTTGCAGTTTTGGAGTAGCTGGAAAATTACAAAACTACTACGAAAACGCAGAAGCTACAAAGTTAGGGTACTGATACACGAGAAACAGGATGAAGCGGCATTGGCGTTAGGTATATTACACAGGAATTCACAGCTTTGTATGTTTTAGGAGAAAGTAGTAAAGTAAAAGTAGGTTTTATAATACACGTAAAATACAGAAAAAAATTAATTGCATTCACCTCCATCGACCGTAGATTAGCAGTACTAAGAACACTATTTAATAATATAGTTACAATAAATGTACATAGCCCGACTGAAGCTCGTGATGTGAAAATAAAAGAAACCTCTCCATCAAAATTAAAGGAAAAAACAAGTTAGGAAACTGCAGAGTAAAAGTAATCATATAGCAATGGAATGCAAAAGGAGAAAGGATATATACCTAATGATAGCAATGACTATGGGACAACGATAATATGATGCTGACGATTAAAGAATTTCCACGCAAGCCAATGGCAATAGAATTACTAAATAAAGGAGAAATGAATAAACATCAAGCCGACCGACAATAGAACTGAATACATGAAGAAAATAGAAAAGAATTTCGAACAATAAACACACCAACACCAGAAAAATCAGAACACAAAAGAAACCGAGGAATGTTTGAAACCCACAAAGACGTAATTTTGAAGGCGGTGGAATAGGTAAATCGCAGGATACGGTAGCAAAGATAGAAGAAGCATGGAAATACTAAAATTCACATCAGATAAATCATTAGAAAGTTCTAAGAGATAAAAATACATATGAAAGACATAGGAAATAGATCTAGAAAGAGTACTACAAAATTTAGAAAGAGATAAAACGGAAGAAAAACGTTTTCACTCAAAAACCCTGTTATGCAAAATTTAATAAGGAAGATTTAAAGAATTAGAAAAACGCAAGAATATTGTAAGAAGCTACTAAATTCGGATAATATACCAGATGTGACGGAAAGATCGAGTACAGAAAGACAGAGTAGATCCACCAAGAAAAGGTGAATGGAAGATATAATGAAAAAGGCAAGAAATTATACAGCCCCACGAGAAAGTGAAATCTCAGAAGAAATGATGAAATATGGACGACAAGTACAATTTGATGCACAAAATTACTAAGTTAGCTAATAGAAAGAAAGGTGAATGTATGGATGCAGAAAATAGTTGGAGAGTACCAATGCGCTTTTAAGGAAAAGAGAGCAACAGCATACCAAATATTCACAGTTAGCCAAATACTGGAAACATTTAGAAATTATAACATCGAACTTCAAATTAGTAAAAATGTAGACTGTCGACTGAAGACAAGGAGGATACCTGTGAACCCGGAGGCACGTTAAACAAAAGACAATGCAGAATAATGGCATACGCTGACCATAAAAGTAGAATAGCCCACGATTTGAAACGAATTGCCTCATACCTAAAGGAAGTGGCTCGACAGCGGAACCACTCAAGGGCTACAAATAAATATCGGAAAAACAAAATGCATGGTGACAACAATGTCATAATACACCAGAAAAGACCAGCAAGTTTTAGTATGTGGGTTCCATCACAATATAATTGCGTCATACGTTAACGTTTAATTCGGACGCCGGATGCAAGGCGGGTGAGTCAGTAAATGTCTTCGTGCGTGAAAATATGTCCGCGAACTTTTGTGATAGCGTTAACGTTTGACATTTTGTTAGTTGTAGTTTGTGCAAACTGTGAATGCGAGTAGAATTTAGCTCTTAGCGCGTAGTCATTCAAAATAAATATGAAACTGTACTACTACGGCTTATGTTATTTACATATTGTCGTCTTATATCTCCCTTATTTGTGTGTATGTAAAACAAACGCATATAGTGTATTACGTGTATGTAAGCAGCCTTGGATTTTATTCCAGGAGGGTTTGGCATGTTTACTTTCTAAAGTAAAGGTGTATGAGACAAGTTCGGAGCAAAACTGAGTTGGCATTCGCATAGATACAACTTAGGTAACCAACGGGTCTTGTGCATTGACGTCTGAGCAACTCAAGAGCAACTAAATCTAAAATAATAATGGAGCGTAGAAACGTCTCGCTTTATTACACAACCAGTTTGCACCTAATTTGTGCTCTTCAATTGTACAAAAGCTTTTGTGAAAAACATTTTTAGCCGCCAATACATCTACTTTCCATACAGGCTTTCTGCCAAATATCTGTTAATCGATACAAAATCGATACTCAATATTTTATTACTTTGCCACAAGTTAAAGCAAAATCTGCTAAAATGCAAATGGTGAGAAGATGGTGGTTAAATTGCTTCGCTACGCAGCTATAAATTAAGATGATCGTGTGTTAAATTAAACATTAAATACTGTCTTTGCATGCCAAACAATAATCTTACAAATCAAAAAAGTATCTACAGTTGTTCAGAAAATAAATATAGAAAAAAAATACACACGACGTGACTTTTGCTTTACATTTGTATTAAACTGGAATACCTTAAAAAATTGTTATTTGCATGTCAATTTTGGGTTACTCCATGCCAGACAACGATTATGTATATAATAGCTAAATTTACATTGACCTTTTGAGCTTTTTATAGAAATTCTTGCGATATTTTCTTCTTGTCTTATGCATTTAATTTTGCATAAAGTAATACATTTTCAGTTGTTTAAGTAAGCCAGTATAATATTTAATAAATAATAACGACCGAATAGGCTGCTTGCCAATCTGAATTAACATTGGCAAGTAGCTTTCATAAGTAATTGAATGATTTAAACAACTACAGATTTCAAACTGTAGAATTAAAGATAGGTAGTTTTAGTAATACACTCGTAATTGAAGTTTAGTGACCGATTTCGCAATTGTTTTTTTTTTCATTTTGAGGTAATAATTTCGAAAACTGTCAACATGCGTGATTGTTCATTGTCTGGAGAGTCTGGGAAGTCAAGCAGATCAAAGTTTACCAAATTCAGATGCAAGAAATAATGAGCAGCAGTATATGAAAGGGTTTGCAAAGTTGGGCTCCCTCATTTTATCGGCAGTTATATGGGTTACTGTGGTTGTTTCAACCATTTTGCACTTGTATGCGTTGGGAATATTATACTACTTTTGTTAATTTACTTCATATTTTATTTTTATTTATGTGTAAGTCAAGCAACATGCTAAAAGAGCAACAAAAATTTAATTTTTGAAAATTCCAGATGTAATTACTGTTCTGGTATACAAAATAGATTCCATAAATAAAGCACAGTGTACTTCGTTTTGTAGGCGTATTAATTATAAGTAGTGTAACTATACATCTTCTTAATATGCCAAATATAGAAATCCCAATCGATACAATGTTAACTAACAATCTTAACGTTTGTAATTTTTATCATCGAAGTAGTTATGTCTGTGCTTTGCACCACGTTTATGTTTTTAATATTATAGCTCTATAATAAATAATGAATCACTAACCTGATACGCCCGCCATAAGATATATTCTAGAAAAATGTTTCAGTCTGTCTTTATTGATTATTTAGATAAGTTCTTGTACTAATATGCAAAAATGGTCGATATATAATTGTAGGATTTGGTAACTTTAAATCACTTATTGAAGCGGTACTGTTCGCACCATTACCATTAGATGGCGGTGAAAAGTAGCACAGCATCATGTAGCCGTAAGGTTTTTACGATTTCCGTTATATAGCGCTGAACGAAGTAATCCCGATCGTGGACGAAGCAAGTCCAATCATATATTTCATATATGTTAGGATTTAGGTCCAGTAACTGTGTGAATTTGATATATTATCCTTGATTGTCTATAGTTTCAGTTGTTGCTAAAACTGTGCACACAATATTGAACCACATATCAAGTAGTACTTTCCTGATAAATACGAAATTAGTAAAAATTCCATATAAAATTGAACGTTTAATATCGAGTTATTAGAAATTCTGTTCATTTTCAGGGTATTGATCCAAAAGCCAACACTGTTCTACTTAATTATTATATTAGAAAAAATCGCAACAACACTTTGATGAAAGCAAAAAATGAAACTCGTTGGGCCGAATTTACAGCTTTCTGAATATTATTATAGCACTTAAATACGGCTTGAACTAAAAAGCTGCAGGATAAAAACGGCAATTCCAACAATCTTAAATTAAAATTTATTGAATCATAACCCAATAATGAGCCGACTACATAGGCTTTGTAATTACTGTAATTACTTCAGATGTCATAAATGCAAAGGCAGCATAGTCGTGTTATGCTGGCCAGTAAAAGAATACCTAAGAGCATCAGAATCAGATAAGATGTAATTTTCAGTGCCCCGTTGTTGCCCTCAATTGAAACCAATGTCCTTAAGCAGGAAGTGAGTAAAACTCAAGATATTTCATCATTTATGAGAAGTAAATACACTTAGTTTTACCACCTACATGCTTCCTGTTTTATGCAGACGTCTGTCTTCGAGATTATTCCATAAATTAGGAGACCAAACCGACGGAATAACAGAGCTAGCGTAAAATGAAGACGCATTTCTGGCAAGTTTGATGATTATGACATGGAATAGTAAATTTTAATTTATTAACCTTTTGCATTAATGTGAAGATGAATTATAATAAGTTAGGTTTTATTTTCAATATGTCTTTACGGCTTATGTTTAAGAGCCACCTTTTATAAAACGATTTTTATGGTTGCTTGCAGCACATCGGTGTCCCACGCTTTAAAAAAATTCGTTAGAATGGCATCCAATAGGGTAATCTGTATCGTTCGAGAAAATACGATTTCGACAAGAAATGTTTCATTTGAGCTCTCATAATAATTAGCCCCACCATATTCCTTTTATAATGACAATTACGTTTCCCAAGTAGATCGGCATATTTTATTTTAAGTATAAATTATAATCTTTTAATCTGTATTTCAAATTTAAATTTGGGATTAAAATCTGACGCATCTTTAACCTCACTTCGGCCAAACACTTTACTATAGGTACTTCAGTAATAATTCACAGGAAAATGAAAAATTTTCTCAGCTTCCTATGAGTACTAACTTGCATTGCCTTTCCAACAAGGTTGACGACCTTTCTGTAGCTTATTTCTCATTCACATAAGTACTCAAAGTAAGCAGGTGGCGTCTAGAAATACCTGCACAGCCAAAACGGCGGTTAATGGATGTCCTCGTTGAAGCGGCACTTCTATCAGGCTCAACACAGCCCGATAACCTCATAGCTCAACGCGTAGAAAAGAGATCCCAGTTCCTCTTGAGTGATAGCTTCAAGGTCTTATCTTTCAAGGTGCCTCGTAGATGCACCCGTGCTGATGGACTGCCCTTGGGTGACCACTATGGGTCGGACGCCTTTTTTGTGTCTCACGAAAATTATTGTTTCTGAATTTTTTTGCCGGTTTTGACTTTTATTTAGTTACGGGGTAGGTAAGGCAGTCAGACTGTATTTTGATGTTTAAATATATGTTTTGTGCATTATAAATCGCGTTGATTTCAAAATCAAGTGTAAACTGCTATGCGTTTCTTCTTCTTTCTGTGATATTAAAGGTATTAAGTTTTGTACTTTTATTAAAATTGCTTTGGTACACTCTCAGTTTCGCATTTAAGTAATAGAATTTTTGATACCAATGCGTTTCAACTCCTTGAATATACCATTTTCTTATGCAATGAGATCAAAAGATATATTGAAAGATGTTGAATTATTAATATGTGTCAAAGTTACCAGCTTAAAAAAGAAAGTCGTTAATTTCAGAGTTAAACAACTAATAAATCATCGTCTGTCAAACATTCGATGGTATCAATTTCTCCATACTTGCCAGACGAGAAGTATTTACTGTCACCTCTATTGTAATCAATGTCGCTCATTTGACCTATTTATCTATCTTTCTACAGGCCTATGTCCTTAACTTACTTTTCCTATTCATTGCCACTATTTCCCCAAGTCGTCCTTTACACAATCCACTATTCTTTTCCTAGGCCTTTCCTGTGATAATTTTCCTACGATGTGCACTTGGAAAGTTTTTTTAACCCGTCTGCTTTTCTTCATTCTCCATATATGTTCTGTCCCTCAAATTCTTGCTGCCATTATTGGTGCTAGTATGTCTCCCCTTCTAGTAGTTCTTTTGTTTCGGCGTTCGACCTTTTTTCTCCCCACGTATTTCCTTTTTCTAGTCGTTCTACTACGGCTTTTACTACTTTTTTCGAAGATGTTAAGTACATTTTCTTGTTTTACCGTCATATGTAAAGTTTCACTGCTATGAGATGCAAGATTATTTTATACAACTGTATTTTCGTCAATGTGGATAATAGAAATGGCATAACTATGTGTTTTAGAACGAAATAGCACTTTTAACCTTACAATATCGTATTTTCTCTTCTGTCATTATTGTCATTTATCACAAATTCAAGATATTTGAGGAACTGCACCGTTTAGAAATTGAAGTCAACAAGTGTCATATTTTGTCACTCTCTTCCTGTTGCACCTTTTGTTTTTCCTCATTAACTTTAAGTTTTTCCTCCTTTTCCTCCAGTTCCAAGAAACCTTCCTTTACTGAGAATATATTTCTACCTAGAACGAGCTAGTGGTTGATTTGATGTATTCAGAATTGTTTCTTTTCCTTTGTTGGGAAGTTCAAGTATTAATTTTCAAGCACCGAATGAAAGAGTAAGATGACTAAGATTCGCCAACAGATGTGCTAACCAGATTTTGAGTTTTAGTGCTTAAGATTTAGCTTGTAAGTTATTTCCCTAAAGCCAAAACAGGCATTGCGGCCTATTTGTTACAAGAGTATGCTACTGAGCTTACTTCTACACGCTCAATGTACTGCACACCATTTGCTGAATGTATCTATATAGTTTGCAAATAAATGGGGATGCCTAAAAAACTTTATAAAGCACATTTTATATAAAATAACAATAACAAATCCTCAAATTTAATTTCAACCCAAAATCACCCTTAAGCCAAAACGGTACATTTCTGGATATAGGTTTTTATTAACTTTCGTAAGTTTATAAAAACACTCTGTAAAAACCTATTACCTCCCAACCAGGCAAAGGGACTTGTCCTTCCAAACATACTTGGCTCATAATTTGTTCCAACGGCACCTTCAAGTTGATAGGGTATATGCCCCCGTAATGCAGAAAATCCGAGTACAACCGTTGCTCGAAATAAAAGTCGCTGTTGTAGAAAATCTTGATGATTCCCTGGCCCGAATACTGAATTTGCTGCCAAACGTGCTCCACAAAACTATCAGCTACTCCCTCTATGAAGAACGCGTACGAATTTCCATTATCAATCAAAAATCCCGTAACTGCATAGGTGTACGCAGGTATGTCGTCGGGCGTCTTCAATCCTCTCGTCAACATTTCTGTTTGCGAGACGGCTTTGAGGCACCGTTTAGAAATTGAAGTCAACAAGTGTCATATTTTGTCACTCCCTTCCTGTTGCACCTTTTGGTTTTTCCTCATTAACTTAAAGTTTTTCCTCCTTTTCCTCCAGTTCCAAGAAACCTTCCTTTACTGAGAATATATTTCTACCTAGAACGAGCTAGTAGTTGATTTGATGTATTCAGAATTGTTTCTTTTCCCTTGTTGGGAAGTTCAAGTATTACTTTTTCAAGCACCGAATTAAAGAGTAAGATGGATAAGATTCGCCTTGTCTTAAACCCGTACATATCGATGATATATTGTCCATTATTTGTATATATTGTTGTGGTGTTCATGCTTTTATTTTTATTTTATTTAAATTTACTATTGTTCTCAGGGTTTTATCAAAATTGGTTCTAAATCTTGCCTTTCTGTCCACAGCTTGAGCATGCACTTGTAACAACTTACTAAAGTTGTTACAAGTGCAAGTACAAGTTAGACTCTTAATCTCTGGGTTACTGTTGAATTTATTAAAGATATATCTGCATTTGTCATATTAAATATCCTTTGTTTGTATACTTGTAACCTAATTATTTGTATTCAATTAAATGTTATACTAACTATACTGTATATTTACATAAGTTAATTATTTAATTATTATTGTTTCTTTTATTGAATTATCGTTTATTTGATTTGATTTGATTCAATTTACTAGACCTTAATATTTATGTTTATTTGAATTCAATTTCATATTCTATAGTGGCAGATAAATGCTGGTGATTACTGCTTTTCTTTTCAGATGTGTCTTTATTCTAATTGAACACTTACTTGGTAATGTCTTCTTACTTCGAGCTTTATTTATCTTCTATCCAATTGATATCTGCATCAGCTATCCTTCTCGTTGTAGTAACCAATCCTCTTCTATATAGCACTATTTATTAATATGACATTATATAATTGTACATACCAGTATTTTATCATGTAAAATTTAATATTTAATTCAGTTTCAAATTTAACTTGTGTCAATCGAATTAATACATTTTACACCCCATTTGTTCGTACTATTTTTAAAATACCAAAAACCTTGGTTATGTCAATCGATAATACATATTTCTATTTTTAATCTCTATGACTTTTGTATTTGTCATTAATCATACTTTTTAGGTTAACAGTTCTCAATTGTTTCTGTCTCCAATTATATGATTATACTAACTCTTTTATGTATAAAAGAGTTAGTATAATCATATGGTGTACCAAATATGTAAGAATTAAACTTTGGTTTTATCTTTTATGATAATATTAATTCTTTCAGGTAAAGCTTGAGTAACAAAATAACCTGCAATTAATTTTAATTACAATTGCAACCACAAATGAACTGCTAATACTATTTTAGGAAATAAAAATTCTAATGATAAAATGAAGTTATTCTAATCAATATCCTTTTATGAACATTATCATTAAGCTGCTTTATTATTATTTCATTTTAAAATGTTTTGCCATTTTCTGAGCATATTAATATATGCAGGGAATTTATTTTAATAGTTAACATAAGCGTTTCGTTTCTATGTTACAATTTAATCATACAGATCATTTCCATAGTTACAAATGGGACCAAAAGACAATTAAGTTATCCTAATGTATACCACTGAAGAAACGATACAACACACATGTTGTTCCTATGTATCTACTTTTTACTTACATTCCGGTAACAAAATTAAAGTTTCTTATTAGCAAGTTCCTAATTCAAATTCGTATGTTAACTCGTAAAATAAACTCTCTAATCTATTGATTTCATTAGTAACTATGGAAGTGACCTGTATGATTAAATGCTGGCATAGAAACGAAACTGGTATGTTAACCATTAAAATATGATATGTTGTGACTCCTAATTCTCTAAAACCACTTTCCTATGTTCTCGTCGGTATAATTCACTAATCTAGTGTGTGTGATCTTGGATAACATCTTATACGACGTATTTAGCAAGCTAATTCCTCTATAATTCGTACACCTCGTCTTATGTATGGGCATTACGATGCCCGTCTTCCAAGATTTAGGTATTCTTTCTTTCTCCCATATTTGTAGGTGTATTAAGTATATTGGTTTCCAGAATTTGCCTCCTCCTATTATTATCATTTCAACATGCAGCGCCTGGACATAATTTTAGTATGCATATCTAGGTGACACGTCATAATTAAAATGAGCGTTAATCCTACTAAGATACTTTTTTCTATGTTTATCTCTTTCTTACTCAAGCATTGCATTCTGTTTTTATGCATACTATCTCAACCCACCAGTATATTTACCTATTATGTGGATGTCGTTATTCGTTCACCTTTTTCCCTGTACTGTAGGCATTTGAACTTCATACTCGTATTTTCCATGTCTTTTAATACGGCTGATAGGGCTTTCAATATCTACAAACTTCTCAAATTCCACGTCGCTACAAACAAATCATGTTTTCTTCGATGCTTTAGTCGTCTTCTTTTTTCTTTTTTTTCCGGGGCTTTTGTAGAATTTCTATAACCGCAAAATTGATGGTAAAATGGTTATAAGCCCTAGGGAAGTTGTTAGCCTCACGGGCAACCATTTTAGTCATTTCTTACGACACGTACCTACGTGAGACTATTCTAAACCAAACCCACAGAGGGTTCTGATTACTTCTAGCTCTTAATGCTTCAGACCTAACTTTTAACCCATGCATCTAGTGCATTGTGTGTAAATTAATAATCGGTTAAGAAAACTTACAGCTCGTGGAACTGCATCGTGATTACCTAAAGAGTTGTTATTTAATTTAATGAGTACCTGTAAAATGGAGCGTCGGTGGGTTAGTGGTTTCTGCCGCTTCAGCCAAAGCCACAGTGAAACAAGAAGCGTTCAGGCGAGAGTTCGACTCCCGGCCCAGGCGCTACAGTTTCGCTTAGCTAGTGATTAATTTAATTGAACTTAGGCGCAAAAGGGGTACTTGTAATCATTGTTTAAAAAAGTGTAACAAGTGAAAACGTTTATTAACAGATTTACTTGGTAAAAGGTTAAATATTTTCGTGTTCTTCAAGTTGGCTACATAGTAACTTTTGTGACAGATAAATTATCAAGGAATATTTAATTTACTGTATATTGTTTTAATTGTAGCCTCACATAGGCGAAGCTGACTTAAATGAGTACTGTTATGACCATGTTATCATTACAAAAACATATGACGTCGCACCATGTAAATAAATACAGTCAATTAGTTTCGTCTCGCACTAATCGCACGATCTACATTAATAAATGTAGTGTATACTTGGCTGTATTACTCTTAGTAGCAACGACGACTAAAAAGCTTCAATTCTCACCAGTTCTTAAGTTTCTGACTTAACTATACGGAGTTGGGTAATTTCCCAACGTCTCCCCAATTGTCTGCCACGCTGTAAACACTCTTTTAAACTTTTCAACTTATCCTTAGCCTGGCCCCACATCACTCACAATTCCGTGTCTTCTTGACGTCTATGGGCGACGTAAACTGCAACACTAAGGATGCTAAGTTCATTTAATTTGCTCATATTAATATAAATTGAACTTGCTAGTTTTTAACTCATTTAAGGTTATTGCCGCTATGTTATTCAAGCACACGTCCTGGACCCGTCGACCTATGGTTTGAGATTTGATTCTTGAAAAACTGCGCACCAATGATGCCCTACCACTAGATCAGTTAGTTCTATCACTTAAAGAAAGGCATTGCTTAACACAAAACGCACCTACTACAACATAGTCCAACTCATAATCAACCAACTTCTTCAGAACCATCAGTTTCGACCGTCTTAAACTCGCGTACTTCCTTGATTAGTAATGCTTAGAGGCTTTCATTTTGTTATAATTGACTATGTTAAAATGGTCTTTATGTATGTAAATCGTTTTATGTTATAACAATATTTATTATTCTTTAGCTATTACGTCATTTTAAAATGAAACTAAAGTATAGTTACTTTAGTATATTTTTAAAATGAATTTAGGTAACTCATTTACCCTTTTATAAATTATGAATTATCAATGTTATTAAATATCTCTAGCTCCTACTCTTAACTGAAAACACAGGTCGGATTCGCCCATAATCAAGACTGCTTTTACTCCTGAAAAATTATTTTTTTATTTCGTGACAACTTGTACGTCTGTCGATGTCACTTTAAATTATGCAAGTGCAAGTTACATTACTTGTCATTCAACAAATATCAAACAGTAAGTACTCCTGTCTTTAAAATTACCTCACTTCACTTTTTCTATATTTTTCTTTCAATTTTTACATAAATATCTGTAGCCTGTCACCCGTCCATGGACTTCGATACTCTTCTTTACCAAGCCAAATGCGTCCGATAGTCTCACAGAAAACTTCCAACGTCCAGACAAATCCCAGTACGAACTCAACCAAACACCAGAAATTGCAAAAATTTCCCAGCCAAACGCGGCAAGGCACTTACCACTTTTCTCCTACAGAACTGTCAAAAAGTGATCAACAGCCTTCCACGTCTTCCCTCCAAAATTCTCAAGCCACCGACGACCTAGTATCACGAACCTCGACTAGATGCAAATTACAAGATGTCACTTCAATAACAAGCTTGGCGAATTAGAACTCCAGCAGATGAAAAACCTTCTATCCACACCACAAGATGCTCACTCTGCTAACAAACTCGATGTAAACCACTTCCAGAAAACCATTCCCTGCTATCCGATTTATATGATGTAATTGATTGACAATAAACTTGGTTCTGCATCCAATTCCAGAAATTGCTTTTGTAGATTATAACTGTATTACGTATGGCACTCTCACCACATCCATTTTCTTCCTCCTTGCCATCTCCACATCTTTAAATCTTTTAAAATTTTATTTTAATTCTCTTCTAGCAGATTTTAGTTTAATTCACAACACTTTTCATTCGAAACAGATTTATAAAGGGTTTATTTTAGAATTTTAGCTGCTTACAAAGTGATATTGTTTTGCATATATTTTAAAGTCCAACACTCTATATAATCTGTATCATATTTATTTAAGGCCCACTATGTTGAATGATATTTCTCGAATAGGTATTTGTCATTAATCCTCTACTTTATTTCAGATAATAAATAATTAAATTATGTTAGAATCTTTCTGTTCCTGTTCAATTAAATTTTAATTCTATTTCATTTCTTCACCAAATACATTTTAATAATGTTGATATCTTTCTGATACTTAAATTCATCTTTGTAATTTAATACTGTATTCTTTTAACCTTTTTTTTTAAATCTGATATCAAACCTTTACACTAAACACCAATACGATATATTCATTTGTCGGTTCCGATAAACAGCTATTGCATCGCGAAATAGTTTGTCAAAAGTCTCTATTGGCTTGAAACCTTCACATTCTAATTTCATACTATCCACGTAATTGATATAACCATCAAACTGCTTTATACCAATGTCTATTCTATCGTTTGTTCATACTTTCTCTTTTTTTTTATGATGCATTTTTCTTTCGCAAAACCACAACCACCTTCATCAGCAGCACCTGCCAAGTGCTTTTCTACTAACTCAGCATGTATTGTGTGGTAATCCACACAATACATGCTGAGCATGAAGTCTAATCAATATTGTGTACTAGATAGTTAGACGAAAGAATTCGAGACAGTAGAGAGGAGAAAAATGGCTTACAGAAAGTGGTTAACGATGGGAAATATGGAAGATAGAAGAAGCTATAATGTATATAAATATCTAGTTACAAAAAAGTTAAAAGTTTTAAAAATATCTATTGGGAAAAGCGATGCACAGAAATTGATGTATGCTTGAGATATTTAGAATTAAGAATTATATATAAAACTTTGGGGGCCTTCAAAAAGAACACAAAAGAAGCTTCTATCAAAATGTACTACAACGACCTGCTCGCGAAAGGCAGACTAAACTTTCGCTTCGTCCAATACACATTGGAAGAGAATGATAATCAGGCACTACCTATTGGGATGGATGAAATTTTAGAAGTTCTGAAATTTATTAAAAGTAACAAAGCTCCAGCTCCTGAAGGTTTACTCAATGCGTTGACTAAGTATTCCACCACAATGGTAATCGAAAAATTAGAGGAAATAAATAAGGCATGTTTACACGGAGCTAAGGTCCTAGAAGAATGGAAATTAGTCTATATGTAATATCCATGCATCAAAGGCAGTAAAGTTAATTGTGAGAATTATAGGAAAATCAGTGTCAGTTCGTCGGTGGGTAGCTTGTACGGACAAATTCTGATAACGAGAATTGAAACAGAATTGAACGCAAATTTAAGTAATCAGAAGAGCAAAGCGGCTGCAGACTAGCTGCCTGCATCTGGTATAGATAACATCTTCTGTTTGAAACACTCTGCAGAAAAAAAACATTGCACACAACAGCGAACGATAATTAATATTCATTGATCTACAAACAGCCTGGCAAATCCCTTGTGGGAAGCAATGAAGTGCGAGAGTATTATTACTAAGTAGTGTATAAATGCTGTGAAACGATTATGTAATAAAACAAAGAGCAAGATAAAAGTAGGTAAAAGTATTTCAGAGGAATTTTATGTTAATTAAAGAACTGCGATAGGCGTGTTGCATCTCTCCCACATTGTTCAAGATATTGTATGTATGTATGTGTGAAAGTCGAACAAGTAATTTTGTTGCAAGTGCATGCTTTAGCTGTTTCTTATAAATTATTGAATCACAGAGTTTTATCACGTTA